>JAVGVS010000319.1:128571-350452 GCA_032718565.1 Distichodus sexfasciatus | reverse complement strand
TTATAAATAATATTATTATACTAATATATGTTTTTCTAACCCTAACCTTCTTTTTCTAAAATAAAAAAAGTAATTTTCAGTCCTAAGTGTCTTCTTAAGGACCAAAATATTCAGAATTGTCAGGATTTCCTTTCTTCCTCAAACACACACATACACCTTTTAAAGTCTATGCAGTATATTTTTTGAGTGATCAGCTCCATCTGCAGCACACACTCTGTCTCAGCGTCGATTACGTGAGGAGATACAATCAGCAGAGATGCGTCTCAACCCAAAACAACTGATCAATAAACCCTCATCCATAACCAAGCTCTCACACACTGGCATCATAACAAGCTTGTGTTGGCTTTACTGCTCATTCTCTCCGCCTCGTTTTTCATCCGTTTTTATGAATCCTTTGAAGCTTTTACTTCAGAAAGTCTCTCCACTCCATTATCTCTCACCACACAGTTTAGCTCCAGTTTCAGAAGGAACTCGCACAATAAAAGCGCTCACTAATAAAAGCACCGCAAAAAGCTTTTTAGCTCGGGACGAGAATATAAAAGCCCGGCATCCAGACCGAGTTTCTGCTGGAGCGAAGAGCCTCTCACCGGTGCTGCGTTCGTCCACTTCATATGCTTTCATCTCCAGCAGAAAGAGAGAGGAAACACAGCTCCAGTTGTTCCACATCTACACACTCAAACCCACTGCACTAAGTAATTGCTGCGGTTTCATGATCAAAAAGTCTTGTGAACGTAGCTTTACAAATGGAGTTTATCACATGAATCCAAATTTGTTTTTCTGTTGAGATTCACTTCATGCTTTGATCAGATTTGATTCGATAACAAGACTGAGTCCAAGCATGAGTTGAAATAGAAACTTATTGTTCTGTTATTTATTTATTTATTTATTTTATTTATCTTATTTATCCTACTAAAACTGTGCGGCTTGAACCCTAAGTCGCACAAAGCTGAAATTTGGAGGGTAAGTAGGAACGGCGTGCATCTCGGCATACGCCGAAAATCGTAGTGAATGTACTTGATGTCATATTAGAGCCTTATTGTGATTTTATTGCTAATTTTGACTCCTGACTCTGACTCGTTAGTTTGACATTTACTACATCAGCTGCTTTTGTGCTGCTTTTTGCGACTTTTGCTTGGACCCCTGTTGTTGCAGCTTGCGGCTATATTTATTATTATATACATTCAGTTGCTGTGGCCTTTTAAACCAGTTAAACCAGGCGTGTGTGTGTGTGTTGGTTGTGGTGTGTGTGTGTGTAATATAGGATATAGGACCTACACTGTCTATTTTATGGCTATCCTATACTGTTATATACTGTGTGTATATATAGAGAGAGAGAGAATAGAATTGTAATATATTGTATGTATGTATTGTATTGTATGTTTGTGACTGTGTTGTGTCTAATGTGTGTGTGTGTGATCAGAGAAGCCGTGTGCTCTGCTGTGTACGCCGGTGGGTAAGGACACGCCGGTGCTGGTGGCCGAGCGTGTGCTGGACGGGACGCCGTGCGGACCCTACGAGAATGACCTGTGTGTCAACGGGAAGTGTCAGGTGTGTGTGTGTGTGTTAGTGTGTGATGTGGTGTGAAAGAGTGGGTTTTGGCGCCCTGTGTGTGTGTGTGAGAGACACTCTACATGATGTCGTGAGGGATTGGAGCATGCTGATTGGCCGCCGGTCTGAGGGGACGTCCTTGAAGGGGAAGACCCTGACAGATGTTCCCAATGTAGTGTCCACATGCTGAGCCAGCAATCCTCCACACACACACACACACACACACACACACACACACGCACACACACACTGAGATCATTAGAGTGTCATGCATCACCAACCAACGCACACGCACACACACACATATATGAATGCCCAAACACATGTGCAAGAGGTTACAGACAGATGTGGCGTGCATAAACTCATAAACTGTGTGTGTGTGGAAACCAAACTTTCTATTCAGTAAAACACAGCTAAATGTATGATGTGAGCTAGAACACTTTGAACAGCAGTGCAGCACTTTTTAAAACATTATTAGTAATGATGAGTAATTATCGGTATCGACCCTAAACATGTCGGTCAACCCTTAATACACGCACACACACCAACTTTGTGTATCCATCTGAAACACATAAGCACCCACCTTATGTACACACACACACACCTGAAGTGTAGACAGAGGGGTAGAAGAGTTGATCTTGAAATGATTTCTGTAAAATCGATCATTTATGGAATTTGGGGATTCATTTGCTTGTTCGTTGCTGCTGCAGAAAATCGGCTGCGACGGTGTGATCGGCTCCTCGGCCAAAGAGGACAGATGTGGAGTCTGTAACGGAGATGGAAAGTCCTGCAAAATCGTCAAAGGAGACTTTAACCACACCAGCGGAATGGGTGAGTAGAGAGAGAGAGAGACTTTTGGGATGATATTGTCACTTTATATTGAATAAAGGTGAAGATTGTTTTTTTTATTTAAATGTCAAGTTGAGCTCAAATCAGCACAACATCATGTTAAAACAGCACATGACATGTCTCAAATGGCTGTGACAAGATGTCGCGATATTGAAACGTGACGATATTTCCCGCCGAGGTAAAACCTCAAATTGTACGGTGCTAATTTTGTGCCAGAATTCTGATCACGCAGTGGAACTTTCGATAGCAAAATCTTGAGTCTGAAAGGAAGGTCATCCGTATGATCGATTGGAAATAAAAACATTACGATCAGACATCAGACATACTGTAATTTTGAACAGGAGGTCTGTTTTGATTAAAGGTGAAGATTATTTTTCATTTAAATTTCCGTTTGAGCTCAAGTTATAACTATATATGTATATAGTTGCTTTTTGTGATGACATAAATGGAAGTGATGGTATTAAATCAGCATGTGATATTGTCTCATGTTTCTGTAGGGGAGTGACGAGATCTGGTGCCACGAGATATCGTGATATTAAAACATGGCGATATTTCTTGTCGAGCTGAAAAGCCGTCTCGAGGAATGGAAACGGCGTTATTTTTGTGCCAAAATTCTGATACTTTCACCAGCAAAACTCGACTCGGTACTGCTTTATACATGTGCCAAAAAAGCAGCCAATCACAGGCTTGGAGAAAGCTGATTGGCTGATTTGCTCTCCAGTCTAGTGTCTAATATGGCGAATATATAGCGAATAGCAATGCGCATTTTTCCAGTACGACACCAGAAGCAGCAACAAGAAGACGAGTTGTGGGTTATTTGAAGATTTTGGGTGTGATGTTCAGCCAGTAATCTCGTCTAATTGTATCTGGTTCCTAAATCTGTTGATGGTGCAGGGATTACGCCTCTACGGTGTTTTAATGAAGATGTTGATTTACATAGCAGGTCAAAGGGAAATCTCCACAGCCATAGGGAGAGACCACACACACACACAGCATTAAGGAGCTTAGAAGGACGTTTCCCTGAGGTCTGAATGTTTAAAGCATCTCTCAGTGGCAGCTGTTGACCTCTACCGACCCTGCTCCAGACACACACACGGGGCAGGAGAGAGGAAGCGGCTCTCGCTGCCATTCAGAGGAAATCGTTAGTCAACAGAATTGCCCAGGAGCACAAAAAGGAACCTAAAGATCACATAAATCCAGACCGCTGTCCAAACCTCAACTCCAGTCGCACAGCAGAGTTCTGCATTCATCTAAACAATTACATTCCCCAGAACCTACCACCTGCCCACCTTAGAACTCCAGCCTAAATTTAATTTAGTTTTGAAGTTCACAAGGACATGCCTCATTTGATGTAAGGATCATATCATACTACTAAGTGCGGCAGTACGTGGTTCGGGACACAGCCCTTGTGCGAGCTCACGAACGTTCTCCTGCGCGCTCAGAATTTTGGCACAAAATAACATCATACATTTTAAGACAGAAGGTGCGGGCCGTATAACATCCCACCTCGACTTTGGACATGCCTGGCACAAGCACTACATTTCCGACGTACAATAAATGCGTCATTAAATATTGGTGGAAAATATTGGGCACATCTAAGCGTCGGTCCGATGCCGATGACTTAAACAAAAGCAATTATTGCCCGATTCTGAAACGATTCCGATATTATCGTGCAGCCCTAAATGAAATGATATGTGCACAGTTTGTTTTTCCCTTTATTCCCAAAAGCCTCCTATGAGTGTGTTGATGCTGGTTATGAGAGTTTTGGATTTGCACCCACTGTGTGTCTTTATGTGAGTGTGTGTGTGTGTATCTTCACACCCCTGCCTGAGGTAACAGAATGTTAGTGGTGTAGTGAAGGAACAGCTCACTAGCGCCTCCTGTCTGTGGTTCTCTGTCCTCCAGTCACCCCTAGCCATTGTAAGAAGGTCTCTACCTGTGTGATGTCAAAATCCAGGGCTGTTCCCAAATGTTTCTCATGTAAGATGCATGCTTGTGCATGAACCTGTGTGTGTGCGTGTGTGTTGGTGTGTGTGTTCATCGTGTGCGTAACCCAAATATTTCTACATTCGCTTGCCACATTTCAGCCGCCGGATGCCCATCATCTCTGGTTTCTCCTGCGTTTTTCACACCCACTTAATAATAAAATGTAAATAAACAAACGCTGCAGTCTAGTTCCCCCACAGTCTGATAAACCCCCCGAAAAGATAAACCCCCGCGTCCCAGGAGAACCCAGAGACCGCGGGAGACGTGGTGACACACCCAAGCGTGCTCATGACGTTGCGTTATTACACTTCCGTTCTCTCAAGCACAACACTCGGACCAAACAAATCGCTTTCTCCGACGACAAACTGCACGAGGTGTTTGTTGATCAAAGCAAAGCGACTTGTGAGAGTCAGAGGAGAGAGTCGGACGCCTCTTGACGGGTTGGTAACCGCGGGAACGGTGATGGTGCTGGGGAAGGTAGGTGTGTGTGGTGTGGTGTGGTGTGGTGTGTGTTGGGTACTAAAAGAAGGGGTGTGTGTGTAGCCGGCTGCAGTGGGTGGCTGGGTGTTAACGGGTTGCGGGTGGTGAGACGCCAGGATGTAACGATACATCAGTCAACAACGACACATCGATTCCGTCAGCGAGCAGCACAGAGCACCGATACAGAATCCACATCAAGTGAAGATTTATCAACGCACAGCCACGCCACCATGACACCTCACCTCTGCCTTTCCTCATGCTTTCCTTTATTTCATTCCCTCTGCTTTTCTGGCTTTCTTTTTCTTTCTTTCTGTTTGTCGTTCTTTCCTTTCTTTTTCTTTCTTTCCTTCTTTTTCTGTCTTTCCCTGTTTCTTTCTTTCTGTTTTTCGTTCTTTCCTTTGTTTTTCTTTCTTTACATGTTTTTTCTCTTTCACTCCGTTTTTCTTTCTTTCTTTTTGTCTTTCCTTCCTTCTTTGTTTTTCTTTCTTTCCTTGTTTTTTGTCTTTCACTCTGTTTCTTTCTTTCTGTTTGTCTTTCTTTCCTTCTTTGTTTTTTCTGTCTTTCTTTTTGTTTTTTCTTTCTTTCCTTCTTTTTATGTCTTTCACTCTGTTTCTTTCTTTCTTTTTGTCTTTCCTTCTTTGTTTTTCTTTCTGTTTATCGTTCTTTCCCTCTGTCTTGCTTTCTTTCGTTCTCTCTCTTTCTTTTTGTTTTTTCTTTCTTCTCTTCTTTTTTCTGTCTTGCACTCTCTTTTTCTTACTTTTAGTTTTTCTCTCTGACGATCCTCCACTAACAGGGCTAACTCCGTAGCGGTAACACGTGCAGCTGTCCCAGGTATCGTTGCTACAGTATATAGTGTAGTGTGATGTGCTTCAGCAGGGAGGAGCAGCAGCGTCATCGCAGCTGTTATGCAGTGTGGTGACAGGTTATACTGTGGGCTGTAGCTCAGGAATATATTTTTTGGTGCTGATGTGATGTGATGTGATGTGATGTGGGTGATGGAGTTGAAGCAGCATGTGATACAGTCTGATATCGATGTCTTGCTGCTACGTTGAATCCAGTGGTAATGGTGTGCTATCAGACGGTGATATCAGCTGATGGTATCGTTGTGTGTTCAATCGGCATGGTGATGAAACTGGTCCTGGTGCGGGGGTAACAGCGTGTGTGTGTGTGTGTGTGTGATTAACACTGTGAGGAGTTTGGAGCAGTAATGACCACAAAAGCTGCTTATCGTACTGTATGTTCATCAGGATGTTGGTATATTAAAGACACACCAGTGGGGACCCTAACACACACACACACACACACACACACCCCAGCAGCTTTCTTATATCATTACTGCCCAAACATGCGGGGTGTGTGTGTGTGTGTGATGGGAAAATGAGTTTAACCTGTCCAGTCTGAGTGCACCATTTCACCATTCTCATCAGCTTGGCATCGCCATGACAACACACTGGGGGTCAGTGAGGTCACACACACACCTCAGTTCATTAGTGTAGAGTGTGTGATTGTGAGATGGTGCGCTCTGATTGGCCGAGAGCTTTTATTACGTCACTTTATTATGACTTAACTCTCTCTCTCTTCTCCTCTCTCTCTCTCTCTCTCTCTCTCTCTCTCTCATGCTGTCTCTCTTTTCTGTTCTTTTTCTCTCACTTTGTTTCCCTCTCTCTCTTTCCCTCTCCAACACACTCGCTCTCCTACTTTCTTACTTTTTCACTTTCTCTCTTCCCCTTCTCTCTCTCTCTCTCTCTCTCTCTCTTTCTCAATCCCTCGCTCCCTCTTTCTCTCTCTTGCTCTGTCTCTGTCTGTCTGTTTTTCTCATTCATCCACATCTCTCTCTCTCTCTCTCTCCCTCACATTCTTTCTCTCTTTCTGTCTGTATCTCTCTCTCTCTCTCTCTCTCTCTCTCCTCTCCAGGTTACATCGAGGCAGCTGTCATTCCCGCCGGAGCTCGGCGAATCAAAGTAGTGGAGGACAAGCCGTCCCACAGCTTCCTGGGTAATTGCTCGTCACGCTGCCATAACGACCGCCTTCCTTTCTCTCCCTTCTCTCCCTCCATCGCATCATCCCTCCATCCCTCCTTCCCCCGACAGCCGGCTCGTCTTTCCTCTCTGGATGGCAGCTGAGTTGCCCCTCGTCATCTCTCCGTATTGCAACAGCAGCGCTGCCAGAGCCGAAGGTGTTTGGAGGATTTAGCAAAAGTCGCATTTCACTTGTAGAGATCGACACACGTGTTATGTGTGAAGTTTATTATTTGGAATAACTCAAAATTTGCCGTAGCCAAAACATTTTTCCGAGCCGGGATTGGACAAACCCGTCTGGTCGAGGGCGATCTTTGCTTCCGGACTGAAAGGTCACACAGTGGCTTTTTGGATTTCGAGGAGTGCTGGAAACGACATGAAAGCCATCGCTGTCTTTGAGAGGAGAACATCTGTTCTTCAAAGCATGCAAACACACACACACACACACACTGCTCTCTGTTGTTCACTAATAGCAAACAAAGCAGGCTCATGTAGTGAAGTGAATGAAACAGACGTGAATGAAGCCTGTGAGATTTGATTTTAGTCCCAAAACTCACAACTTTGTTTTTTGTTTTAAATGTAGAGGAATCTTTGCAGCTCACAGTGTCATGAAATGCTGACGACATCATTATAAAACATGAAACATAATCAGTCATAAAAGAAACAAGCTAACTTTAATTATCAAGTCCTGGACCGAGAAAGGTACCACTGAGGTACTCATGCGTAAGGTACCGTCCCCAAACACTGCTCTCTGCCAAAAAGTTGCCCGCTGCTCCTTCATGAATGCGTCAAATGCAGCAGTGCGCCGTGTTTATAATCACAAATAATCACTTAACTTAATGTACTTTAATTCATTTGTGACCCGATCTGCCGCAATGAGTCGGAAGTTGGCGTTCTGTTTATTTAGATACGGGCCGATTATGTTGAAAAACATCACAAAAATAGCGATTTTTCTTTTTTGGAGACCAGATTAATTTTGAAGATCTTTTCTTTCATATAAGACCAAAAAAGAAAAATCGATATATTTGATGTTTGTCAACATAATCGGCCCGTATCTAAATAAATAAAACTCCGACTTCCGACTCATTACGGCAGATCGGGTCACATTTAAACTCCTGTTCTCCATTTCTCCTTTTTACCCTTTTAACCATGTTATCTTTTTGAAAATTAAACTGTTTCTATTTCACGACTGTCTAACCGTGAGATCTGGAAATGAAGACTAATGCAGTAACGTTTAATACGTTTTAGCGAATTTATTATACAGTGACCACATTTTTGCCGGTTTGGATTAGAGATGGCTAATCAGATATCGGTCCGATAACGACTCAAACAGCTGGATCGGGTATCGGTGGCATTGGGCCGATCTATGGAGCCGATCTGTAAATGCACGCACGCTCAAATGGTTCTGCTTGGGAAGTGTTACTGCGGTAAAGCTGGTGTACTGTTCAATGTTCACATTAATTCCTACATATTGATATGACAGTGAGCAGAACAAGCAACACAACACACTACAACCCCAAAAGCACATCACACCGTTATACTGTTTAATTTCCTTAACAACACCAGCTCTCACTCACAATCTCTGTGTTCCTGATGGTTTTAGTGCCGCAGGATTAGGGACCATCGCTAAATTGCACAACTGTTAAAACGAATTTTTGAGATGTTATTTTAATAATAAATTATTTAGCATATACATATGGCTGTGTAATTATTACATTGTTTTAGGAAAACAGTATTTAAATCAAGTATTTCCTTAAGCAGAACAGAATAATCTCAGTCATGTATTCAGACATTTTTAAAGCATTATTTCCTGTTTTCTGTTTAAAAAAGATTTGTATCGTATCAGCAGATATCCAGATTTACAATATCAGTATCTATATTGGTATCGGACATAAAAAGTGGCATCGTGCCATGTTTAGTTCAGATTCATCAATACATATTTGCAGAAAGCAGTACGTACACACAGCCTCATGACTCACACTTCCCTTTTTGCCCTGTTTCAGCTTTGAAAGACTCCAGCAAGAGATCCATAAACAACGACTGGAAGATCGAGCTCCCGGGAGAGTTCCAGCTCGCCGGCACCACCGTCCGCTACGTTCGCAGGGGCCTCTGGGAAAAAATGTCCGCCAAGGGGCCTACTAAGACCCCTCTTCACCTCATGGTAAAACTATTAGGGGCCTAATCTGTAGCCCTGCGGGACACCTCTCCTTTTTTTCCTCTCTCTTTAGTCTGCACTCGTTTCCAGTTGTTTACCCATGTTTATGCAGTTCAGTGTTTTTGGTGTAAGGGTTGTTTTTGGAGAGGTGAAACCTGTATTTTTAACTAGGGGTAGCAATTTTTTGTCAATTAAATAAAGTGACCATTCTGGCGGCACTGAAGGTAACGTCGCCCATGTCAGCTGCCCACTGCTCCTTCACGGGTGGGTCAAATGCAGAGGTCACATTTTGTTGGGGTGCCAGGTGTGCTGTGCTGTGTTCAAGTAATTGCTCACTTTAATTCACTTTTAATGAAATATACTGTAAAAATGAGATTTGGTGTCAGAATTACAACAGAGTAACAAATACTTCAACACAAAGCTTAATTTAAACACCTTTTGGCATATATTTAGTAATAATCGATATCAGTATCAAACCATATCGGTTGACCCCTACTTTTAACGATTGACTACATTATGGGCTTGCTTTGGCCATTTGCTCAGCTAAGAGCATTCGTGACATCATCGAGAACGTTTTTCTGTGAGCCAGCAGGATTACGTTGTGTTGGAAATGAGCGAAACGTGTCCCTTTGTGTTTGGAAAGTGCTGTGCTTTCTCGGTCCGGAGTAAACACTGCAGGTTACCGGGAGACAACACGCGTCAGTCTTTCACAGAGAAATACTCCCATGTTTTTCCTCCACGTTCACCTTAAACCCTCACGTCAAGAATAAAGCTCCTCTTTTCTCTCGAGACAGGTATCAACATGACATCATTATGACATCACACCATCCGCCAAGCTCTTCATATGCGAACACGGAATTAAATCTTCACACCTTGTTTCAGTTAACGCTTCCACTGGGAGTGAACATCCAGAGCAGCAAGAAGCACTGCTGTCTGTCTATCGCTTCATTATCATTTCATTACTTCATTACCTTATACTTTTCAGTTTTTTTTCTTCATTATTATTATTATTTTTTTTATTTATTTATTTATTTTTTCCCCTGCAGAACGGATTGTGCAGCTCGAACCACAGTGATCGGCCTATAATTTGCTTCATAGCTCAGGAAAATGCATTTTGACCTCTAAAAGACTACATAATTGTATGTGATGTCATAACAGAACTTACATTTACATTAAATTATAGAAAACCACAGTTGGTGGCGCAACGGTAGGGTGTTCGCCCCGTGATCAGAAGATCGCAGGTTCGATTCCAGGGCCGGTAAAGTTACCACTGAGGTGCTCACAGGCAAGGTACCGTCCCCAAGCACTGCCCTTGTTAGCTGCCCACTGCTCCTTCACGGATGGGTCAAATGCAGAGGTCACATTTGTTTTTGGTGTGCTGCGCTGTGGTGTGTTCACAATGACAAATAATCACTCACTTTCAAGTTTCTTTTTTGTACATTGTGGTAGAGGTTAGTTTCGTTATTGAAGCTGTCAACAAAAAAGAGGCTTCACTACCAAGTCATAAATTTTTTTCCTATGTCATTTCATTTTATTGTCCTACATTCAAATGTCTTGATATGATTAATGTAGTTTTATGCTATGTCATAAACATCAGCACCAGCAGTGTGTGGGTGTGTCCACGCTACTTTTGCTTGGACCCCACAGGTTGCCATTTGCAGCTATATTTATTATTATTTCAGTTATGCTGAATATAGTTTAATAAGCTGTCAGCTGTTTACCTGGAAACCTACCAGGGCACGTCCTAGAGCACTGATGAAAGAGACCAGGTTCGGATATCTTGGTTCGCATCAGCAAAGCAATAACGGTTATAGACCGTGAAACCAGGATGAGGATCAGCAGCGACGTTAGCGAGAAGTAACTGGCGTTCTGTGCAATCGACGAATGCTGACGCGATTAAAGTCAAAAATCTTCGGCCTGTGGCTGTCATGTTCATATGTTAATATTTCATAATCGTTTGGAATATTCTTCTACGCGTTCCAGAGACGTAATCTCACGTTCCCTCGTGTCCTCCCAGGTCCTGCTGTTCCACGACCAGACGTATGGGATTCACTACGAGTACACCGTGTCCCTGAACCAGACCCAAGAGGCGAACCCCGAGACCCCGAAAGAGCCGGAGCACCTCTACCTGTGGACTCACAGCAGCTGGGAGGCCTGCAGCGTGCAGTGTGGAGGAGGTTAGTGATCAACCACACCTCAAGTCATCAAATCAGAAGAATCAAATATCATCATCATGTCACACAGCTGCCAGGGTCGGGCAATTCATCAAACACTAAAACCGATATTCAATATTTACAACCACTAACCCACATAATCTGGGCCGTGACGATCATTACAGTTGTTTATAAAGTCTGTTAATATTTATTTATTTATTTATTTATTTATACATCCATTCTTCCTCCCTCTCTTTCTTTCACTTCCTGTTCTTCTTCTTTTCTCTTTCATTACCCTTTTTTTTCGTCACTTCCTTTCTGCACCCTCTCATCTCATCTTTCTTTCTTTCTGGTTTTCTCTTTCCCTCTGTTTTTCTTTCTCTTTTTTTGTTTTTCTTTTTTTCTGCGCCCCTTCTCCATTCTTCTTCTTGTCATCCACCCGCTCTCTTTCCCTTCCTCCCTGTTCTTTCTTTCTTTGCCCCTCTTCTCTTCTCTTCTTCTTCTCTCTTTCACTGCCCTCTTGTTCATCTCTTTCTTTCTCTCATCCCCTTTTTCTTTCTTTCTTTCTTTTTACACACCCTTCATTATTATTCTTTTTATCTCTTTTCCTCACTCGCTGACTCTTTCTTTCTCATCTCACCACTCTCATCATGCTGTTCTTTCTTTCTCTCTGCTCCCCCTCTCCACTCTTCTTCTTTCTCTCACCACCCTCTTTTTAATCATATTCTTTCTGGACCCTCTCTTCCCCTCGTTCTTTCCTCCTCCCCGTTCTTTCTTTCTTCCCGCGTCCCTTCTCCGTTATTCTTCTTGTCATCTACCCTCTCTCTTTCCCTTTTCTCCCTGTTCTTTCTTTCCTAGCCCCTCTGCTCTTCTTCTTCTCTTTTTCATCTTTTTCTTTCTCTCATCCCCTCTTTCTATCTTTTTCAACCCCCTTCTTCTATCTCACTCCCCCTCTCTTACCATCCTTCATATGTCCCCTCAGCCTCTTCACTTTTCTTTCCTCCATCTCTCTCTCGTTCCCCCTCATCCCTCTCTCTGTTCTCTGTAATCTGTTCTTTAGCAGCCCTGTCTCATGTGGGATTATTTTAAGACCCCAGTTTGCCTTGGCGTGTTCATTATTAAACTAAATGAGTGTAATAGTCCTGGGTGTGTGTGTGTGCCTCGGGGCGTCTGACTCTCGTCTTGTCTCGTCTGGAGTCCTGCAGCTTGCGAGGGTCAGTGCAATGCCCACAACTCATTTGGTCAGAGTCCAGTTAATTAGTATAAATAGCCGGTGTGCGTTTGGGGTCGCTGTCTGTAATTAACGTTGTTTTACTCTACAATTACTCCTTAATTAGCCGGGACCCTGACGTAGTTGAGGTGAAGGGCAGTGGGTCCGGGGCAGGGGGTTAAAATTAAGCTGTTTATACTGGAACACGTCCTCACGCTCCTGACACGGTTATTTAGGGTAAAGATGCTTAGAACGTGGTTGTGGAATGTGTTTCTGCTGTTTTCCTTCTGTATAAGACTTCTGCTTAAAGCTTCTTTTAGCCTCCGTCCCTGTTTTAGGAAAGTGATCGTATTTTAGCAGGAGCGTCTGGGATAACGTTCAGGAATTGTGAAATAGCTTGAGCATGTAACCTGAGGAATCGAACCCGTAGCACCTGGAGAAAACCCACGTCAACACTGGAGTCTCGTGGCCGACCCAGGTATCGAACTGGGGAAACACTTGGAGAAAATCCACATCAACATGGTTAACTCTGGAATTGAGCCCGGAGCACCCGGAGAAAACCCACGCCAACATGGGGTCCTCATGGGCGACATGGAGATCGAACCCAGGGCCTTCTTGCTGTGAAGCGACAGCGCTAACCACCGTGCCACCGTGCTGCCCACAAAAATACATATACAAGCAAAATATTTAAAACATACACACAAATATCTCTGTTATGTTATACCGCATATATGTGTTATGGGGGCTGTGCCTCCTCCTCAACACTAGAGGGCCTCGTCTAAAAGCTATGTTTTCGCCCGTGTCTTTGTTCCAATCTGTTTTCTGTAAGCGTTTTCTGTGCATGCTGTTGGTAGCGTAACGGTTCGGGAGCCGGCCCTGTGACTGGTGGATCATTTCTGTGTTTCCTGCTGCAGGAGAGAGGAAGACGGTGGTGTCCTGCATGAGGATGCTGAATAAATCCATGACGCTGGTGAACGAAAGCTACTGTCAGCCCGAGAACCGGCCGGCTCCTCAAGTGCGCCGCTGTAATACACACCCCTGCCAGTACAGGTGATTAACGTCACACAACAGTACAGCCTGGTGAAGAAGAGATGAATAAACGAGGCGTGGCTCAGGACTTTACAGAGCAGTACTGTACAAATGCAGCGATAAAAGCTTGCGCTGCTCCCTCTACACACTTCATACTGGTGCAGTGTGTGTGGGTGAAAAAGCAGATTTGAACTTTACGTTCTGTGTAATTCACTTTTCTTTGCTGCACAGGATCTTTACCGTCATGTTTTCATTACTACTGCAGATGGATTGAGTGTCTAGCGCGGCGTTCCCCTGCTGAATTACACATACAGCCGCTCTGGCCAAAAACCTCTCAGCATTAGTCACAGGGCATTTTGTTAACCTCCATTACATTTTAACATGTAAACACACAGCTTAAGTTGTGATTGTTGAAGTCCCAAAGCCCTAATCAGACAAAATTAGAACAGATTTTCCTCGTCTGCACCTTGTTCACTTCAGGGAGGCTCTTCTTGCTTTTTATTAGTTTATGAAACACTAGTTAGGGATTGTCTAAGCCACACAGCTTTTCTCTTTTCTACATTTTTATCTCTGTCTCTATTTTTCCATTCTCTCAGTCCTCTCCACACCCTATTTTAACTTTCACTCATCCTCCCTACACCCTACATTTTATTTCTCTGTATCATCCGCACACCCTATTTTTCTTCATCTTTTTCCTCCCTACACCCTGTTTTTCTTAATCGCTATCCTCCCTACTCCCTATTTTTTCTCTATCCTCCCTACACCCCTTTTCTTCTTCTCTATCCTCCCTACACCCCTTTTCTTCTTCTCTATCCTCCCTACACCCCTTTTCTTCTTCTCTATCCTCCCTACACCCTACTTTTCTTCTTCTCTATCCTCCCTATTTTTTCTCTATCCTCCCTAAACCCTACTTTTCTTCTTCTCTATCCTCCCTACTCCCTATTTTTTCTCTATCTTCTCTACACCCTATTGTTCTTCTTCTCTATCCTCCCTACAACCTATTTTTCTTTCTATCCTGCTTACACCCTGTACCCCTTCCTTTCTAATCTCCCTTCACCCTACTTTTTATTTCTCTCTATCCTCTAAATGTCCTGTCATCCTTTCTTTTCACTATTTCTCCTTCTATATCCCTCTTTGCTGTTCTATCGCTCACTTTTTCTCCTTCTTTCTCTCTCCCAGGTGGGTGGCAGGTGACTGGGGTTCGTGTTCAGTGAGTTGCGGTCAGGGACTTCAGCGGCGCGAGGTTGGCTGTATCTACCAGCTGCAGAACGGGAGCTTCATCTCCACTCGGGACCTCTACTGCCTCAGCTCCAAGCCCGCCGTGCTGCAGCAGTGTGAGGGGCGACTCTGCCTCACCGTCTGGGAAGCCTCCGAGTGGTCCAAGGTTCCAGCAAACATCTATGATCTTAAACTAGTTCCACAGAGAACGGCTCTGCTGTCTCATAGAACACGGTCTCAAGGGGTAGTGGGAGTGTTACGTCATCAGCAGCCAAAACACAAAATCTGCTGCTCGTTTGTTTTTCCAAGTTTCACAAACGTGTGTCTGTGTGTGTGTGTGTAAATTTGTGTGTTTTTTCAGCATGGCCTGTGGAGGGCAGTGTGGTTGTTTGTCCCTCCTTTATACCCCTCTCTCTCTCTTAAACACACACACCCAAACTCTTCCCCTCCTCCACCTCTGAAGGAAGAGAGAGGGTGATAGAGATGGGAGAAGAAAGGTAGAGAGGGTGAGGGGGCTCTCTCCATCTTTAATCTCTCAGCTTCCTCTGTCTCTCTCTAACAGGAGAGTGACTCTAATGGGACGTTACAGTGGGAGATGTTGTTCTTCTGACTCTCTCTCTCTCTCTCCTCTCATCCCTCGTCTGCTGTAGTGCTCGTCAGATTGTGGGCGGGGCACTAGGAAGAGGACAGTGAGCTGTACCAATCCTCAGGGCCGCTGTGACCCCGCCTCCCGCCCGGCCCACAGTGAGCCATGTGAGGACCACTCCAACTGCTACGAGTGGAAGACTGGAGACTGGTCCAAGGTACACACACACACACACACACACACACATCAATACATATACACACAAATAACACAATACACACATGCACACATATACACAAACAACGACGAAAACACACTCACAAATGATCATACACACATACCCACACCTATGCATATATACACAGACGCAGATATCTAAGCACACACAAATACACATGCATGCCCAAATACACACCTGCATGTACTGTACACACACGAGAGCACCCATATTCACACAAGCATAATAGTAATGAGGTTCGGATGTAAAATACAAGCTCTTCCTCATCCAGTCAGCATCCAGCATCATCCCAGAGCTCACTCAGACACCAACGGACCGTATTCAAGCCCATCATCCAGCCGTATCCACTGACTGTTTATAGCAAAACACAGAGACAGCAGCACATACAGTGCTTACATTCCACTCCCGAAAACACTTCCACATGACCGTTGCCAACTTTGCTCACTTTTTTGTTGCATTAACACTACAATTTAAGCAGTTTTCTGAGCTGGCCAGCGATGTGACTCCTACACTGCCCCTTTCTGGATATCACCTTTATAGCAGTGAGTGCTGCAGATGTGATGATGTGTGTGAGGATGTGGACGTTGCTATCAGCTTCGTATATTAATCGAGGAGCTCCGGGTCAGCTGTGCAGTGTGACCTCGTGGCTCGTTCTGTCACGTTGTCCGTGGCCAGCACTGCGCTCAATTTCCAGCACAATTTCCCTCCTCCGGCCCTTGCAACATTTCCAATTTGGGGTCTGAATGAGAGATGGAGGAATTGGATGGAGAGAGGGACTGAAGGCCTGGCATTAGGCAGCTTACTCTTTACAGTTACTTACATACATATATACACATCATTACATTGTTTATAATCATAATTACCTAGATACAGTTATTATACTACTACTATTACTGTATGCTACTATATTATATTATTAAATTACTATAATATATAATAAAACATAATATACAATTACTGTTATATAATATAATATTTTTATATACAATAACAATATTTTCTTGTGCATATGTATGTACTGTATATATATTTTAAGCTTATAAATGCAATATTTAAAATATATATTTCAAATGGAAGCCAATTATACATCCCTGACAAATTATTATCATTATTATTATTATTATTATTATTATGAAAGATGCCCTGAAAAATATTATTGTTATTATTATTATTATTATTATTATTATTATTATTATTATAAATGATATATAAATATAAATAAATACAATAAAAAATAAATAACACATTTTGATTTTTATTGTTTATTATGACTCCCCAAAATGGAAATCCGTAAATTCTGTGATTTCTCATAATCTGAGTGTTTGGTGATTGTTGTTGTGTAAGGCAGAGCTGGGACTCCAACTCCCACAGCACTAATGTAAGAGCGTGCAAGATGAGCTGTGTGTGTGTGTGTGTGTGTGTGAAGGACTCAGCCGTGAGGAAGCTGCACTAAGATCAGCACTGATGAAGGGCACAGTGGTGTGTGTTTAGAGATGTGTCAGAGTGCAGCGTGGGAGACACACACTTCTCCTCCAGGAGCTGATACTGAGAAATCACTACACACACGCCCACACACACACACACACACACACACGGACACACACAAACAGTTGTACATCATCTAATCGATATAAATACACACAGCTTCTCTCTCTTTCACACACACACACACACGGTGCCGTCTAATCGATACATGAATACTCACACACAGCCTCGTTCTTTCACACATACACACACACACACACACACACTACACAGTCTAATCGATATATGAATACTCACACACAGCCTCATTTTTTCACACACACACACACACACAGCTATGTAAGCAGAGAGTCGGCGTGAGTTAGCACTGCATAAACTACACCAGTGGCTCTTATGTTTGAGTGTGTCTTAAACGTGATTGGTGTTGAAATGGCAGAAGAAGCATCTCATTGGCTATTGCGTAACATCACGCTTTTGGCAGCTGCCTATTCGAGTCGGAGGATAGCGCCTCGGCCTCGTCTACGCTTCTCTCAGAGAACCAACTCGAAGCAGGAGGTCTGACACTCGTCTCTCCTTTTTCCCCAAACGAAGGTGACGTCGTTGTCCGCGGCGCTCGTGAAGGTTGTGCGGGTCACGACTCCGGTTTCACGCCGGAACGGAGCTTGCGGTGAGGTGTTGAGTCGGAGGAGGCATGCTGGGAAACGTTTTGCACTTTAAATCCCCAATGTGTCTCACAGGGAAAGGTTCGGAAATGAGGTTTATTTGCAGTCTAACCTCAGGACCTCACTTTTAAATACGATTAAATAGATTTTACAGCATGAAATAGTATATTCATATCATTTGAGACCTTGAAAGAAGAGAGTGCAACTCTGTCGTTCCTTTCACCTGAAATATTCTCATATATGAAATTAGTTTTAGTTGAGAAATCGGCTTAGCCAGCATTTTAGTCAGAAGATTTTTATGCGGCAAATTCGTGCGACAAAAACAAAAGAAAAAGTGTTTCTGGTAGTTTCTTCATATCAATGTCATAACCCTCCTGGACTTTAGCCATACCAGCCCCGGGACATTTGTTAAGTGGCCAGCAGATGCCGCCATTGTATTGCTTTCCATGTGTTCTGGTCCGTCTCGTGCTCTCTGTCTGTCAAAGTGCTTGTCCCACCTTCCTATTGTGTCCTATTGGTTGATCACGGTTTATTAGTTCCCTCACCTGGTTCTTGTTTGTTTCGGTCCAGCCCCCTGTTTTGATTGGTTTTCACTTCATTGGTTAATCCTGGTTGTTTTCTGCTTGTGTTCTGATTGGTTTTCCCTCTTCTGATTACCTCTGTTTGATTGTTTCTCTTTAGTATTTAAGTCAGGTTCTTTCCTCCTTGTGTTTGTCAGTCCACCCTCACTCCACTCTCCCCATGTCGGTGTGCGGTGTGTGGTTTTGACGATCATTAAGACGCGTTTAGTTTTATTTGTGACCCTCGTGCCGGTTTTGGTTAAGTTTTTGAAATCTGTCAATAAATATGGCTTGCACTGTGACCTCCCCTCAAATCATGCCGACACCTCATGCGACAATCTAAAACATTTAAGAGATTCAGGAGATTCAAGACTGTAACAAGTCCAGATGAGAGTCACCCAAAATTGAAAAGCTAAATTATTCCAAATTTGTCAGTTTGGTGTGCAAAAGTAAGATGCTGTTATCTGAGTTTGTAGTATTTAATTTGCTTGTCTGTTCCTCAGTTCTTCGGTGGTAGTAGTGAGTTGAGAACGAGTTATTATTGTGATTTAATAATAAATAAATTAATAATGTGTTCACATCACGGAAGGAACAGTGCTAGAAGTTCAATTTTCTTCTGATTAAAAGGGTTATTATGCTAAACGTTGGAAATCACCAGACTTTGCTGCTCGTTAAAGGTTAATTCATCAGTGCAGTCTTGTGTAATTAAAACAGCAGCTTTGAACCATTGGAAGTATTTCAAGCTTTATAACATTGATATGATTTTATTGTAATCACTGTTTTTTGTTGCAGTTTATTAGAGTTTACTTTTTCATACGTTAGCTTGTGAAGACATTTCTCATCTCCACTCCAAAAACTGCCGTAATCAACCCAAGCGGATTAAACTGATTAGGAATCACCCCCGATTAGCACGCGCCGATTAACCGTCTCGAACGCGCCGCTGCGTTTGCCGACTCCGATCCGTCTCAGCCTGAATGCGGCCGGTCCGCTCTGGACCCATTCCCGGCACTTTTCAGGGTCTCGTCTTTGTCCAATTATATGAAAGCGCTCTGTGAGTGCTGGCAGCAAACCACAAAATTAGGGACAGCATTTGACAATTGGATGGCAGATTGAAGCCGGCTGCCTCCTGGCTGCTCTCATACAGCAGGCAAATTGTGTTACCAAAACCGGGCACCTTGTGTTTTCCTCCCAATCAGTGGAACATGTGGTGGAAAAACGCAGCATTCTACAGGCCACAGGGCTCCTGAGCATGAAGCGCTGGTGGAAATTCACATTAACACGCAGAAATTGCCTTTAAAGCGCTACGTAATGATGGAGCACTGCTTTGCTGCAGATTTTTTGTTTACAAAAATGTGACTTCATACCAAGGTAGACAACGTGCTTTACTGCCCAGCTCCTAGTTTAATGTTAATAGATGCACCACTGTCTGATTAAATCATTTGGTATATATAGAGTAGGGCTGCACAGTTAATCGAAATAAAATCGTGATTTCGATTCACACCTCATTTTTAAATTATGACATTTTATTACATCAGCTGCATCAACACAAGCGCTGCAATTTTTCTATGTTGTCATTTTTTTTATTTTTGTGCCAAAATTTTGAGCACGTAGTGAAACTTACCAGAGATAAATATATTGTCTTTACGGCAACAAATCTGCCTTCACACTTGCTCGTGTCATCAATTGAACACATCGACCCAACCCCCAACCCTACTCGAAAAACATGTTAAGGCAATATGGCAGTCTTTACTAGGGCCGGGTTCAAAAAATCGATTCACCGATCAATATCGATTCTCATTCGAAAAATACGATATCGATTCAAAAATTCGCAGATCGATCTTTTCCTGCGGCTATGCACTACTTCTCGCGACTGCACGAGGAGAGCTATAAAAACGTGAGACCGACGAAACCCAAACCAAATAGAGCCATGGCTGAAGCTGCTCCGCTCAAATCACCGTCTGGCCTAATTTTATAACCAAGCAAAACTAGTATTGACGCAAAGAAATCTCTAAATAAATCGATATTGAATCGGATCATGACCTTGTGAATCGGAATGGAATCAATTCAGGAAATCAGCAACGATACCCAGCTCTAATCTTTACTTATACAGTAATCCCTCGTTATTCACGGGGGTTACGTTCCAAGAACACCCGCGTATAATGAAAAACCACGTTATTGTGTTTTGGTTTAAAAAAATGCCTATTTTTATAGTGTAAACCCTAAATATCCCCCAGATCTGCTCCCAGAACACTTTAATTTCATTTTAAACTCAGTTTAATACATTACTCTTAACGAAAATATTAGGTATGCCCATACAGGTGTGTACTGTAATTCATGCAAGGGCACTTTCTTTGGTATAAACAGGTAAATACAGTAATAGTAAAAGTTTTTAGTACAAAAAAATACAGTAAAATGTAGGTGTAATGACCAGTATTTTTTACAGTTCAATAATTTACTGTTCATCAGCGGCACGTCTTATTGTAGAGACACAGACATTGGGCGGTGACTGAGTTTAACCGCCTCTTTTAATTTAATTTACAGTACAGTAATAAAACTATTGGGGTTTAAAAAACACTCAAGATGAGTCAAGGACGGACTGGCAATCTGTATCTCTGGGAAAACAACGGCTGTCCGATGCACGGCGGCCGGTGGCCGGTGGCCTGTCTTTCTCGGTCGAGACGCAAACATTATAAACAATAATTAGGTTTAAATTAAAAATATGGAATTCTCTGAAACATACTAAAGTAGAAATGCAAAAAAATGTTAACAAAATGAAAAACAAGAGAATCTCTCAAGATGAGTCAGGGGAGGCGGACAGGCAATCAGTGCTTTAAAAAAAAAACGGCTGTCCGATGCAAGTCCCAGTACAGCATATTTAACTATCCCAAAAGAGTTTTCTTTGTGTTCTCGCGACAGTACAAAAACATTTATACAGAATTTACGTTCATATTTATGTTACAAAATTAGTACATTTTTCTTAATAATTTAGAAATAAAATTCGTAAAAAAAATAGATTGTCATGAAAAAAGCAAAAAAAAAAAAAAAGTGGAGAATATTTGCAGGTTCCGCGCTGTTGCGGAGATTTCCGCGTAAAACGACGAGTTCAGTTCTCGTGAAAAATCCGCGTATGACTGGATCCGCGAGTCCTGATCCGCGTATAACTGGGGGATTACTGTATATATATATATGTGTATATTAGGGATGCAACGGTTTTCTCTATTGATTGTGGTACACGTGTGTGTGCTGTGTTCACAATGATAAATAATCACTCACTATTACATTTCACTATATTTAGTATTATACTAGTTGGCCAATGTCTACACTATTCCATCATTATTTTTTGTAAACAGTTGACGCTTTATGCTCTAGTTCATGAAGTGTGACACAGTTCTGCTCCAGACTTCATAGGAGTCATAACTGGATGCACCATTTCAGCAGCTAAAGTCGCTCACTGCGTCTGACATGCACTAGAAAAAACGTTGGATTCCATAATAAGCCCAAATGATTGTAATTAGATAATCTTGGGACCCGGAGCTCTTTATCAAGACAAATGTCAAGTGTAGGCTGAGTCAATCCAGGCTGCTCCCCAACGCTTTGTGAGCTCTGCTCACACCCGGGGAAACTGGGGCGTTTTAATCACGGCGTTGTGAAGAGCGTCTGCCTCCAGACGGCATTCATCACTGCAGCGGCGAGAGCAGAACTCTCCCGGGTTTACGTCAGAGAAGAGGAGGAGGACGAGGAGGAGGAGGAGAGCGCTGGTCCTACAACACATCAACCTGGCCTGTTTACATTCTTGTAGTGATTGGCGCTGGTTATGTGTGAGTGACTCAGTGAAAATGTTATGTTTTGATGGGACACAGTGAGACGTCTTTGTGAGGGAAATGTGAGTCATTGTGAACACACCACTTTGACAGCGCACCACAACCACGTGTGAACGGTCGGTGCTCAGTCTGCTCTCACCTGACGCCACGAACGCCAGAAAAACACCTGTCTGGACTAGTCCTTAGTCTTTTTCACAAACGAACGAATGAATAAATAACAGAAAAATTCCAAAGTGTGGCTTTAAACAGAGGAGGAGTTGCATCAGGGCTAATGTGGAGCATTTTTACATTTTATTAATCAGAATATCGATTCCAAAAATTCCAGTAAACACTAAAAAATCTAAATATTGGCACAATAATCGATCCATTCGTCTGAATGAGCGCTGACCACATGCTGGATGCTGTTTGGATGATGGCGATTCATCGGAACACATTGCTCAAGTGTAAAATAAGCTGATTTATCATCTTCAAAGTATGTATTTGTTGAAATGTTATGTATCTTATGTTCTTTATGTTACGGTTTGTTTATCTTGGAAATTCAGCGTTCATCTGTTTAGTAAGAACACTGTATTAATGGCACGGGTTTGTGTGTAAAAGGGTTCAATTGATTTCTGTTACGTCTGAGCAAATATCAAGAGGTGCAGCAACAAAACACTGACGTCTGACTGATCTCGTCCTCCATTTGCCTCTGTCTTTTATGTTTCTTGGCAAGCTGCTTGTCGGAGCTCGTTCTTGTGTTTGTTCTTGCGATTTTGCCAAGTCACAGGAACACTGACGACAGCAAGTGTTGTGGGAGGTTTTTTGAGACTACAAGGTGACATGACCAAACACTGCTTTTCACTGATTACTCCAAGGAGGAAGATCATTTACTGACATTCCGTCAATAAGACAGACGAATCTAGAAAACATTAAGTAACAGTGGTACAGCTGGATAACTGGAACAATATCATCGTGGTCCGAACGGAACACTTTTACTAGCTAGTCTCAATCAAAACTGATTGCATTTAATCACACTGGGATTTATTTAATGTTTTAAGTCAGTTCTTCACCTGCGCAGTGACGTGAGTTTATCCACAAATACTCAGCCTGTGGTACAAATGATATTACTGATTTGATAAGGGTAAAATGTTTCTGCATATATATATATAAATTTATGATCGATGTGTGTTGCAGTGCTCGTCGTCCTGCGGGCGGGGCCTGCAGTCCCGAGTGGTGCAGTGCATGCACAAAGTGACCGGTCGCCACGGCAGCGACTGTCCCATCGTCTTAAAGCCGCCCGCGTACAGGCAGTGCCACCTGGGGGCGTGCAACGACAAAGTCAACGTCAACACCATCACCTCTCCAAGACTGGGTAAGAGAGACGTTAGCATCTAAATAAATAACTGAGGATTAATACAGAATATTAAAGGTATTATACAGATTATACTTTTGTTTAGCAGGTTAAAATAGGGGCACTGGCACGGTGGTTAGCGCTGCCGCCTCACGGCGAGAAGGTCCTGGGATCCAACGGCTCGTTTAAGCACACGATTTCATTCATTTTCGATCCCCTTAATCCCAACTGGGGTCACGGGGGGACCGGAGCCTATCCCGGAAACTCACGGGTGCAGGCGGGGAACAACCCTGGGTAGGCGCCAACACACCGCAGGGCACACACAGACTCACACAATCACACAATCACACACACAATCACACCTTACGGGGGCCAATTTAGAGTCAGCAATTAACCTATATTGCATGCCTTTGGACGGTGGGAGGAAACCGGAGTACCCGGAGAAAACCCACACGAACACGGGGAGAGCATGCAAACTCCACACGGAAAGACCCTACGGCCGTCCCCGGGGTTGGAACCCAGGACCTTCTCGCTGTGAGGCGGCAGCGCTAACCACTACGCCACCGTGCCGCCCAGCACACGATTTCTGACGTTCTTAAATGAATACTAACACAATTCATTTTAATAAACTTACAGTGTGTGTAGAGGCAGTACAGACCCAGATGGATGTCCTAAGAACAGAAAACGAGAATTTTTCGTAAAATGAGAATATAATGAATTATGACAATATTTTGCAGTATGACAGTATTTACACTTAACGACGATGTGCATCACGGGAAATCTCAACAATATCAAAAACAGATTTTATATTAAATATAGTAAATATTTGCTTTGATATGATGTCTTACTGTGAGATTTAGTTTTGTCATAATTTTATAATATCGTTACCTTGATGTTGTGCATTGTATCGTAGCATCAACTCTGCATATCGTCCAACTTTATTCAGCAGTGTGTGATCAGTTTCACTGTTTTATCAGAGATTTAAGGCATAATTGTTTCGTGATCAAAAATAAATATGTATCAGAAATGATTGATATCGGTTTTACTGCTGAGAATATCGCACCAACCCTGCAGTATAAATGAGCTGATGTGCCGTACTTGAATTCTGAGTAACACTCAATATGATGTACATTTTGCAGATTTGACCAATTGTATTTTTTGTATTTACTTTATTGTCCCGTGTGTTTGTGTGTTTTCTGGAGCAGCGGCGCTGACCTATAAGTGTTTGGGAGACCAGTGGACGGTGTACTGCAGGGTGATCCGCGAGAAGAACCTGTGCCAGGACATGCGCTGGTACCAACGCTGCTGCCAAACCTGCAGAGACTTTTATGCCAACACCTTGCCCCGTGAGAGTTAATGACCCCCCTTCCCCATCCCCCCACTCTCCCTTTAACACATAGCAGCTTAATTTTTGTCATTTTTTTTGTTTTGTTGTACTGTCATAAATGATACTGTTAATATGGTTTATTAAGTAATATTGTACGTGCAAATCAAATCAGTCTGAGGGCAGTAACGGCGGAGTCGGGGCACAAAGCAAAACCTTCCAAATGGGATTTTAAAAAGCTTTCCAAAAACATGAGGCCACTTTTTGTCACTAGAGATGCTAATGCGGCTCGCGGTGAACGAAAGTGAATGGGAGACGTTTAGCGTTTCAGTTCGAATGTGTTGGAGAAGCTACGCTACGAGCTACAGACAATAAGTAGATAACTACATGCATTTTTCACAACCACAGATTGTTGTTTCCATCGTCCGACTCAATCTTGCAGGTGCTAAGAGTGCACTGTGATGCAGTGAGATGTCACTTCTGCCAATTCAACACCAATCAGAAACGCCTTCTAGTTGAAAATATCCGTCTTTGTAACTATGTACCATTTAGCCACACTACATTACTCTTTGCTACGTTTAGAGCTGTGCGATATGGTGAAATGTGTCGGATGACGAAATGAAAATATTTAACTCTATAGTTTATTTTACTGTGTCACAAAATACAGTTAACAGCAATATTTGTTTATGGTTTTGGATGAAGGTTTGCAGTAGTTACCACTGCGCCACATGAATGTAGGCAGAGAATACTATGGTGTTGTCACGTCAGGGAGTGTCGGCATGACATGAGGCGAGGTCACGGTGCAGGACATTTATTGAAACACAAAGAACAAAACACCGAACAAAAAACCAGCACGAGGGCCACAACCAAAACCAAACAATCAAACAGACACTAAACACAGGCAAACATAAACTGGCACGAGGGCTACAAACGGATAAGGGCTTACATGTACAACAGAGGAACAACACACCGACATCAGGAGGGTAATGTGAGGGTGGACCAACAGAAAACAATGGGAAAGACTGGGCTTAAATACTCATACACAAACAAGGGGCTGGACCAATGAGACAAAGGGGAACCAATGGGACAGTGATCACAAAACAACCAATCAAGGACAACCAATGGGAAGGAGAGGGTGTGACTACAAAGAACTAACACACAGTGATCATCCAATCAGACACAATGGGAAGGTGGGACATAGACTGAGTGACAGAAGACAGTACACACAACATGGCCGAACAATACAGTCACAAAATGGCCGACACAGCACACACAACATGGCCGAACAATACAAACACAAAATGGACGACACAGAACACATACAACACTAAACAGAAAACACACATCACAATGTTCCAAATCCAGGGGGAGTCATGACAGGTGTTATATTTGTGCCTTAATTCCGAGTGCGCAGTGGAACGTTCACATGTAAAATCTAGTGTCTACTCGTGCACTCGAAACACTCCGCGCACTCTCGCTCAGATCTACGGAACTCCAAAGATGCCATAATTCGCCTAAAGGCACCTTTTTATGATACATTAATCATTTAGTTATTTTTGAAGATAAATGTGAGGTGTCTTTAGGCAAGGCAAGTTTATTTATAGAGCACATTATCATACACAAGGGTCATTCAATGTGCTTTACAGAAACAATGTTAAAATGTTAAAATTGAAGATAAAAAGAAAAAGTAATAAGAAAAGAAATAAAATTAAAGATAAAAAAAATAAAACGATTAAAAGTGCTATAAAATATTATAGTCAACGGCTCAGCACTCAAGTGTGGGAAAAGCAACAGAGAAGTCACACATTTTGTCACACAC
Source organism: Distichodus sexfasciatus (assembly GCA_032718565.1). Lineage (NCBI taxonomy): Eukaryota > Metazoa > Chordata > Actinopteri > Characiformes > Distichodontidae > Distichodus > Distichodus sexfasciatus. The sequence goes on along the minus strand of JAVGVS010000319.1, from coordinate 323,981 downwards.
ATTTTCTGTGTCTTATAAATATAACAAGGAAGTGAGTTCGCTGACGTATGGCTCAAAGTTTTGGGGGAAACGACAACGATTGGTCAAACAATTGTGGAAAAGTTGTGGTAATTGGTCAAAATTGCACAGTAGTAATGGATTTGCGGGGCTTGGCTGAATTTGCGTTAATAGTTGCGATCGCAACATGGTGAAATCCTGGAGGGTCTGTTTTACAGACACTTTGTGGCAAAAAAAGTGGCGTTTGACACTAGACACTAGAGCGTCACGAAAAGTTGTGTTAACAGAGTAAAAGAGTGTGTTTTTAATGAATAAAGCGGCGTAAAAAACGTTTTTTTACTGTCAGTCGCGTAAAAATATAGGCAGATTGTGCACCTTTGGCGAAGCATTTGTGTAGGCAGAGTTCAGCAGCACAGACAATGACAAAGAATTTACAGAAAATGTATTCTATTGTGATATGTATCGTTATCGTGATATGAGGTTTTGATCATATCGCACAGCCCTGCTACTCGCTGTTCTCCAACACTGCTGAAAGTTTCTTGTAGCTTTCATTCGTTCTGAGCCATTTTTAGCATCTTGGAACAAAAAGTTTGTGACTTGAAGAGGAAGTGAAAGTGTCTTGAGTTTTTATGTTGTTTCAGTAGACCAAAGTTGAGGCTGTTTCCAGACGTCTTTAGCATACCAGCTGGGCTGTCGCACAGTGCGCTCGCCGTTGGGCTCGCGCTGCTTTCACAAAGCCACTGGTTGGCCGATAACGCCGGGACGGAACGACGACACCATGTTTTCATCCTAAAACTGTTATGGGAAGTTCTGTTCTTTTTGATACTTCTAGTTATTTTTAAACTCCCTTTTTTATTTGATCTAACTTGCCACCTGACTTTTTAAAGAGGTTCATATCACTCGAGGAGGACGTGATGCGGAACTCCAAACAGTCAAAAAAGGGCCTTTGGCAAATGTTGATTGATTATACTTTTATTGTTGCAATCAGAATTAAATTGCCAGCAAATGGGTTATTATACACATATAACACACTACTAACGTAGCTACAGCACTGTGTGAAATGAGAATTATCACAATATTTTCATATTAACGTGACAACTTTAACAGCGGACAGTGAAATGTCACTTTTATGACCAAGACGCTACTTGTAAGACTTTTAAAGGAGCTATATGTAAGATTGTGGTCATAACTGGTACTGCAGTCAAATTCAAAACACTCTGGCGCGTCGTTTCCCCTCGCCCTCCTCCCCAGACTCGAGGTTGCCAGATAGGTCGGCGGATCCTCATATTTTGGCCAATCCAGTGTCTGTTACGTTTGGTCTTGGCGTAATCAGCGTGCTAATGTCTGCACGGTTAGCATGCTGTCTCAGCGTAACACGATGCTGATGTTAACCATCACAAGTCACCGCTTTTGTTTCTCAAACAATTCAGTCGCTTGGATGACCCGCCTGCACATGAGCTACAGTCTGATATCCAACGTGAATAACGTTATTCAGCTGTTGAAAATATTATAAATATTCATCCCTTCGTCTAGCGGTGGTACAAGTTAGTTAACCTTGACCAAATCTGAGCCGTCCAGGAGAAAATGAGCCACTTCAGCATCTGTCTTCAAATTCTCCTGTGCTGATCCTCATGTTTCTGCTTTGGTCAAGATGTTTTTGGGAGTCATAGCGAGGCCTTTTAGTTTTAATCACGTCAGACAATTGCAGTCCAGAATGCTTGCAGCTGCTGCTCAGTGCTAACTGGCAACCTGCATGCTGTGATTGGCTGATAGCGGTGGGTGGAGCTACAAGTCAAAACACAAAAACAAAAACATAAACACGATTTGCGTTCTGTAAATAAAATTTTATAATGGGAATATTCTGGCTGTACTAATTTTCTCAGTGAGATTAATATTTCAAATTAACGTATTAGCTTCATTTTATGATTCCTTGCCAGAAATTTCTTACATACAGCTCCTTTAAGCTCTGGCATTTCACAGCAAAATTGGTAACCCTGTGAAAGTAGAGGAGGATATTAACGGTACTACTAGCGGTACTGCTTATCGAACCGGTACTTTAACTCTGTTGTGATCGGTACTTTTTCGGAGAAAGAATATTTGTAGCTACACGTGTAAGTTACAGAGAATGTTCAGAACGCCCCCATATTTCATGAAGTACATATCGCCACAATTTAGAAATGAGATCGTACGGAGGCGTGAATCAAGATCGCCATTTTATTACGATTAATCGTGCAGCCCTAATTGTAGCTTCACATTGTAGATATACTTCTGAATGCAGCAGTTAAAGAATTTTTCCCAAAGTTATGAGTTAAGCAGAGCTCCCATTTTTCAACTCAAAAAATCAAGTTCACACCACACGTTTTTATTTTCTTCTGCTTGTTCTTGAGACTCAACCATCAACAGGTGTTTTAAGGGTTGTCTTTATGTTTTGTGTTTATTGTTTATTTCAGTTTTATGTTTGGAGCAGCAGTTTCCACTGTCAGGGTCCTCACATATGTAAAATAATGTCAAATTCTCATTTTGCAGATCACACACGTACAACGTAATACGTCTGCTATAATAACTAACGAGTGTAAAGCTTACAAGTCGGAGAGGAGGAAAAATACACGTTACTGACATTGATAAAACATGTTTTATAACAGGTTAAACGAGTGCATCACCAAAAATTACAATATCATGAAAACTGGCCGTTCCTTAATTCATCGTATTTCAGTTGCTCCAGGATTTCGAGGGCGTTTTTTGAGATTGTCATGTCCTAAAATCCCTGATTTTGCAGCAGCTTTTCTAAAAAATATTGCAGTGTTTTTAGGCGTTTTGCAAAAAAATTTGCGTTTTTGTTCCCCTTTATAATGATTCTTTAACAATGAATTAATATGAAGGGAACAAAACCTCTATTATTTTTATTAATAGAGGTTTTGTGTGTTGCTTACCTTTACGTTTTTGATACATGCACTCATTCGCAAGTTCTGTCCATTTTTTGGTCCATTTTTTCCCCTTAGACTAACGTGGAGCTCAAATTTCCCCTCTTTACTGTACACCAGCCACCAAAGTCGATGTGATTTGAGGGCACGAGTCTCTTCACATGTCTGTAACCGTCACGACCCGCACTCGTCTTTTTCATCCTTTTTTATCTGTCGTTTATTTTTCCCATTGGTTTGCTCCCATTAAGAACACATGGGTTTCAGGCCTCGAAAGCTTCCCTTCACCTGTTTTCACACGACGGTCAACGCGGTTCTTATGCCGCCTCACACCACCTCGCTGAACACACACCTCAACCTGTTTCCACCCGCACTGCTCTTTTTCTTGCTTTTATCATCCCTGCTTCTTTCCCTGGACACTTCAGTGCATTTTAATCATAGTCGGCCAGTTTTCATGTCACAGCTACGAAACTGCATTTCTAGCACAGATAGAGGTTCATCTTCATATATGATATATATTAATACATGCAAAGTGAAATATATTTGTTTTAATGTTGATACTGGATTTCTTTCTGACATCACCATCACCCTTAAAACAAAAAGTTTGAAATATTTCACTTGACATGTACACTACCAGTCAGAAGTTTGGACATCCCATTCAATGTTTTATTCTTTATTATCATGACTGTTTACATTTTAGATTCTCACTGAAGGCACTATGAATGAACACATATGGAATTATAACTGCAAGCAGTGATTACCGGGGCCATGCAGTTTGCAGCTTTATCAGTTTTTGACGAATCGAAGTGGACAGACGTTGAAAAATGACACGTTTCATCCTTTTATCTAGGGTGCTACGGTTCAAAACTTATTAGGCAAAACGCAAAGTAGCTTATTATAGCGCCACCAACTGGCAGAGTGGTGCAATTTTCAAAGCTGTAGCCCACCCAGAGCCGGATTTCTAAGACACTCAGTGTGTGGCATTGCAGTCCTATGCCAAGCCCACCACATTTATTTGCATATTACAGAAATATGAAGACCTAAATTAAAAATGTGCTCGATAATAATTAAAGAAGAGTGTCTTGGGGTTCAAATGATACCAGTTGCATGCAGATTGGACAAAAATCCAGGGTCTAGTTCGCGAGAGATGGTTTTGCATATTATGCAAATTAGCGAGAAATCCAATATGGCGGAAATAGATGCGAGGGTCTAAAAGATTTGTCTTGACCCAAGGAATAAGATGATATTAGATTTTTGAGAATCGGAGCTACGGTTCAAAATTTCAAATTCAGTTCAATTTTTGGGGGGAAAAACGCAAAATAGCTTATGTTGGTGCAAGCTGTAGGTCTTACAGTTTTTTCTCCACAACGTGTTTTAAGGCACAAAAAAAAAAAATCACCACGATTCCAATAGGGTTTCACGCAGTGTTCCACTGCACAGCCCCCTAATTATGTAGTAAACAAAAAGTGTGAAATAACCCAGAACATGTTTTATATCTTAGATTCTTGATAATAACCAGCCTTTGCTTTGACCACTGCTTTGCACACTCTTGGCATTCTCCTGATGAGCTTCATGAGGTAGTCACCTGGAATGGTTTTCCAACAGTCTTGAAGGAGTTCCCAGACGTGCTGACCACTTGTTGGCCCTTTGGCCTTCACTCTGCGGTCCATCTCATCCCAAACCATCTCGATTGGGTTTGGTCAGGTGACCGTGGAGGCCAGGCCATGTGGCGCAGCACTCCATCACTCTCCTTCTTGGTCAAATAGCCCTTACACAGTTCATTCATAGTTTTGAAACACAGTAAATAGTGATGAAAATAAAGAGAAAACATTGAATGGGAAGGTGCGTCCAGACTTCTGACTGGTAGTGTACGTGGCGTATATAAAGGTGTACCTTTTTGTTATTAAGTCACGAGAAGGATCAACCCTTTTTCATGATATTATAATGTTTTGAGACGCACAAGTAGTTGACCTCAACGGTGCATCACATTGACTGGAGTCTGTGTAAAAATGTGAACCTAGACTGCAGAAACGTCCCATTTGTGTGTGTGTGTGTGTGTGTGTGTGTTTGTGTGTGCATTTAGATCTTTTGCTCCCTGTTTTCTCAGGCAGTACAGGGTTGTTGTGGTGCTAGACAGATTTCACTACTGTGGAATTAAACCGTATTGTTTTTCCTCTTTTTTTCTCCTCATGATGTGTAATTATGTATTTTGCAGACACGTGTTTGTCATTATTTTTTATTATTATTATTATTATTTAATACTAAAATGTAGCTACCTTTGTATTTCAGAGCTAGGCCGTTTGGTGCCAGTTTGCTTTATTTACTGATGTAGTGCTGATTTTGCCGTTATATTCCAGTACTGTACTGTCTCTAGTTGCACACATGGCTGGTATTTAAAACTGCCACTCTATGCATTCTCCATGGTGCTGATTTGATGCAAATTGGTCAAATGTTTATGCAGAAAATAAATTAATGTCTTATTACACAGGTGTGATTAATATTGGAGTCATGCTTTGTGTAAATGAAATCTACTAGTGCATCTAAAGAATTTTGAATATCACTAAAAAGGTCATTTATACTTATTTTTCCTTTTTTTTTCCTTTTCTTTCTTTTTTTTTTTTTTTTTACAAACGATTAACCTTCATATATGATTTATGAATTTCCAGAAAACAGAATTCTAGTATCTTAAATGATTATAATATCTGATTTTAAGTTGCTGCTCATGTCAGCCAAAAATCATTCATGATGAAACAGAAAAATGCTTGAAATATTTCCGTCTATGTGTAATAAATATATTGTGTATATAGGTTAAACTTTTCGAATTAAATAGTGAATGAATTCTAATTTTTTGAGGTGCACCAGTAGTTTGTGTGTTTTTAATGTGAAATTTGAAATATTACCAGTGTTAAAACTGCGTATTTAGTATAATTAGTTTAGGCCACAGTTTGCTGGCCACAGGGGGCGTTGAAATTGCACAGTAGAAGCTGTCATTCCATATTTTGTCCATAAGCGGCGCCGATGTTGCACGATTAACGCTGTTATTCCCCATTTTGTCCACTACAGGGTGTCTCCGTTAAGGAGAACTGTGCTATTACTTTTCTAGCTCAAATATAATCTGCAGAAACATCTATAAACAGTCTTTATCATTTCTCCATTTTTATTTTCACCATTTTATCCCGTTCTACGTTTTTAGCACTCAGCAGTCACTGACTTTCTTCAGGAGCTGCTCTTTTAGTTTTAGGTGTTAATAAGATTTGACTTGTTCTCAAATAAAGTCAAAATGCCTCACTAGTCTATTTTTATAATTCCAATTCCAGCAAGAACATTTCTTCTCTGTTACCTTTTTCACTCTTTATTCCTGTCTACATTTTCATCACAACTTCTTCAGGAAAAATCACATTTAGTTAAATTCTAAATCCTCCTATTTTGCCACATCTCATTCTCTCGGCCGCTGGCGTCTCTTCTCCACCTCATCCGGCATACAGCGAGATGTCGCGGCAAACGCGGTCGTGACAAACGGCCATCTGTCCTGATGACCGGGTGGTAAATCCAGCCCAGTCAGCGAAGCAGCTCAGGGAGACGGAGGGGGAGAAGGAGGAGGAGGAGGATGATTCTGGGAGAAGGTCAGTGTCTTTCTCTCTCTCAGCTGCCTTTTTAAGATGCAAGATTCCTTAGTCGTCACATACATTCACATTTACGGCTCTTATCCAGAGCGACTTCTGTTTTTCCTCATTTCAGGGACAGTATACAAGAGTAAGGGGTTAAGTGTCTTGCTCACACCATAATCGATTATATCAGCGGTTTTCAGCTGACTGCCCCCTAGTGGTCCGCGGCGGCATTGCAGTTGTTCTGTGACTTGCAATCCAGTTTTACTACTGAAATCACTTTTTTTTTATGATTTCTTTTTTCATTTTCAAGTAAAAAGAAAAATTCAAGTTAAAAAGAACATTCCGGTAGCAACGATGACTGCCCAATCTGCATGGTGATGCATCAAGATATCGTATCGAACTGAATCGTTGACCAAATAATCGTAATCAAACCGAATTGTGAGACTAGTGAAGGTTCACACCTCTACTATCAATATATAGTACACGGTACAAAAAAGAGAGCTCTGTAGCTTTGGCTATAACGTTGGCAAACGTTGACCGATTCCAAAATTCTGTAAAAAGTAAATTTGCGGCAAATTGGTAATTATATCAACCGCGCCCCTAAACGCAGCTAGAATTATCATCATTTTACCCCTACACCACCAGACTACACTTGCATATTGTCTTTTCAAAAAGAGAAAAAGCCACATCAAGCAAAATAACAAGCCAGTGATTGATTAGTTTATATTAGCACGACCATAATTGTCCCCAGCACCGCTCCGACCGGCGTCTCATTTGGACTCGGCTAAACCCTGGAGCCGTCCGTCTTTTTCTCATCAGACTCGGCTGTAATTCCCGAGCAGGAACAGTTTCCGTCTTGCCTCCTGTATATTGCATTCAGCTTCAGCAGCCAGCAACAGATTAGGTCTCCATGATGTTTAATTATTAATGGAGTGTGGAGCTTGATATGCATAAAGAGGAACAGAAGCCTCTGGAGCAGCATCTGGAGGAGTGGGATTTCTGCGTGCTCTCCTGCTGAGAACCTCACGCTGCTGCTGCAATATGGCGTTGTCTGGCGATCTGCCAAAATCGGACGCAGTATAGTTGTGTTTTAGAAGGTGTAAAGACTTTTTTTTAAAAAGACAAAAGGCAAAATAAAAAGTCGAGATGCATTTCATGCCAGTGTGAGTGTTCAAATTTTGTAACTGTGACATGAAAACTGGCCGACTTTGATTAAAATGCATTGAAGTGAATGGGGAGAGAACGAGGGATGATAAAAGCAAGAAAAAGACCAGTGTGAGTGGAAACAGATTGAGATGTGTCTTCAACCGTGTCGACTGTTGTGTGAAAACAGACGAAATGAAACCTTAGGGTCCCATGTGTTCTTAATGGGAGAAAACGAATGGGGAAAAACACGACAGAAAAAAAGGATGAAAAAGACGAGTGCGGGTCGTGACGATTACATGTGAAGAGACTCGTGCACTCGAATCACAGCAAATGTGGAGGCTTTGTGAAGAACGGCGCGGTGCAGTACAGTGGGGAAATTTGAGCTCCGTGTTAGTCTCTGGCGAAAAAATGGACAGAACTCACGAACGAGTGTCAAAAACGTGTAGACGAGTATCCCTCACTGCTGCACGTTTTAGAGTTGTAACGAAGTTTCTAGCGCAAAAACGGTAGGAGGAGCAGCGGTCAGAAACAGTGTGTGGAATTTGTCATTATCTATACAGGTTTCTCATAATCGTTATCCGTGATACGTGACACGTTTAAGATCGTTACACGTTTTAATTCTTCACCAGATTTACCATTTAACCTTTTTTTTTATTTGCGACTGCTCTTCTTTCCCCCGCGTCCTCTGTACCACGTGAAAAGGGCTTGTGGGAAACGGCGCCACGCGCCGCTGCTTTTTCCCGTATCCCCCGAGGGATTCTGGGACGCTGCTCCGGTGCGTTTGGGCGCGGGGGTTATTTTCTCCATCTGGCTTCTTTCATCTCCCTAAAACAGGAACAACCTTCAGAGAAACGACTCCCGCTTCTGCCTTTGTCCTTCGGCGAGGGGGAGAGAGGACCACGTTGTGATAATCCCCTTTGAGACTGCGCACTGACATTTACACAAAATAGACTAACCCTGTTTAAGGTGTCGAGGTGGCTGTGCCGGAGCTCCGACGCCAAGCAAGAGGGGACGGGATGCGGCTCCAAGTGCCGATAAATTACACCGAAGTGGTCGGAAGCTCTGATGCTCTGATGCACGATTCAGAAAATCTCACCTTTCGATTCTGATTCTTGGACTCACAGTTCCATTCAAAATTGATTCACGATGCATAAGTGATTCACGATTCACTGAATCAAATGTAGTTTACTAAATGTAAAAAGTGATTTAGTAGCAAAACTGGATTGCGCGTCACGGACCACCTGCAATTCCACTAGGGGGCAGCGGTCTGGCGGTTGCCAACCACCAATCGATTATGGTTGCCACTGCATATGCAGAATCATCCACATCTGCATCGCACTGCATCGATTATGCAAATAATTTCAACAACTCTAATGTGTATGTGTAAATATTCATTGGTTAAATGACTAATTTGGCCCATTTTAATGAAGTTATTACTCAAATTCAGCAATAAAGTCTGTGCAGTGAGAGCTGACAGAGATCAACTAGTTTTCCTGGCTTGTCTTTACACCTGAATGTAGTGCATAGTTGGGTTTGCATCACGACAAAACAATTTCATCTCCTCCAGGTCCTGCTCCACTGTCGTTACTGATGATTTCAACATTTCAGTCTCGCTTTTCATCATTTTTTTCTGTCAGACGTCGAGAACATTCTCAGTATGGACTCTGAAAACCTTTTCCACTTCACGCTTCATGACATTCAGCGAGCGTCGCGACGTCTCCAGCCTCGCTCTTACATCCCAGAACTCTCCGGGGAAGGCGACCGAGACAGTGCCACAATGTGACCTTTAACAGAGGAAGAGTTATCGTCTGTAGAGTTCACTATGGAGAGTGGGGCAAGTCGCCTGTCCAGTGAAGTCTAGTGGGTTTCAGAACCACGTAGCTCCTTTACGTCGTCCCAAACTGAAGACCATACGTGGTCACAAGCTGAGGTTGTATTCACACCTGCCTTGTTTAGTTCTCTTAAAATGAACCCAAACCCACTTCCTCCCTTGAGGGTTCGAACCCTTTGGGCAGGTGTGAATACAAGCACCCGAACTCGGGTGCGTTCCAAACAAGCGTAGCGAGACCCAGCAGAAGAGGTGGTCTCGGTTCAGTTCCAGCCCAACTGGTTGGTTTAAGGTGTGAGAGCAGCCCGAACTCGATCCCACCCAGTTACAAAAATCATACATTTTTGGATTTAATAGGCTCCCGTCATTGTCGGGCATTATAGTAAACAATAGTTTGGATAACTCCACAACACACACAGACATGTATAGCCAATGCTCGAAATGAGCCGTGTGTTAACGTGGAGCTCCGAGGAGAGTTCTCCTTCGTGGCCGTCTTGCAGCACGTTTCTGCCGTTGCACAATTACACGCATTATATTGTAAAACTGACGCATCAAACGCTGACATTTCCGCAAACGTATGTGACTGTATAAACGCTATAAGGACAAAGAGAACAGCACACAACATTTTCTTGATCGTGTTCGCGCACCGCACGTGGGGCACCAAAAAACACGGCTAACGGAAAATCACCATAATTATAATAATCATAATGAGGACATATTTAAATTAAAGCTGTTGTGATTAGGGACCCAAATGGCTAGCACCGGTCCTGATGGTGTACTTTCACGTCACACTTTACCCCGCCCCGCACGTTTCTGTCCAGTGCTTGAAGGACCTTAGCACACAGGTGGTTTTGTTTACAAATTCTGCTCCACTTGCATGGCCTAAAATGTTAGTGAACTAACAGACTTAGTTGAAGTTCCTAAACCAACCTAAAAGATCTCATTTATCCAGGAGATTCTGAAAAGAACCTAAAAGTTCCTAAAAGAAGTCTCAGTCTCATTCTCAGTCACGTAGAACCAGGATCCTAAAAGGATGTTAGCACAGCAAGAGCAATCATCAGAATACCAACTAACCCTAGATTCTGAACAGTTCACTCAACTCTCTAAATCAAAGTTAAACAATTTCCTCCACGATCAGTAAAGTTTTCAGATGATGATTTGGATTCAAACCAAACGCACAACAGGTAAATATCCAACGTTACCACGGCCGTTACCGACCTGTGATTCACTCTGCCGTCTTACTGCTTTTGGAGTTTCGGAGCTGATAAGCAGCACAGAGGGAACTCCATCACTGTGGAAATCAAAACCACTTGCCCTCCATCAGCTCACACTAATACAAAATGGGCCGTGGAAGCGTCGGCGCAGCAGCATTGAGGTCTCGGCCTGAAAAACCCCGGCGACGTCCAGCGCGGCGAGACCCGCATCGTTTTCCGTCCTTATATATCATGTACGAGCTCACGTTTTCCCGCCGCCTGATGGGTTGAACTTTTCCGGCGTGCAGCCGTATAGAGTCCCGATAATAACCGCACTTCGCTGAAGAGCAATTTTTCCTCTTTCATCTCCGCTAACGTAGGAGACTGCAGCAGCCGCCTGACTCATAAAACAAATGCACAACACTGTCGCTCCACTCGGCAAACAACGGCGGTTTTCGGCCTCTTCAAGGTCTTCCGCTCCAAGTGTGAGTGACCAGACAGTTTAAGGCCACAAATCAAACCAGAGAAGCGTCTAGAAGATAATACGGCTTTGCATTTCGCTCCGTGAAAATATACTCTCAAGGACGGATTATAAGCACTGCGGAATACTGAAGAGCTTCTCTGCAGACTTCACACCGAGGCCTTGTGGCAGTTCCATTATTGTGAGTGCTGGCAACCGTTCATTATATCTTCTACTTCATCATCTTCTTCTTTTTCCAACGTTTTATTCCTCCCCCTTTTTATTCCTCAAAATGTTCATTGAGGAGACCTGGAAAATTACATTTAAAATTTAATTTAATTAAATTTTAGTTACATTTTTTGCCAGTTCTCCAAAATGGTCCAAAAACGTATCTTGTCCACAAGAGGGTGCCACAATTAGAGCTGTCATTCCCTAATTTGGCCACAAGGGGTCTCCATTAGCCAGATTTGTGCTGTTACTTTCCTTATGTTTAGCTTGAGATTAATTCAGCAGCTCATAGTTTAAGCGAGGTCAGCTATGATCAGTAGAAACTCTGGGTCGGCCGACGTTAGGCGTTTTGCTGAAAATGCAATATCGATCGACCTCTAGTAGAAACATCTTTAAACAGCCTTTTAGCTACATTTTTTAGCACACACCAGTCACGCTATGTCTTCAGTCAGAATCCGTCTAGTGAGTATTATTATTTTAGCTCCTCTATATCAACTCAGATTCCCACAAATGTTATTATTGCTCATAACAAGGAATATTAGACAAATTAAGCCGATGTGGGAACATGCATGATTAATACTGAACAAGGTTTCATATGCACTGGCAACTCCATAATAAAGAGCGACAGCGTCCCTGAGACCGTGCTAAAATAGAAATCCACAGATTAAGTTAAAGGAACGTTAACTAAGATTTCCTAAATCTTAAAAACTACAAAATATGTAGAATACTTTTAGACTTTAATATTTATTCTGCAGAACGGCTGGAACAACCTCTACGTGATCACAAAGAAATGGAAACGTTCAATACAATTTTTATTTCCTTATGAGACCCAGCTACAGAGAGAAACATGTCCACACAAAGCCCCAAAAATGAGATTAATCGAGCAGTCCGGTTTTACAGGTGCAATCAGTTCCTCACCGTTACCAACTAGCTGTCTCTTCCTCACACACACACACACACACACTTACCCCTCAGGAACAGTTCTGCACAGCAAAAGCCTCCCTGATGAGAATGCAAAGGTTAATGAATGGTTTGTTTGATTTTGCGCATTACGGCAAATTAGAGAGCTGCGTGTTTTTAAGAAGTTGTGCTTGCGCAGCCATTTGCAGGAAGCAATTAGTCTTAATCTCGGAGAGAAAACGGGGCCCAATCAGAGGAGACGCTCTCCAGATGGCATTCCAACACAGAGTGCTAATCAAGCCAAGAGAGACTTTAGAGCAAAAACACACACACACACACACACACACACTTGTACTTATATAGTAGTGAGGACCTCCATTGACTTCTATATTACTGTATGTAAATAATACTACACCTAACCCTAAACGTAACCTCAGAAACCAAAAGCTAATCTTTCTACACTTTTAGTTTTGCAAATAAACTTGTATTTATTTTGTAAAAGCAGTTTAAAGAAGTGAGTACCACTAAAAAAGTCCTCACTTCCCAAAAATGTCCTCACTCTGCTGGTTAAAAACTCATTTTGGTTCTCACTAAGTAGCAAGTACAAGAACACACACACACACACACACGCACCCCTAGCCTACAGAATATATCACGTCATTTACATTTTTACTGTGTAACGTATAATTGAGCTGTTGAACAAGGATCCGTGGAGACGACCGGTGATTGATGTTCATCCTGATCACAATACCGCGCTCCTGCCTGATTTTATTAACGGTTTGTTACGTTTATCCAGGGAAGTGTGTGTCTCTACTGAGGGAATTCTTAATAGATCGGGATGTGAGTTTGTGATGTTTGTTGGGAGAGTAGTGTATACAGAGTGCCACTGAATAAATACAAAATCTTATAACACTACCAGTGTCCTAAAACACACACACACACACACACACACAAAAACACACACACACAAGAAGGTTTATGTGAAATCAACTAACTGTAACCTATATCCTAAATCCAACCATAATCCTAAACTTAAACCTAAACATAATCTAATACTAATCACAAACCCAGCCATAATCTAGTCCTAACTATAAGCTTATTAAATCCTATTAATTAAACTTATTAAACACTATTAAATCCTAACCCTACACCCAGCCATAATCTAACCCTGACACTAAACCCCACCAACTAACTCTAAGCCTAATCCTGACCCTAAACTCTATCCCTAACCCTTACCACAATTTAATCTTAATCCTAAACCCAACCATATTATGATCCTAGGCCTAACACCAACCATAATCTAAAACAGACCCTAACACCAACCATAAACTAACCTAAACTGATAACATAATCCTAACCCTAAACCCAACCATAATCTAATTCTGACTCTAAAACCAACCACAATCCTGTCCTAATCCAAAACCCAGCTACAGCCCTTAAACCAACAATAATCTAAACCTTAATCCTAAAACCCAACCATAGTCTATTCCCAATTCAGCCATAATCTAATCTTAATCCTAAACGTAATCATACTTTAATCCTAACTTTAAAATCCAGTAATAATTTAATCCTAACTTTTAATCCCACCATAATATAACCATAATCTTAAACCCAGCCATTATTTAAATTTAACCCCTAAACCCCAACCATAATCTAATCCTGGCTCTAAACCCAGAGAGTATCTAATCCTGGCACCAAAACTAAAAAATCATCTCATTTTAACCCAAAACCCACGTTGATACACACACACCACTGCTCTGAACTACATGTTGACACTGTCAGACTCTGCCGCTCATTACACCTAAAGCAAGACTGTGTTCAGGCAGTGTGTGTGTGTGTGTGTGTGGTCACCTCACTGCACTGCCCACAGCCTTCATACGGAATGAAACAACTGTCAGTCCCGGCTCCAAATTAGCTACCTAGCTGACCAGTCCTAGCTGCTCACCGGGAGACTTTACACACTGAGGACACACACACACACACACACACACACACACACACGCACACGCACACACACACACACACACACACACACACACACACACACACACACTACATCACATACAGATCATTATCTGCCTGTATTTTCTGGGGTTTTACAGCAAACCTAACTAATAACATTAACCAGACGCTCCAGGATTTCACCATGTTGTGATCGCATTTATTAACACAAATTCATTACTACCGACAAATTACCACAACCTTTCCGCAATTTTTGACCAATCATTGTCATTTCCCACAAAACGTTGAGCCATACGTCAGCCAACTCACTTCCTTGTTACGTTTAGAAGACGCAGGAAACGTGTGAGAAAAACACCTCACATTTACCTTCAAAAAGAACTAAATGATTAATGGTTAATAAAAATAATAGTGGCTTTGTTCCTTCATTTTAATTAATTTTTAAAGAATCATTATAAAACTTTGACAAAACGACTAAAAAGACAGAAACTTTCATCGCAACAATCTCAGAAAGGTCCACGAAATCCTGGAGGGAGTATCTAACCAATAATAATTATTTATTAATACTGTACAATAACATTTATTAACATTGGGATTTTTTTTTTGCTCTTTTATTCTTTCATCAAATCTTAACAAAACCACAAACAAACTAAAAAGAGTTTTCAGTTAAAGCATCAGCCACGGCATCAAATGAAGAATCTTATTGTCCCATCATAAGGACATTTGGTGCTGCAAAATATATAAACACATACACATAACACAGAGTTGTGTGTGGAGGCAGCCGAGCCCAATTTTGAGCAGCAGGTCAGATGAATAGTTTTTGGCTTTTGCGTGAGTTGAGGATGTCAGCGCTTTCTGAAGGCAGTGATAAACAGCTCCACACTCTCTTTTGCCATTGTGCACAAAATAAACCCGGCTGGGCCTCGGCCTGGAGCTTACGCTGCTTTTTGCTTTATTCATAAACCGACCGTCTTTTGTCCTCGGACTGCACACCGCTACATTATGCATATGTGGCTGCGGGGGGGAAAATAAGCAGTCGTGACGTGAACGTGGCGGTCGAGTCTCGGCTCTCTCGCCCCAGACGGCTGGACCGACGACTCCGGCTGCATTTATTATAGATAAGTTTAGGTTTGGGGTTTTGTTAATGCCAACCAGACAATGACCCAAATAAAGAGAGAAAATGCGGTGGCGCTGATTTTAGCTGGACATCTCAAGATTCTGAAATCTGTGCTGCTTATTATTTTTCTAATTATGACAGCTGCTGCTCTGAGATCAGCTTTAATCACAACTTTATCCTATTTGTCTAATTGACTCTACGACTTATTAACAATCCCGAAAATTAAAGCTTAAGAAACACAAAATTTCATGAAAGAATTCTATTGGAAATTGGCCACTGCCAGCGGATAAAAACGCGTTTGGTGGACACAGGCCTTACTGCATGACAAATAATCAGTAAAGTCCAGTAAATATGAGAGGAACCAATTATGTAGAATTTTTTAATGTCAAGGTCAAAATGACCTTGGTACTTCTGGTTCTGGAGGTCCAGCATCCTGCAGGTTTGAACTTTAGTGACCGGGTGAGTTTTGGTCAGTGTCTACCTGAGAGCAGGTGTGCCATGTCAGAGACCCGGCAGGATTTAAATCCTGGCACTACAGTACCAGTGTTGCCCAGTCAGATGCCACCAGGTGCAAAATGTGTGTGCCAGGTTCCTGGGGTGTAAATATTGCCCCACATTCTGCCCCACAGCTGCTCCATCTCGTCCACTCCAATTCTTCTGTTCTGCCAGCGTTTGGGGAAGCTTCTTTTGAACGGCTTTTCAAGTTACGAGCTATTTTTATGGTTAAAATGATCTAATCTACACTACAAGCTAAAGAGAAAAAGTAGTAACTGCAGCCGAGATGTTTCATCCAGTAACACATAACATTTGTGCTGAATGACACCCTTAAAGAAAATGTATAAAAAAATTAGAAGCATGATGTTAAAAGTAATATAACAACCTCTATTTTATAATGTCAAGGTTTTAATGGGGTTTTTGAGAGTTTTTAGATTTTTAGCTTGTGTAGGTGACTCTCAAATGTGTAAGTTCCGTCCGTGTTGTCTTTCAGAGTCATACATTTTGATAAATACAGCCACGGATTTGTGTTTCCATCTTGGCGAAGGTGGACTGCATCATCCGACTTCATCTTCCAGCTGCTAACAGCACGCTGTGATGCAGTGAGGGAGGTCACAGTAGCCTATCAGATGCCACTTCTACACCAGGCAGAAACATCTGCTAGTTGAATGTATAGAATGCAGAATTTATTATACATAAGGGGTGTGCAAAAAAAATCGTCTCGAACCGCGATTCCTTCTCAGTCGATTCAAAATTGATTCATGCATTCCAAAAAATCATTTCATATTTTTTCAACTAACGTAGTGGCACTAGTTTACTTTTCCCCCTCGACACGAGTTCAGCTCAATCCTATAAAATCTGCCCAGATGGACGTCCTTCGCATCGTGAGCATGAAGGTAATGCAGTCAGTATATGAACATATGTATTACATTTAGTAAACCACATTTGACTCAGTGTGATCTTTGTTGATCAGTCCAATGGGAAAAGTGACTCAAAACATCGATGCATTGAATTGTTTGTGAATCGCTTATGAATTGTGAATCGATTTTGAATTGAATCGTGAGCCCCAGAATCCGAATCGAATCGTGAGATTTTCTCAATCGTTCACTCCTCATATACAAGGTTCTTGTGAGGAAAACGTCTGCTTGTGATTTGAGACTCCGAGTCGAAGAGGAGACGCGTGATTGGCATGAAGACTCGGGCTCACAATGCCGCCCTGTCAGGGGAATTCTGGGAGTTATCGACGCCCATCTGGCCTTGAGCCAAAAAGCCAAAAAAGGCGTTCTGTTTTCCCACAGGGTGGACGATAACGCAGCCGCTTGGTGAAAAAGCCGGGCCACTTTGCATCCTTTCTGATTCATATCCAGCCGCCGAGGCAGAAAAGAAGCCGTCACTCACTCACTCACGATATAAAGGAATAATAATAATTTGAGTTTGGTTTATGGGACCGGGTTGCGGGTTTATGTGGGTTGAGTTACAGCTGCTTCTGAAAGTCGTTTGGATTAATGGTCTTGCAGCTTAAGTCGGATTTGACGAAGTAATAAACACACCGTTATTTTAACATTTATCTCTTTAACACAGACACGATTTATGCCTCATATCTGGATATTTTGTATTATCATAACCATCACTGCAACATATATATTTCTACCAGAGTTGTGGTTAAGACCACCTAAACCGAGACCAAGTCCTGACCAAGACCAGAGTGTGTCGAGACTGAGACAAGAACAAGACTCTGAGACCCCCAGCAAGAGGACTGACCTGTTTACGCACAGATTAAGTGGGGACGTGTGTCATTATGGGGACAAAAAACCCCAAAATTTTATTTAAGCTGATTCTCCATTTAAAATCTCAGTCCCCATAATGCCCATGTTCTTTAAAATGTGTGTGTGTGTGTGTTGCTGGAGGCTCTCATTAAAAATCCCATCAGCTTCTCCGATAGCTACCGTGAACAAAGCCCAGCTTGGTCTGTGCCGGGGTCACTGCAGGTCATTTTGTCATCCTGAGGAAGTTCACACACAGACTTTATACATGCTGCAGTGTGTGTGTGTGTGTGTATTACAATGAGCCCATTAATCACATTTGATATTACTAGTAATTTTTTTTTTTACATCGTTCAGTTTCAGGTGTTGTGTAGATTGTGAACACAGCAGGTACACACTGTGTGAGAGTGTGTGTGAGAGTGTGTGTGAGAGTGTGTGTGCGTGAGAGAGAGTGTGTGTGTGTGTGTCTCATTAGGAAGCAGCAGTATGGATGGAGTCAGCCAATAAATTCCACACTGCACACAGCTGAGAACTGCAAGGACTTTCACCACTGCAGCTCCGTTTCACACACTCATCCCCCCACGGACCCCTGACACACACACACACACACACACACAAACACACACACACTCACACACACACACCTACACACACACACACACAAACACACACACACACACACACACTCCATAGCGCCGCTCAGCAAACAGCTAAAGCTCAGTAAAAGCAAATTTTTTCACTTATTTTAGTTTTTCAAATAAAACCTTGAACTTTTCTATAAAAGCATTTTTGTATGAGAACCAAACTCACGTATCACACACACACACACACACACACACACTGTTCTATTACAGTAACATAAACCCTACTACTGTCGGTACTGTGTGCCAGGACTCCTAATGAAGCATGAAAAGCAATTGAGACACAAGAGTACACACACACACTCACACACACACACACACTCACTCACACACACACACTCACACAGTCACACACACTCACACACACACACTCACACACACACACACACTCACTCACACACACAAACACACTCACACAGTCTTGTATTACTATCTTTGTGAGGTCCTTCCACAGACTCGCATAATGACTAAAGTACATCATTTTACAGCTACACCTAATCCTAACCCTAACCTTAACCTCAGTAACAAAAAGCACATCTTTTACCTCTTTTAGTTTCTCAAATAAAACAAGCACATTTTCTATAAAGTCATTCCTCCTCATGTGGACCTCTCAAATGTCCCCACAAAGCCCCAAAAGAACAGATAAAAGTGACTTTAGGGGACAAAAGGTCCCCACAATGCAATACACACACACACACACACACTCTCTCTCTCTTTCATTCTCTCCTCAACCTCTCTTTCTCTCCCTCTATATATATATAATAACCCTCTCTCTCTTTCTCCATCTCTCCATATATCTCACACTCCTCTTTCCCCACCTCTCTGTCTTTTCCAGTCCTCTCTCTCTCTCTCTCTCTCCTCTCCCCGTCTCCCTCTTTCTCTCCCTTACCTCTCTCCTGCGCCTTTCTATACCTTCTTCCCTCTTTCTCTCCTTCTCCCACCTCTCTCTATCTCTCCCTCCTTCTCTCTTTCTTCCCCCCCTCTCATCCCCTTAACTCTCTCTCTCCCCCTCATATCTCTCACTTCTCAGCCTTTCTTTGTGTCTTTCTTCCCCTTTCTCTCTCTCCCTCCTCTCGTTATCTCTCTCTTCTTCTGTCTCTCCTCCACCTCACTCTGTCCATTTTTCTTACTATCTCTCCTTCTTTCTCTCTATCTGTTCCCCACTCCATATCTCACACTCTACCCTCTTCTCATTCTTCTCTCCCTCACCTCTTTCCTTATCTCTCTTTTCTCTCTTTCTACCTCTTCCATGTCTCTCTCTCCTCCACCTCTCTCCTCCACCTCTCTCCCCATCTCTCTCTCTCTCTGTCATCTCCACTCTCTTTCCCTCTCCCACTTCTCTCTCTCTTTTCCCTCTATTACCCAGCGAACCCAGCATGTCTCCCTTTCGCACACACGTCTTATCTCACAGCGTTTTTATTTGAATCTTCGCTAATAGAGAAGCTAACCACGGCGCCGACTTCCCTTCCTGCTTTTTTGGGCATTGTCTGAGGGAAAGCAGAAGCTCAAAACGAGAGGAATCCTCTCTTCATCATTGCGTTTTGTCTTTCCGTCTCTCCGTCAAGGCTGCTCTCCTCTCGCAGGGAACGTTGTTATTCATCACGCTTCGTCAGCGTGGAGCCGAACGGGCTGCACCCGGGACGTGTTTATCGAGTCGAACAGAAGGCAGAATACACACGGCTGCAATAACGAGCTACGCGGCACAAGGTCGCATGCGCTTGCTAATCATACGGACGTTCGCGGCGCGAATGCCAGGCGACGAGCCAATGACGAGCAAGGCCTGTGATTTGCTACACGGCATAAAATACGTAATTAAAGGTTGCCGTCAGTCGTGCCGCCTGCATTTTAAACTTGACGATATATCCAAAGCTAAGCAGGTTCGATCCTGGCAGGAGCCAGCAGATGTTGGAGGCTCCAGCAGGGGGCGCTGTCCTGGAGCATCATTAAGGTGGAGCCAAGTTGCTGTGCTGGTTGAAGAGGAGGAACGCTGAGTCTGGAAAGAGCTGAAATATCATCACCATTATTTTTTTAATCTTCTCATTTCTTCAAAATGAGTGATTATTGTGAACACTGCACAGCATGTGCATCACCACGAAATGCGAGCTCCGCATTAGACCCATCTGTGGAGTAGCAGTGGCCGGGGAGCATAGCTTGGGGACGGTACCTTGCTCATGAGTACCTCAGAGGTACCTGGTACCAATTTCTTCAGGAACTAATCATCTAGCTTCTTTCATAATGTTTTCATCGCCGCTGATGAACAATTAAAACAATTCAACCAGCCTCCGCTGTGTAACATAATCTTCTTTCCGAGATTATAACCGTTCCATCCTTGCACGTCTCCTCTTTATCTCCTCCTCGTCCTCCTCCTCATCCTCCCCTTTCCTCTGTGACAAATGTCCTCGAAGAGCAATCAGCGCTGCCTGTCAAATTAGCCAGCGTCGGGGGCGCGAGCGTTCATAAATGTTGCATTTTAATTACAAGCCACGAGGGCCGAGACTAGAAGCCCCAGTCCCAAAAGAACCTGACCTTTACGCTGTTATTATTAGAGAGAGAAGAAAAGAGAAGCGATGCCTTTACTCAGAAAGTAGCTTATAAGCAGAGGTGGAAAAAGTACTGAAAAATTGTAATTAAGAAAAAGTATCTTTACTTTGCTTAAATTCTACTCAAGTAAAAGTACCCATCTAAAAATCTACTCGAAGAAAAGTAAAAAAGTACTTAATTTAAAATTTACTCTGAGTAAAAGTTACTTAGTTACTTTCAGTTACTTGAAGTAAAAAAAGGACTAGTCATAAATCCAATCCAGCACTAGTTGTTTTTATCAACGTTTAGGCGGCATAATGTGCAAACTTTGTTCAGACCACCCCATAAAACATGTTCAAGTGGCATAAGCTGCAGAACCAAACTCAACGTGTCCGAGACACTCACATGTTAAAGACAACGGAGCGATTCCATAGTAACACTGTGACACTTTTATAGAAAATATAGTTGACTACTTCACTGCATAATGTTTACAACCTGTCGAGAGGTATAATGTGCAAACTACCTCTTGCTCCATCCAACGACAGGCTACATTAAAATAGTGGGAACGCCGTGCGAACGCCCGAGCAATGTCCTTTCAGTTCAGGCGGATTTTTTTTTTTCGCATTTCATTTTTTACTCAGTAACGAGGGGGTTTCCAGTGCAGCGAGGTAAAATACTTGGGTCAAAATGTACTTGAGTAAAAGTAAAATTACCTATTTAAAAAACTACTTAAAAAATTACAAATTTCTCACAAAAACTACTCAATTACAGTAACATGAGTAAATGTAATTCGTTACTTTTCACCTCTGCTTATAAGTAGCAAAGATTTAAAAAGTAACTAACTTTATTAACAAATAGTAGCGTGGCATAGTAAAACACTACATTTTTACATATTTGTAGCAAATAGTGAAACTGCTAACGACGCTAGGAAACAACTTTATTCAGTAGCTTATGGTATAAGAAGAATAGCTACTTTTAAGTAAGCAACTATGTTTCCATATAGCAGTGTCGCACGGTGAAATGCAACATCGTTAAAAACCAAAAATGCGTTTGGTTGGTTGCAATGGCTTTTTCTCTTATTACAAGGACAGGGAGAAAGAGCTGAGAAACTAAAAGGGAGAGACACCAAAAAGAGTCAAACTAGCGCTTCACCATGGTGTTAACAATTCAAGCCATTTTGCGTAGCGCTGGATCGGCCTTATCAGCGCTCCTCAGGCTCGTCAGTCTCGCAGCCCAAGGTGTTAGCGAGCGCTATCTTGTGCTGTAGCTCACCGTAGGGGCTCTCGCGCTTCTGGAACGGCCAGGTTTTGGAGACTCCCCCCACAGATACGCTAGCACGGCACTCCTCTGCAGGCACGGCACTCCTCTGCAGGCCCGGCGCTAATTAATTCTTTCCGTATAGCAGATAAAAGCCTTCGTCAGCGACTAATGAGACGACAGATCCACCAATCGCGGTGAAGACAATCGGGGAAGTGTTCATTGCCGCAGTTTGATCTGTAGAGAGATGGCGATGCGTCAAGAATAAATAAATAAAAAGTTTTCATGACTGGCAGCCACAAGCATATTTAGCGACACTCATCACTGCGTTAAAAGAATGTTCCCAAAAAGTATATTTAAGGAAAGGTGTGTGGGATTACGTTATGTTAAACCCATGTATGATTCTGGACTATATTTTAATCTGCATAAAATGTTCAGATGGGTTTATATAACATGATAAAGGTGAGAAAATACAGTTTTGTGTTTCTGGGGTTGTGGGTAGCACAAGAGTAGGGTGTTTGCCCCGTGATCGGAAGGTCACCAGTTCGAATCTCAGGAACGGTAAAGGTGCCACTGAGGTACTCAAGGTACCGTCCTCAAGCACTGGCCATGTCAGCTGCTCACTGCTCCTTCACGGATGGGTCAAATGCCCAGGTCACATTTGGTTGTGGTGCACTGTGTGCTGTGCTGCGGTGTGTTCACAATGACAAATAATCTTTCACTTTAATGAAACACATAATGCCTTAATTAACACTGTGAGAATGAGATCGTAGTGTGTGTGTGATTATAACCTACATCTGAAGCCCTGGGGAAAATATTTCTCTTTGTGTCTATTTGCTGTTTCTACTTCTGATCTAGTTTGTTTTTGGTTTGTCTTGTTCAGGCCGGGAGAGAGACGGCAGCACTTGCCCCTCTTGTCTTCCTTGAACATCGTTAGGAAAATTAATTCGTCCTTTAATCAGCTCGCCTCTTTCTTTCGCCTGCTCGAAGTGTGAGGGCAGCAAGCACGAGTAATTACTCCTACCGTTGCCTCCTCCAATTTCCACTTAACAATATTAAAAAATACTCTCCTATTTCTCTCCTGCGTTAGTCTCCATGAATAAATGGCGTGTTCGGAGCTGTTAAGCATCAGCTAGTCTTACTTCTCGACTCGTTGTGGAAACAGGTAAGAACAGCAGCGACCTCATTACAACCATTTTCAAGCCTCGCAAACAGGAAAATTTGCGCGGTTAGAAATTGGCCCGTGATATGAAGGTACTGGGGTACTCGCCAGAGCAGGTATCATCTAGCTTATATCCCTCCCAGCACTCTGACAAGAGCGTCCGGTAAATGCCTTAAAAATAATTGTAAATATCCTGGTGTGAAACTATATCCCACACTGACCACACTTTGTAAATTGATCATTGAAGGGGAAATCTTTTTAAAAAACAGCCGCAAGAAAAGTAACAGCACAGTTCTCATTGTGGTAAACATGTGGCCAAATAGAGAATGACAGCCATAAAAGTGATGCCCTGGATCTCCTTACTTCAAAATAGTGCTATTCAATAATTGCTCTTGTTTGTCAATTTTACTGGAGAAGTCACTGATGAAAAATACAAATATAAAAACTACAAGTCTGAGATCAAATAAATAAATTTTAAAAATATTCAAATATACCTATGTAAATGAGTGGAGTATTTTTTGCTGCCTAAGCACTGCTAAACATCTCCATGTTACTGTTGTGCTTAATATTTACAGATATTATTGAATACCTCATATATAAATACATATATATATACATATATACATACATATACATATATATATATTATAAGATCTGTAGTTGATTCTCTCCAGATGTTTGGAACAACCTACCAGCCGAGTTCCTTCAAAAACTGTGTACAAGTGTACCTAGAAGAGTTGATGCTGTTTTGAAGGCAAAGGGTGGTCACACCAAATATTGATTTGATTTAGATTTCTCTTTTGTTCATTCCTGCATTTTTGTTGAGATTGATGAAAATAAATCATGCTACTTCCATTTTTGAAAGCATTCTTTGTTTTAGCATTTTTTTTTTTCACACCTGCCTAAAACTTTTTGCACAGTACATATATATATACATTTATATATAAATATGAATATATATATATATATATATATATATATATATATATGTATGTATGATAATAATAAGTTGAATAAATGGAATGAGGTACATTGGAACATATGTGCCTCATCCTTTCATACTTTCAAACTTGGGAAAGCTATTAAACTGAATTATTATTATTGTGTGTGTGTGTGTGTGTGTGTGTATTATTGTGTGTATTATTATTATTAAATTTCGCATTATTTTATTTAACAGACTGACTTGCAGTTACTAAGACTAAAGCACTTTACCTTTTTCTTAAACATGTTTAAAAATCAGATTTACTATGACATTGTGACCCTTTTTTTGGGTAGGTGGTCCTTTAAGTGGACAGATAAAAGTAAAATTATTGGTTAGACTTTCTAAAACTGGACTTTTTCCTCCCTTTGTGACTCCTCAGATCCCCCTAATCACCAAACCGGTTCTGTAAGTGTGAGTTTTCCCTCACAGTCCGTTTCACACCTCTCTCTCTCTCGCTCTCTCCTTGGAATGAAGTAATTTCCTCTGAGTTCAACCTCAATTAACGTTTGTTTATTCACCTGGAAAATGAAGAGCTCAGGCCGAGGACTGGCTGAGGCAGTTTCTCTAAAGGTCACGCAGGGCAGCACCGATCAGAGCGGGTTCAACTCAGGTCGGCGCGATGGTGATGTGGCAACAATTAAAGAACAAGACCTTAACTCATCAATTTGTGCAAGTGAGTGATTATTTGTCATTGTGAACACAGCACAGCACAGCACATAGTTTCACTTTTGGGTTCTGAATTAATATCGGTGTTGCTACAAAATATCTAATATTAAAACTGATGAATGAATGAATTCAAAAATTGGCAGACACAAGTTCATTAAAATTAACAACTATATTAAGCAAATATTAATCAATTAAATATATATTATATTACATAAACATATACTATGCATTATATATTAGAATATACATAATATATATTATATATATAATATAAATTATTATAAATAATATTTATACAAACCAACATTCTATGACCATCTTTTTGTCTATATCAAATTGTGTTAATGACATTAAAATTTAATTCATATAGACTAGAGAGTGTTTGTCCTAAATTTACTCAAAAGATGGTCATTTTAGAGACTCTGACTATATGGAGTCTAAGGCCTAATTCCCAGATCGATGTGGCTTTGCTGACTCTGCGGTCTAAACCCTAAAATGTCAGGCTACTCGGCTGATTCATGTGTCCTCATTATTTGAGTGGAACAGGAAACTCCCTGTGGCTTTAAATTCCCTATAAATGTCTCTTAATTGGGTGAATTGATATATGAGCAGAGCTGCAGCAGAGCTCGTGTCCCAAACTTTAAATTGAAGCCTCCACACTTCCGTCGGTTTTAACCCTGAACTTCCCAAATCCATCACTGCGCACCTCTGACCAAGTCCCAACGGCTGACCGGCTGCACAGATGTGATGTGATATTGATTTGTAGAGTCCGACACCTTCCGTTAAACACACACACATACACACACAGCTTCAGGGTTCACATCCAAAACTCTACAACCAGCATCACTCTGATGGGACCAAAATATAACACGGGCAGAACATTACTAGTGAGACATTACGTTCCATTACGAGTTTACAGACTGAAGAACATGTTTGACTATAATTTTAAAATCAGTGCAGTAATTATTGGTCTGCAAAGCTGTTAATATCTGCTCTCGGCCCAGCACACCAGCGTTTTGTGTTTCAGGTGTTGTAAAGACAATTTACCTTTAAAAACCTTGACTCACTCCAAAAGGACCTGTCTCACACACACACACACACGACACACCTCATACATACACAAAGTGTCTCACTCCTACACAACCTGTATCACTCCCATAAAACCTCTCTCTTTCTCTCTCTCTCTCTCTCCCTCTCTCTCCCTCTCTCTCACTCACACACACACCTCATACTTCCACAAAGTGTCTCACTCCCTACACAACCTGTATCCTCCGTAAAACCTCCTCTCCTCTCCACACACTCACACACACACCTTACCTCCTTACCCTCGTGTCTCACTCCTACACAACCTGTATCACTCCCGTAAAACCTCTCTCTCTCACACACACACACACACCTCATACTTCCACAAAGTGTCTAACTCCTACACAACCTGTATCACTCCCATAAAACCTCTCTCTCACACACTTACACACACACACACACCTCATACCTACATGTGTCACACTTCCACACAACCTGTATCGCTCCCGTAAAACCTCTCTCTCACACACACACAACACACCTCCATACCCTACACAACGTGTCTCTCCCTTACACAACCTGTATCACTCCCCGTAAAACCTCTCTCTCTCACGCTCACACACACACACACACACCTCCATACCTACACGTCTCCTCCCACACAACCTGTATCCCTCCCGTGAAACCTCTCCCCTCTCTCTCTCCCTCTCTCTCTCTCTCTCTCCCCACTCCACACACACACACACACAACCCACCTCCCGCCACTTCCACAACGTGTCTCACTCCTACACAACCTGTATCACTCCCATAAAATCTCTCTCTCTCACACACTCACCCACAAAGCCCAAAAAACCTGATAAAAGTGATTTTAGGGGACAAAAAGGTCCCCACAATGCACGATAAATACATGAACATACCCTTACAACCAGTCTAGCCTCATCCAACATCTCTCAATCTACAAGACCTGTCACACACACACACACACACACCTTCCTAATACTTCTGCAACCAATCTCACATCCATAACTCTCTCTCTCTCTCTCTCTCTCTCTCTCTCTCTCTCTCCTCACTCTCTCTCTCTCACACACACACACACACACACACACACACACACACACACACACACATTCCTAATACTTCTGTAATCTCACATCCCTCTCTCTCTCTCTCTCTCTCTCTCTCTCTCACTCACACACACACACACACACACACACACACACTCCCCGACCGTCCTGTCTCACACCCACACGACCTGTCTCACGCCCACGGGACCTCTGTCTCAGCACCTCTCGGTTTAAGGCACGCGGCTGTAATTGTACCGGCGGGAATAAAGCCCGGTTCAGGTGTAATTACGTCATAGCGGCGGAAACAAAGCGCGTAAACCCGAGGACGAGGAGCGGAGCCGCGCGCACCCACAACCGGAGTGGAAACGGCGAGCGGTCGCACTGCTTCCTCTTCTCTTCTCCTTCTTCTTCCTCTTCATCCCTCCGCGGAATACTGAAGGAATGTCGACGGACTGCGTAGCGGGAATAATGCGGGAGAAACGCGCCTTAACTTTCCCGGTTTAAAGCACCGATCCCGTTTTTATTCCGCCACCGACACCACCGATGGGCTGGAGCAACGTTAATATGTGGGTTGCATGTGTCTTTTAATCGACTTTGCTCATTTCTACCCAAGCCACGGAATATGCCAGAGCTGGATTGATGCTCCTCTCGACATCTAATACCGACTCCTCCTTGAATTCCGTGCATTACCGGACTCCCGTGGGAATGTTTCTGCAGATATCTGGACAATCTTCACGGATTTGTGGTGGAAAAACTACAACTCGGCTTATGGTTTTTATATATCTGTCGCTGGAGTAGCAGGTAGAGTTGTGCATTTCTAAATGTGTTGCTATTACAGATGTCTTCAAGGTTGAGTTTGTGTTTGTGTTCACCAATCAGTAAGATACATGCTTAAATTCAGCATTAATTAATTTTATTAAACCCATCATATCTCGTATATAAACATATTTTTACTCATTTTTATGTTGACGCTGGGATTCAGTTTGCCGTCATCTCTTTTTGCACATCTGCAGGCAGCCGTACAGTATCTACGTCCACTAATCCCGAGTCTCTCCCTCACGCAGGTTATCATCCTTTCTAAGATAAGCATCAGAGCTCCCACAGTAATGGATGCAGTGCCAGAGTATTCCCTTTTCCTCGTCAGGATTTTGGAGGAGCTCGACGCCAAGTACAGCACCGTGTCCTATCAGGACTTGTGTAAGTCCCTGTGCGCTCGCTTCGACCTGGTTCACCTGGCCAAGTTGAGGAGCCTGCTCTTCTACACAGCATGTTTGGACCCTAGTTTTCCCGCTACCTTGTTTAAGGACAAAATGAGGTGCTCGGTGGAAGACCAGCAGTCAAAAAAGCTAATGGTGGCGGCGGACATCGTGACCATGTTCAACCTCATCCAGATGAACGGCGGGACGGCCAAAGACAAGCTGCCGATGGGTCACAGACCCAAGTTTCATAAAAATCAGTCATTTGAGTCTTGCAGGTCTGACACGGACGTCTACAAGTACAACGACTGCGAAAGGGCGTATGACCTCACTGATCGGAGGGCTCGTCGCGTCTCTCGGAACTCGCCCTGCCCCAAATCGGAATGTGGCAGCTGTCAGCCGTTTATTCCGACCTCGGACCCCAACTTCCTCCTGGGAGTCACCAAGGATTTGAAATGTAGGGCAGCCTCGTTGGATAAACTGCAGCATCTGCCTCAGTACCCCAGTGCCAGCCCTCCGCCTTGCGAAATGCAGAGTACGTACTTCCCCATGGACATCGACAGCGAGTCCACCACCGACCAGGACTCCCTGCACATCAACCCAAGCGGCAAAGATGTTTTCCTGCCCAATCCGGAGCCGTTCACCGTGCACTCGTGTGTGCAAAAGCGGAATATTTTCAAGGAGGACTTTCACAACCTTGTTGCCTTTTCGCCCCACGTCGTCTCCACCGAGTCCAAACCCAGTGCCAGAACTGGTGGAGATTATCACAGGAGGGAGCTTCACAAGCCTCCCACTTTCTTTAATCACAGCTTTGAGCTGCCGTACAGCAACCCTTACTTCGAACCGGCCAGCTCTCCTATCCAGAACAAAGGCAGAGTCAAGCACGAGAGTCTGGACGACTTGCAGGCGTCTACGTATTTTGGGCCCACAACGGTTACGGAGTGCGTGAACACCAGGAGGACTTCTGGGAGACAGGGAAGGCAGCCATCTTGGCCTGTCAAGAGTTTGAGCCTGAACGCGGACGAGGGCCCTGACTTTGAGCGGTCTTTTCTCAACAGCAAGCTGCCAAAAGACAATCACCGCCATAACATCAGCAACATGGACAACGACCAACACTTTCAGTGTGCCAAAGAGAAGCCCACAGCCTCTCCTTCAGCCTTCTCCAAGAAGTTAAACGGGCCGAAGATAAAAGAGATGACCTCTGTCGCTTGCGGTCCGGGTGTGGAAAAGAGAGAAGGTGGGAAGAGGTATAAAGACAAGAGTATCAATTGTCCATCGCTCCAGACCACCATAGACAACAGCCTTAGTGTGGGAACACAGACGGAACAGTCTGAACAGAGGAAACTGAAAGACTACGGCGCCCACAAGTACGGGGAGAAACCGTCTTTCAAACTCTCAGAAGAGGACTGCGAGCTTGTGGCCGATGACATCAGTGACATATTTCGCTTCCTGGACGACATGAGCGTTTGCGGCTCCATCGGAATCACCCAGTCGTCCTGCTACAACAGCAATGGCTCGCTTTCTCAGGTGACCAAGTCGGATGGTGACAGCTCGCCTGAACGCAACACAATCAGAGTGGGCAAATCTACCATCAAACTAGACCGCCTTTTCCAGTCGCTAGAGAACTCAGACGACGAGCTCAAAGCCAGCGTTTGCAAGCTGGTCCTCAGAATTGGAGAGATCGAGAAGAAACTGGAGTGTCTGTCGGGAGTACGTGGTGAGATTTCGCAGGTTCTTTCCAAGCTCACCAGGCTGGATGAAAAGATCCAAGAGCCGGAAACTAATGGGAAGCCAAACGAATGTGGCTTGGTGGCTCAACCCATCCAGACGGACGTGACCCTGTCGCCTCATGTGTTCCAGTGCCACACCACAGGACACAACATCAAAGTGGACACCAGCAACGAGTGGTGCTGCTCCGACGCTAGCGGCAGCGACAGCCTGAGGGTGAAAGCCCTTAAAAAGAGCATGTTCACGCGCAGGTCTTCCAGGTCGCTGACGGAGGAAAACAGTGCCACTGAATCCAAAGTGGCCAGCATTTCTAACTCGCCTCGAGACTGGAGGACGGTGTCCTACTCCAGCCATCCGGTAGAGGAGGTTAAAGAGAAGGACAGGCACAGTGAAGGCAAGGACAGGCACAGGAAATCCAAAGAGGTAATTAAAAATGAAGCTTTGAATATTTTTTGTCGGCATATTCATGAGTTGACTGATGTTTTGGTCATTTTTAGCCAATTTGGACTCATTTTGGCCTATAACTCATTTTTAACTCATTTCTGGGAGAGAACTACATTTTTGTGCAAGATAGCGTTCCACATGAAAGTCACAGTAACGCGGTGGACACGCATTGGAATAATCACTGAAAATATCAAGTAAATGTCTGTATTGTGAGCAGAACGCTGGTTGTTATTTGTCAGCTAAAAATGAGTTTTGTCTGTAGTAAATGGGAAGATTTGACTGAACTGGAAGGTTTTTAGTCGTGCGCGCTAACAAACAGCGCATGTGTTTACATGATGAAAAATGTTGTTCATGTGTTTCTAAACAATTACTTGAGTTTTTGTGACGGTAAGACACGGCACTGGTTCTCGTCTCCTTCTTATTCTTCTTTTATGGCGGTCGGCGTCCAGCTTAATGCTGCATTACTGCCACTGCGGCTTTGGTTAGCTTACTGCCCCCACATTAGGGGATAGCCACTGTACGTATGTGTATAATAACGTAGACCCAACTGATCGATTAATAAATTAGTTGCCAACTATCTTAATAATCGATTTTAATTGATTTAATCGATTCGTTGTTGCAGCTCTATTACTCAAATTTCCCAGTTACATTACATGCCAGGGCTCAGATGGCTCCATAAAGACGCTAGTCAATGGTGCATCCCTTTTTTATAACAACAAGGAGATTTTGTGGTCTTGTGGTGCAATTATCATACAGTACAGCAACAATCCCCGGCTCGTTTTATGAGCTCAGAGAGATATGGGAGCGCCATTGTACAGGCCACAATGAGCTGGGAGATAAAAGCAGTCAAATTAGGCACTCTGGCAGTGTAGGGCTGTAGGAGAATTTGTCACCACTGAGCTTTTTTGCCACCTCTTGCGTTAACACATTCATCAGCTTAAACACAGGTCGGGGGAGCGGGATGGTACCGGGATGCTAATGTGCTGATAAAGAATGTGAGGCGAGATCAACATTTCCAAGTCCACGCTTGCCTTCCTCCTCCTTATCGAGCGTGGATATTGAACGTGACTCTTTTAAAGTCCGCGCCACAGGAGGAGGTTGATTGAAGTGAGGGATTTCGTAATGGCGTCTCGCAGAGTGGCCTCTGGAGATAATTGAAATGGGGTCTTGACCCGACTTGTGACATTGGGAGTTTGCGGTTGTGAGTGCGTTATAAGGATTTAAAAGGGCATGAAAACCTCAGACGTGTTTTCTTGAGACGTTTAGCACTACATGTCTTCATGAAGATAGTAACGTTCAACGTTTTCTTGTTTCAGGTTTGTTTTTGGGTAAGAACAGAATATATAAACAGTGAACAGCACTCATTCAAATTTTATTACCTGCATATTAGTGCAGGGCGGCAGTGGTTAGCGCTCCCGCCTCACAGCGAGAAGTTCCTGGGGTCAAACCCCTGTAGGGTTTTTTCTGTGTGGAGTTTGCATGCTCTCCCTGTGTTCGCGTGGGTTTTCTCCAGTTGCTCCGGTTTCCTCCCACAGTCCAAAGGCATGTAATGTAGGTTAATTGGTGACTCTAAATTGGCCCTGTAATGTGTGGGTGTGATTGTGCGTGTGCTCTGCGGTGTGTTGGTGCCTGCCCAGGGTTGGTCCCCGCCTTGCGCCCATAAGTTCCCGGGTCCCCCACGACCCCAGTTGGGATACAGCGGTTTGGAAAATGAATGAATGAATGAATGAATGCATATTAGTGCAAAACGTCACGCTGTTGGGTTTTCGTCAAGTCTACCGTTGTAGAATTTGATACTATTTAAATGTCAGCTTAAGGCAGTTGGTGGCTTAACCGTTAGGGCGTTTGACTTGTGTACCACTGAGGTGCTCATGAGCAAGGTACCGTCCCCAGTCACTGCTCCCCGAGCGCTGCCCATGTCAGCTGTCCACTGCTTCTTCACGGATGGGTGAAATGCAGAGGTCACATTTGGTTGTGGTGCACTGTGTGCTGTGCTGTGGTGTGTTCACAATGACCATTCATTTTCACTTAAGAAAGGTTTACGAAAATATTGGCAAATGAGGCCCAATAACAGTAAGACAGTCCCTCCAGGATTTCGCGGGCCTTTTTTGAGATTGTTGCGGCCTAAGTTACGGTGTTTTTAGGTGTTTTGTTGCAGAACAAAGTTTTGTTGTGTCAAAGTTGTAGAAAAATTAGCGATTTTGTCCCCCTTTATAATGATTCTTTAACAGTTTTTAATCATTTAGTTAAGGAAGTGACTGCGCTGAGATATGGCTCGTCGTTTTGCCGAAAAACGGCGATGATTGGTCAAAAATTCCGGAAAAGTTGTTGTAATTGTTCAAAATTGCTCGGTAGTAATGAATTTGCAGGGATTGGCAGAATTTGCGGTAATAGTTGCGATCGCAACATCGTGACATCCTGGAGGGTCTGAATAATAATGAGAGTTTCGATGCTTTTACAGATATTTTCTCCTCTCAGCTATTGAAATGGAAATGATTGTGTAAATATTGAACGTTTAAGACGTCAGTCGTATGAAGGTCCAACCTTGGAGCGCTTCCTTCATCCCTCTATCCCCATCTATCCACACCTAGTTTAAAGTAGATTTCAAAATCGTGGGTTTTCATGCCCCTTTAAAGGACTGGACTGTTAGCTAGGCTTTGGTCCTTATCCTCAACTGTCAGGCTGTAAGCCAAGAAGCCGAGCCAAGCCTCAGTTGATAGAGTGAGAACGAGAGAGACGATGCTTGGAGGTGAATGAGCGTTGTGCAGGTTCAGTTTTATTCAGGATTCGTCGTTTGTCGTCTTGAAAAAATCCATTCTGCATAATTGACGACAAATATGTAGATTTAATCGTTTCCTTTTTTTTAGGGCTCTCTCTCTCTCTCTCTCTCTCTCTCTCTCTCTCACTCTGTCTCTCATTGGCCGGATGCCTGTGTGGAGGGCAGCCAGCGCCTGTGCCGTTCCCGCTCCTTCTCCTTCTCCTCTTTCTGGGAGTAGACGAGTGTAATGCTGCCATAAATCCTGTCTCCGGAGTCTCCCAGCCTCTCCGATTCATTTTTTCTCAATGGCACCTCAGGGAACTGATACTTAATCAAAACTCTCACGTAGCAACACAGAGGGGAGAAGCTAATGTTGTGTGTTTTTTCCTTTTATAGATTTTCTTTGGCAAGCGATAAAGGAGGGTTTTTAAAAATTATTTTTCTTATTTAAGCCTTACGTAATGTAGTAATAACACTATTAATCCGTTTAGGATGTTTTGTAGAAATGGGGATTTTGGGGGGAAATAGGGGCATGTTTATGTGGAGGGTCTTGAAGAGGTGTGTGTTATAAAGGTCTGTAGAGTCTGAGCGTTGTGGTCGAATATGATTCAGCTCAGCGGCTGAAGGCCCCGGAGGACGAGAAAGGATCAGAAGAAGCTTTAGATCATCTTTCCTTAAACTGTTCACCTTCCCTCTGTCACGCTCTTTATCAACCCCTATTTTTATCTCTCCGTATTATTCTCTGTGTCCATCTTTATCTCTCCCTCCTTCTACCTTCACACCGATCGGCCAGGAGATTATGAGTATTTCTCCATACTCTACAAGCTGTGATGAACTGTGTGTTTCGATACATTTCTGTGTGAACCTACATTAACATTTTAATTCACCTCTTTGATTAGATCGGGGTAACAGTCATTCATCATTGAGCCACAACACCGTCATTCCCAGTTCCCCAGGTTTTCCTTCCTTGCACCACTCTTGGGGTGAATCCCATTTCACCCCTTGGCCCTAAGCCTTAGCCCTACCCCTTGGCCCTTGGCCCTTAGCAAGGGGCAGGGGTTCAAATCTATCCCTATGAAATGGGACACTCCTTCACGAACATGATACGTCGTCATTAGTCTGTGTGAATTTAATGTAGGCAGACGAGACTTGTTTTTGTCGTCACAAAGAAAAACAAGTCATTCCGTAATGAAACGTTTTTCAACCGTGGAAATGTGTTCTGATCGATGGCGAGAGCTTGTATGTAACAAAGTATAAAACATTTCATTTTATATTAGGCTTGTTATTTGTTATTTACACTTTTATGTGCTCGTTTTTAAAAGGCTGAATAAAATGACTGAGTGAGTTTTATAGAATTGTATTTCTTGAATTATCGACGAACAAGACGCTGGTTGAAACAGCATATGGCGAGGTATTACTGTATTTCCGTCGCGTGGGATGTTGGCATTTTTTGCGTTTGTCTGAAGCAAACTGGAGAAGTATCCTAGCGACCGACACCACACTAGTGATTTTATTCTGTGGCGTTTATGAAAAAGCAAAGTCAAAGTAGACAATACACCGGTTGTTTTAATTCTTTATTAACTGAGAAATTACGTACATTTATATGTCTTTCATTTCTTTCGGTTCCGCAGTCATGTTGCTGATCGCAGGGCATTCTGGGAAATATTTTTCACAGATTTAAGGCTCTGAAAAATCTCCGTTTGCAGGGGTAGTTAAACCCATCCCCTTCCCCCTACCCCGCAGTCTAAATGAGAAATGGGACACGCTACGCCACACGTGAACGCAGAAACCAGAGGGGTAGGGCCAAGGGTTTGAAATGGGATTCACCATTTGTAGGCTCCTGCCTAAGGGTCGACCGATTATTGGCCGAGGCCGAAATTAGCCATTTTGTCGGTGTTTAATTTTGACCATCACATACAGTATATTAAGTAATTACTAGGTGCGCTACTGTGGCTCCACTGCCATCTCTTCTTTCTGTGCTGCTTGCTGTCGACTCTCTGCTTCATTTAATTTCCCGCTCACAACAGTCTCTGATTGGCTACATGTCAGACGAATAGTAGCCGTCATTCCTGAAACCTTGTTGTCACTCACACCACACTCACACACGAGCGCAGCGTGAAGCTCTGAGGAGGAGAAGAGGAGAGAGGAGAGTTGCAGCTGAGCTTGTTGTTTGCACAATTCAAAATTTTGCATTATCGGCCCGGACAAAAACAATATTGGTCGACCTCTACAATATACTACAGATTTTTTAATGAACTATCATAAACAAGTATTGCTCATAAGACAGAGGAAATGTTTCTGATATGAAGAAGTAGTGTTTTAACTCGGTGACGTGCTGTGTCCCAGTAAAAATTTTTACGTCAAAATTATGTAATCAGCGGTGCATTCGTTTAGACGGAAGGAAAAATAGTGGATGCTTTTCTACTCCAAAGTGTAGAGACATCATTTTAACCACAAGTAGAAACAATCGAGGCACAGATAAAGATATTGCATCAGGAGTGAGTGAATATCACATTGTTTTGTAGGTTACATGTCTATACTACAGACATAATTTAGATTTAATTAATTCCGGATGATCACATTAACGAGAGTTAACAGAACAGACTCACAGAACAAGCTTTGGCTCTAACAAGGTCACATTTAGAGTACGCTGGCAAAGCGTATCGTACACACTTCCGAGATCCTTCCAGTCTCTGAGTGACTGATAACTGAGGGAGTTCATCCAAAAGTCACAGCTTTTAAAACATTAACATTCGTACGCTGACATTACCTCGGCTGTTTATCCCAGTTTGAACGAGCCCGAGTTGAACGTTCTACAGAGAAGCCGAATCTTTATCTCAGGCCAACCTCAAAACACCATCCAAAATGCAACGGTCCTGCAGGCAGATTTGCCCTCAGAACAACCTTTAGCTACAACCCCCCCCACCCACAATTCCTCTGTTCTGAGTCTCACTCCGCCTGACAAGCTCAGCATATGCTGCGGTGGGGTTTGGCTCTGCGCTGCATGTTGATTAGCCCCGACCGGATCTGAGGTGGGATCGCTGAGTTGGGCTAACATCATCGCTCCCTTCTACCTCCTCCAACTCCCTCACGCTGTCT
Source organism: Distichodus sexfasciatus (assembly GCA_032718565.1). Classification (NCBI taxonomy): domain Eukaryota; kingdom Metazoa; phylum Chordata; class Actinopteri; order Characiformes; family Distichodontidae; genus Distichodus; species Distichodus sexfasciatus. The sequence continues at coordinate 287,829 of JAVGVS010000319.1, read as the reverse complement.
TTTTCTAATTTGCACCTGAGTCAGGCGAGGCCGCGCCGATAAAGGCCAGAGTAACGCCACGCAGGGGGTTTATATAGGGAGAGAAGGAGCGCAGGAGATGAAAAATGAACCTGCTCATTCACAACGCTAAAACAATATACGCTGCTGTAATGTGGTCGTCTGTATGCCGACATTAACATTTAAATTTCCTCTTTTCATTTGTCACTTGATATCTTTATTTTCCATCTCGGTCTCTTAGTTCTCCTGAAAAATGCAGCACATCTTCATCCCACACTGTCTTACATTCAGCCGTTCTAACACTTATAAAAGCATGCATTTTATATGTGTGTATATACACACATATATATGTATATATACACATATAAAAACACTACTATATATATATCAGTCCCTCCAGGATTTTGGGGCCTTGTACGAAAATATTTGCAGATGAGACCCAATAATCCGTCTCTTAGGATTTCATGGGTCTTTTTTGACATTGTTGTGACCTAAAAGGCCTGATTTTGTGGCAGCTTTTTTAAAAAAATGCGACGAAAGTTGCAGGAGCAAGTCAAAGTTGCTCAGAAATTTGCAATTTTGTCCTCTTTTATAATTATTCTGTAACAATGAATTAAAATGAAGGGAACAAAACCACTATAGTTTTTATTAACCATTAATCATTTAGTTATTTTTGAAAGTAAATGTGAGGCGTTTTTACCACATGTTTCCTGCGTCTTCTAAATGTAACAAGGAAGTGAGTGCACTGACGTTTGGATCAACATTTCGTGGGAAATGACAACGATTTGTCAAAATTTTTTGAAGAGTTGCGGTAATTGGTCAGTACATATGGGTACGGATTAATGTTTTACATTGATTTTTTACATTCTGATGGGATAAATTTACTCCAACATTTTGGAACAAATACATTTTGCTCAGTGTAATTATTATTATTTTTTTACATTTGTTTATCCTACAATGCATTTTACATCCTGACATTCCACCATTATGCATAAACATGTATGTGAAATACTAATTTTTTCATATTTCTTGCCTAAAGAAAATGTGTAAAACATGCTACAAAGCAAGCTAAGAGGTCATATTTAATCATTGATTAAAATATCTGTTGACTTTCTTCATCGTTTAAATTTCCTCTCTCCATTTTTCACCTGAAATCTTTCCATCTTGGCCAAATCTTTCCACTTCTCCAGGTCCATTTTTTCTCAAAACATTTTATAAATGTAAAATGCAGCTTTTCGTTTTCTAAAACCCTTTTCTACTTTTGTCCTTCAATGCATTTTCCATCCTACTGTCCCACCTCTAATAAAAAGTTAACAATGCATTTGTACGTGTATGAAACATTTACTGGTTATGAGTCGTGCCCAAAGGCCAATTTGTTAGTTCATAGTAAATGATGCTACAAAGCAAGCGGAGAGCTCACATTTCATTATTGATTTAAACATGTACCATTTCTAAGATGCCTTTTACATGAATCATTAATGCACAGGACCATTAGTCCCAAAAGCCATTTAGACTGTGACTGATTGTAGATTTATTAATTCACTTTATTAAAGCACTTTTTCATTCTTTTTTCCTGTCGTTTATTTTTCCCCATAAAAACCCATACATTTTCTCCCTTTAAGAACATGTGGGATTTGACTCGAAAGCTTTCCTTCACCTGTTATCACACGACAGTCAACACGGTTCTCATGCCGATTCAGACCACCTCACTGAACACACACCTCAACCTGTTTCCAGCCGCACTCGTCTTTTTCTTGCTTTTATCATCCCTCGTTCCTTCCCCTTCCACTTCAGTGTAGTGTGCTTTCATACACGTTTTTGCTACACGCACTTGTAAAGGAATTGGCGAAAATGCTTCTAGTTATTATTGTCATCATATTTATCCCGCATTGAACGTATAGCTACAACGCCAACATTCTGATGTCCCGTGTTTTATTGATGACATGAAGGCCTTTTGTAACTCAAAAAACATCATTATTGTTGAATTTGGTCATAAATTGACTTTTTCTTCATCACTCAAAGATATCATATATCGTTAAAATGAAAAGATTGTCGTTGGTGATAGTTGTCATTTCACAAGGTTTTGTAGCTGCATGTTTAATGTATGATGCAATTGGGGCAGTTGGTGGCGTAACGGTTGGGTGTTCGCCCCGTGATCAGAAGGCCGCCGGTTCGAATAACAGATGGTAAAGTTACCACTGAGGTACTCATGAGCAAGGTACCGTCCCTTAAACACTGCTCCCCAGGCGCTGCCCTTGTTAGCTGCCCAGTGCTCCTTCACGGACGGGTCAAATTTGGTTGTGGTGCACCATGTGTTCACAATGACAAATCACTAAATTGCAAATGTTTGATTTTGAAACTTTTGCCAAAGCTGTGGACAAAAAAAATATGGGTCACTTTTTGACTCAATGTTTTATTGATTTTGGGCCTAAAATGTTGGATCAGAAATCAGTCGTGGTCAGAAACGAGAAACCAGCCTGATTTTCTCATTTATGTAACCTCCTCATAAAAATCTCATGTACGGCTTAAGGAAAAGGCGAAAACGTAAAAGGCAAGAGATGTTAATATTGATCCGGCAAAAGTGATATCATGTCGTCTCTGCTTGTTAAATGTGTTCTCTGCTTCACTCGTCAATACAGACGCAGAATATTTTTTACTGCTTATTCAATCAAACCCAAACCGACACTGCGAATCATAGCAGGGAGTAGTTATATCGCTGCTTTGTTCTTCACTAAAAGGGCAGTAAATGTAATATGAATTTGCTCACCGTACTCTCGCTCTCATTATCTCAAACCTCTTTTTCTCAAAACTCAATAAGCTTGAACGTCACACTCCTGAGCATAAACGTGCTGCAATTTGGCAGACTGTGTTCATATTTTGTATTTCATGTCTCCGGAGGCTACCCTCCATCTCATTAGTTCTCTGTCATTGGCTGCTCTTAGTTTGTTTTACCGTCTCTCGAATCTCTCCGTTTTATCTGCTTCTCATCCGTCTCTACCACGAACCAATAAGCTGAGTGTTGGGCTGATATGGAAGCCATTTAAAAAGCCGCTCTCGTATCGCGCTTCTGCATGTCGCCATTTGTTTCCCGACATCTTATTATTCAGACGATTCCGTTTTTGACCTTTTTATAATCTGAATTCGGCTCTTTGACCTTATTGTTTTTTGGCGATGTGCGTAATGTCAGAGTGTCATGTGTAATCAGCTCTGACAGGCTCGAATACATTACAGCCAATGAGATAGTAAAGTTTAAATTAAGACTAAATTACCATGTTAAAATTAATCAGGTCGGACTTAAATTATTAGAGTAGAAGCTTATTTAACAGTAATGAGAGTTTTTTGTGTGTGGACTTTATAACTTGATTAACAGCCTCCAGTTAAGTGGCCTTATGGAACCGTATGGAATAGTTTTTGCCTTTTTAAATTCTTTTTTAATTCTCTCACAAAAGTTAGTCACTAGTCTTTAAATTCATCATTTTTGGAGGTGGTCTCCTACCAGTAGAAGCAGAAATTTAATAGTCGCCCATCATTTTTGCTTCCAAAGAGACAGATTTCCTTGCGTGCTATAACGTAGTTCTGAGAATTAGTATTTGTACGTATCTTCTCATGTTCCTCACAATGTATAAAGAAATACAAGATGTTTACACAGGAATGTAAGTATATAATGTATGACATAAAAGTCATTCTTAAATAAAAGTAAGTTTTATAGAAATATGAAACAAATCCAATAAAAGTTAAAAGCCTTGTCGTTGTAGGACTATTTGAGTTAAAGTACCTAAATAACTCAAATGAACAGAACTTTATTTTTTTGAATATTAAAATGATGCTAGAATTAGTAAATAAAATATTTGACTCAAAGTCTTAATGTTGCCACATAAAGAGCCAGCGTGAAACATATGTCCTTTACTCAGGAGGAAGCTGGTAGCGTAACGGTTAGGGAGTCAGCCCTGTGATCAGAAAGTTGCCAGTTCATGTCCCGGACCGGTGATCATTAGCATCAACACAGCTGGGGTAACTGGAGGTTGGAACTAAACAGGAACCAAGCACACTAAAACAACGGGACCAGTAAACAAAGAGGATTAAACTGTAACAGAGGTACTACGTAGAGACAGGTGAAACAGATAATTAACTGTCTAAGGGAAGGATAACCAATCAGAACACACAGAGGCAGGACAGATGGAAATGACTGACATACCACATGAGATGGACACAAGACAGGACAGGGGTGCCCTCCGGTGGCCGAATGAAGAACTGTTTAATTTGCTTGTTTTCCAAAAATGATGGCAATTTTCAAATCCCTTTAGTTCCAAAAATGATAAGAACCAGGCTGTAGCACAAATCACCATCACCATGGCAACAGAAGAACTGGAACATGTTTGGGCCTAATGGTTAGGGAGTTGTCCCCCATGAGCAGAAGGTCACCGGTTCAAGTCCCAGCTGGGTATAAACAGGCTTCTTTCCGAAGTCAAACCAAGGAATCCTTTATCCTTAGTTCCAAAGTCTCAATAAAATAAAGATATAATAAGTTCCACAGTTTGTCTTCTGCGTCCCCCAGGCCAGCGGCAAACTCCTGAGTTGGAGATATTAAAAGCAAATATTACGCTTAGACGAGAGCAAGAGTTTTCTGCACCGTCAACACAATAGCAATCATTTTCTGCAAGCACAACATGAATATCTCTGTGCCATTTCTCTTGGTGGTTAGATTCGTGCTACAGCTAGAAGTCTTTCGTTTGCACGATGGCTGACATGTCGCTGAGGCAGGCTGCTGTGGTTGTTATTTTTCATCACTGCATTGACTTTGGAACTTAGTTTCTCTTACACTGCTTGTAAGAAAGAGGGATGTAGCGACCTGAACGCGTTTAGTGCTGGTTTTTGGGGTGTGAAACAGGTTTCCTTCTCTCACTCACAAAACTACTGTGAAATACTTATTTGAAAAGGTATTTCAAATTTTATGTTTTCGTTAGGAAGCCACACAAGATGTTTTCTCACGAGTGCAAGATGTTTTGCCGTGAGCATAAGTTAGCCAAAAAACTTGGTTGGTGTTCTTCGTCAGCCATACTCCCTTCTCTTCTTCTGTCTCCACTTTATTAGCTAAGAGATTAATTCTGACAAAATGGAAATCTCCTACACCACCATCTCAAAATAAGACACTCTCTCCTGGGAACGTCCTTTTTTGTCAATCCTCCCCACAGAAAGAACCAACTGAAGGGACTGAGTTAAACAGAATGGCTATATTGATTTTTGAAGACCAGGTCAGCTGCTTTTTGATTGTTTTTGGCTCTCATTTTAAGCACCTGCAAGGTTCAGAGAGTAATATTTTGTCAATCTAATTGATTTTTCTTTAACATGCTGTTTCTTGGTAACACGCAGTATTTCTAATGGTCTCCTCGTCTGATATTTCTCCTCGTGTTTTTTCCCCAACAGACAGATCGGCAGTACGAGCCTCACCAGGCTCATCGCTCATCCAAAGTGCCCAAGGACTCGTACCTGGTGGAGCAGGTGTTCAGCCCGCACCACTTCCCCCCCAACGTCAAGCCCCACGTGAAGGACAGTCCCCTCTATACCGAGCTGCGCCTGACCAACCTGACAGAGGCCAAGCGTCCTCAACCCTCCTGGACCATCGAGGACTTCAAACGCAACTCAGGAGACAAGAACAAACTCAGCGCATTGGATCTGCAGGTGAGACCTTCATGTGCTGAAGATACCAGCAATCACCTGGTTTTGCATTTCAGCAATCAACAGCTTCTCGATACCCGCACCTGGCTTTGAGTATGAAAAATCACAGAGATTTTGTTACCAGCAGTCTCTTTGTTTTGCGTACCAGTAATCACCTGGTTTTAGGTACCAGTAATCACCTGGTTTTAGGTACCAGCAACCAACTTATTTAGAGTACAAGCAGTCACCTGGTTTTAGGTACCAACAATCATCTGCTTTTGAGTACCAGAAATTTCCTTGTTTTGTGTACAGCAATCACCTGGTTTTAGGTACCAGCAATCATCTGGTTTTGGGAACCAGGAGTTGCCTTGTTTTGGATACAGCAGTCACCTGGTTTTAGGTACCAGCAATCACCTGGTTTTGAGTACCAACAATCACCTGAGTACCATAAATCACTTGGTTTGGGGTACCAGCGATCATTTGCTTTTAGGTACCAGCAGTCACCTTGTTTTGGGTACCAACAATCACCTGGCTTTAGGTACAAACAATCAGTTGGTTTTGGTACCAGTAGTCACCTTGTATTTGCACCAGGGGCAATATTATTTCCTAATTTTGGCCACATGAGCACATATTAACATTAATTCAACAGCTCATGGTTTAACAGCTAGGTCAACAGAAACATCTTTACACAGACTTTATCATTTCTCCTTTCCTCTCCTTTTCACGTTGTTTCTAGCACAGCAATCACACAGTTTCTTTAACACCGGTCAGCCTCGATGACCTCCAGGTCGATCTGAAGCGATCTATATGTTGCAGGTGTTCGCCACGTTTCGTTGAGATTGGATTGGCCTCAAAGGACGATGGACACACAAGACACCAAACTTTAATGACTTTGTGAACCTTCCAGGCTTCTGTCAGAAGGATCTAGTCAAGTCAATGTCTCGTTGTCTTACATTTCTTCCAGGAATAGTACACACACACACAAGTAGAAATACAGATACATGTGTAAAAAACGAAATGCTCTAGTAATAGATGAAGTTCTGAACTTGTGATGATTACCACACACTGAACAGATTTCGTGGTCTTGCAATTTTGACTAATTACCGCCACTTTTCCACAGTTTTTGAACAATCATTGTTGTTTCCCACAAAGCGTTGAGCGTCAGCGAACTCACTTCCTTGTTACGTTTGGAAGACGCAGAAACACAAGTGATAAAACTGCCTCAGATTTACCTTCAAAAATACCTAAATGGTTAAAGCTTAACACAAATAATAGTGGTTTTGTTAGTCAGTCAGTCAGTCATTAGCCGAACCACTGAATTACTATCGGGTCGCGGAGACCGGAGCCTGTGCCGGATCTAGGGGCGCATGGCAGGAACAGACCCCGGGCGGCCACCAACACACCACAGGGTGCATAGTTGTTTTGTTCCCTTCATTTTAATTAATTGTCAACAAAAGGGAAAATCACAGCTTCTTTATGCAACTTCAGACATTTTAAGCCACAACAATCTTAAAAAAGGCCCGTGAATAAGAGTGTTCTGCTACAGCTAGCTAAAATAGTAATGTCATCTAGCTTATCAGTATCGAAGCTACTTTTAAAATTCTGCAGCTTATCCAGTAACTACAAATGATACAAATAGTGATGAAGCGATGAAAATGTTATTTTCCTACACAAAGATGGGCATTTTCAACTAGCGGGTGTTTCTGATTGGTGTTGAACTGGCAGAAGTGGCATCCGATAAGCTACTGTACATGTTGCATCACAGCATGCTCTTTGCAGCTGCGAGATGGAGTCAGACGATCGAGTCCACTTTGGCCAAGATGGAAGTAAGAATCTTGGATGTTAACTAGTTAAGAATTTTTCCTTTGTAGATTATAATGTAACTAACTACTATATTAAACAGGAGCTTGGCTGTTACTTGGCAAAATGTTATCATTAAAACCAACATTTAAAGTAGTTTGAATGTGTAAGTTTACCACTCCATCCAATCTGTTGTCAAATTGGATATCTGACAGCTTTAGATTAAGTTTTTTCCGATCAAAAAGGACACGCAACGGTCAGGCCATTTTAATACGAAATGTAATCGTTCATCTCTCTTTCATCGACTGACAGCCAAATCCAAACGGTCGATTGTGTGAGAAGAGCGACCTCTTACAACAGCCGAATTAACGGCCCTCTTCACCCTCGCTTGGGAGACGGCAAACCTGAAAAATGGTGAGACCGCCTCACTGACCTCGTAAATCGCAACGCCACAGCCCATCCCGAGGGAAAAGTAAAAAATTCATCTTGTAGCCTCAGCCTCGAGTTGCCGTTACGAGGGCTGGAAAAATGGGGGAAAGCGACGCGGTTGCATCATGTTGCGTTTGGCTGCTAAACTTCAAAGAAGGCTTTTTATAAGTCTGTTCCGTTGAGAGGTAGTAAAACATGAAAAAGTGAGACGAAAGATGGAAGAGAGAATCCGCTTGGGGCGTCATCAGCTTGAGGTCCATTAGTATGGAGATTTTTAATGATAAAATGAATTTTTACAACGTGATACAGATTGTAGTTTATGATTTATAATTAAGGGTGTAACAATACATCATTTTATATCAATACATCGATTCAATGATTGAAGAACAATATTTAACAGAAGGTCTATTTTTAAAATAGATTTCATTTAAATGTCTGGTTGAGATCTGGTTGAAATCAAAATGTCGCATTATATTTTGGCTTGTGATTTGATATGAATGGAAGTGATGGTGCTAAAACAGCACATGTTATTGTTAAATACTGAACATTGATTTCTAAATCAAAGCGAATGGAAATCGTATCATAACAGACTTTGTGATATCGTCAAACGTTGACTCGTCGTTCCTTGACTCAATACAATACTGTATATCTTTTTGTGATGAAACTTGAAACTAAATTCAAAAGTCTTTTCTTCATATTTTGCTTCCTAAGTGTCAGAATATCTTGCGTTGACCGATACCCAAATTTGGTCAGATTTGCAACAAAGTGATTATGTTGTCCATCACACCTTAAACATGTGTAACTACAATTCCTAAAAACTTCCTGGAGCAAAGTCATTGCCGACCAGAAGTGCATTTTTTCAAACCATGGTTGCTAAGGTTTTGGTAACTATGTTAGCAATACTATGTTAATTGTTAATGTACAGTATGCACACTATGTTAGTTGTTAATGTACAGTATGCACACTGTGTTAGTTGCTAACATAGTTAGCAACTATGCTTTTGGAAAACGCCGCCCAGATCGACTAGTTGCATTTGCGCCTTGTGCCTGTTTACACAAAAGCAAGCATTTTGAAGATTCTTTGTAATTTTTACCTGCAAAAAATGGATAACAGTAGTTGAATTTATCAAGTAGTACTTTATTGTTCACTGTTAGAAATGTCATATATGATTTGTATGAAAATATCATTGTTTGCAATAACTTTTATTTCAGAAAGTATTGTAGCTACATGTCTACGAAATAATTCTCGAAATAATTACGTTGTTACCAATTGAATTCTAAATGCAACAGTGAAAACTTTTTGAAAATCGGACAGCGTTCAGTATTTATATCCAAGAATATTCCATTGGTGATTATATTAAAATAATGATTTCTTTAGTTATGCAAATGACCCCATCATTATGAAATGGAATTCATTACAAAAATCTTTTTAAAAATCCACATCCACAATATATTAGACCTTTTGGACATGGGTCATGACATTCAGCGAGATGTGTGGGATTAACATCATAATGCATTGGAGTGGCCGCTGAAGCACAGACCTCCAGGAATAGGCCGACATTGGTGCTGATGTTGAACATGATGTAGAGATATCAGCTGACACTTATTCTAACTATTGTTGTTGAAACCTGCACAGAATTCATGAATACAAATGACAAATAAAAGTGCACCACTAGTCGGACCATTCAGCTGTGTGCACTAAAGATGCTGATCCGCTTGTCACAAATGGAAAATATTAGTGTATCTCAATAAATAGAACATAATGAGAAAAGGTGATTTGTTTTTATATAATTCCAAATGTTGGAACTTCATTTAAAGATATATTTGATGCCATTTTTTGGTTTTGATTATGGCTAAAAGCTCAAGAGAAACTAGAAATCTAGTATCTCAAATGATTAGAATCTCTCATTTCTGGTTTGAGTTAATTGATGTTTCTAATGGTCATAATCATTAACATTAAACCAATAAAGGCTTGAAATATTAATGAATATATATGAATATACTGTATATATAAACCATATATATGCTGTAAATATCATATTTGATGTGGTTGCCTTTTTTATTCAGAAGCAAAAACAAATGACCTTTTTCATTTCATGATTAGATGCACTATTATTATGGATATGGTTTAATAAGAGACTCAAAAATCAAGCAGAATGTACATGAAGATAGCTGTGAAGCCAAACTCACGCCTGAAAGTGGTATTAATTTGTGATTAGCTTTGTTGTCGGTTTCTCAAATCCTCAAAACGAATGCACTGCTGATAAAATCTAATTAGCCTGTCTTTTACATGTAAGAAAAAAGGCTTTTATTTTGATTAATGGAACTTGTAGAAACTGGTAACTCACAAGGCGTCCATTGAAACTGCTGCCAGGCTGTGAGATTTCTGCGCTAAACAAAGCCACTTGGTCACCTTCAGAACTATTGATCGCTAATTTCCTTCAGAATGAAATTGAGGCCGACTCTCCCAACGGATAAAATCAGATTAATCCTCCTCACACACTGACACTGCTGAAGCGAGATTACTCCGAGTGGACTGGGGAGAACTAATGCCTGCTGTGTGCAAGGGGTGGCATATTTGTTACGTCTGGCAGAGCTCAATGCCACAAAGTTACTCGAAAACCAGAAAAATATAAGTGAATTTAAGTGATTATTTGTCATTTTGAACACAGCACAGTGCAGCACACAGTGTGGTTTGAAGCAGTTTGCACTGGATTGAAATGGATTGAACTGGATCAAACTGTTTTGAACTGGTTCAAATAGGTTTGAATTTATTAAACTGGTTTGAACTTAATTGAAGCAGTCTGAAACCGTTTGAAATAAATTGACTAAACTAGTGTGAACTGGTTTGAATCATTTTGAACCAGTTTGAATTGATTAAACCGGTTTGAACTGGGTTGAACCGATTTAAAACCAGTTTGACATGAATTGATTAAATCAGTTTGAACTGGTTTAAACTGGATTAGGTTGGTGACTGTAAATGTTGGACAGATAAAATGTGAAAAATAGATTTTTAGAGGGTTTTTGATCGTCATTTGCAGGTGGTTGGTGTATTGATGCTAGTCCTGTGTTTACAAAACCACCGACCGGGCTGGAGCACCAGCTTGAATGTGTTAAAAACAACGTATGAGGAGAAACTAAGTGCACGCTGAGGGGATTGTGCAGCTCACCTCCTCCACATAACACATACGGCTGCTCATGATAAATTTATGTTGTGTAGCAGAGTTTTGGAGTCCTCCAGCTCAGCGTTCCGCTCCGAAAGCTGCCACACCTGAGGCAGGTAAACATACTCCTGCAGCTGCGTTGCAAGCAGAACATAAATTGAATTGCCTGCCAGTTAGGGAGCCTCAGGGACTAAATTGGGGACCTTGAGTTTATCCTGCGTTCTGTTTTTGTGCGGTCGAAACACATGCCTGGAAAACTACAGTGTGAGACAAAGAAAAGGGAGCCCTGTAACTTTGTCCACAACTTTGGAAAACGTTGACCGATTTTAAAAATCAATTACATGGTGATTATTACAAATGTGTAGCCATAAAGTCTGGAGCAGTAGTGTCCTCTATGATGCGATTGACCAGTGGCGTCGGCTTTGACTTCGTACCTTCGTGTGTAAAAGTTTGGCATTTTCTTCATTGTTGCATTCACCATTAATGTGAGTTCTGCATTTGACCCAACAGTGAAGCTTTTGGCAGCACCCAGGGAGCTGTACTTGGAGACGGTACCTAGCTCCTGAATATGTCAGTGGTACCTTTACCGGTCCGGTACTTGAACCGCTGACCAAGTCCCTGACGTTACGCTACCAACTGCCCCATTACTGTCCATGCATGTGAAACTGTAATGAAGTCACAGCAATCTGGGAGAAATCTTAGTCAGGTTCAACAGCAGGAATAAACTCTACCAATTCCCCTGTAGCCGGCTTAAAAAATTCTAAAAGTCAAACTAAAGCCGATTTTATCTTGGAAACACTCAGAAACAGGTCGGTGTTTTGCCCCCGACTCATTAGCATGGCTTCACCTAGCTTGACATTAAGGTGCTAATAATTAAAAGTCGCGAGTCTCCATGCTCCCTCCAGCAAGGACACAATTAAAGTGCAAACATTTCCGCTCAAAAGACTTCCGATGCTGCCGATCAATGAGCTGTGACCCTTTCGCTGGAAAGCATAGATTTTCTTTTTTGACAGAGATCCGAGTCCTTGAGAAGGCCATGAATTTGAAATTTGAGCTTCTTGGGTTCGGTCGTATAGGCAGAAAAAAAAACCTTGCCACTGCTGAGGCCTTGAAGACTTCTAGAAGCTGTGAAATCAGTGTAAATTATAAAGACTCACTAATATAAGATGTACAGAATAATCCAATGTGACGCTCTAAAAAGCTAAAAATTGCATAAAATCTAAAGGATATATTTACTGTAATTATTATAATGTGCCTTTTTATTAAGAAGCTGCATGCCTTTTCTATATACAGACAAAGGTGGGTAAAAATTAGGGATGCACCGATCCGATACGCGGATCAGATATTGGTCTGATAACGACTTAAACAGCTGGATCGGGTGTCAGTGGCATGGGGCCGATCTATGGAGCCAATATGGGGTGCATTTCCCAAAAGCATTGTTGCTAACTACATTAGCAACTAACATAGTGTACTTTAGCAATTACCATAGTATTGCTAATGTAGTTAGCAATACGTTAGCAACTATGCTTTTGGAAAATGCACCCCTGTTCAATTAAATTGTAGGTTTTTCTATGTTTGCATTTTATTGTTCAACATTCACACTAATTCCTACATACTGCTATGACAATGAGCAGAACAAGCAACGCAACACACTACAAGCCCAAAAGCACATCACACCATTATACTGTTTCCTTAACAACACCAGCTCTCACTCACAATCTCTGTGTTCCTGATGGTTTTAGCGCTGCAGGATTAGGGAGCGTCACTAAATTACGTGTTTGAGGTGTGATTTTAATAATAAATCATTTAGCATATACATATGGGTGTGTAATTATTACATTGTTTTAGTTAAGAAAACTGTATTTAAGTCAAGTATTTCCTTCAGCATAACAGAATAATCTCAGTCTCCTCCTCACAAAGAAATACAATTTATTCATTAAAAACTGGTATCGGATCCCTAACCCTAACCCTAACCCTACTCTGGATCGTCAGGTACCCAAAGCCCAAGTATCGGCATCGGTATCGGAACAGAAAATGTTGGATTGATGCATCCCTAACAAAAATATACCAAAATGTGTTTTGATGCAAAAATAGTTTCATCAAAAATTACAAATATATAATAGTAGTTGATTTAGATACATTGAGAGTGCTAGTTGATCAAATACAAAATGCCAAATATTGGTTGATATTTTAAATACGCATACAAATGCTGCACAACCTTGTATAAAAATGGTGTAATTTTTTTTAACTTTCCATCCAAATTATACACATAAATTTTACAACACAGTCTGCCATCACGGTTTTCCATCAAAATTGACCAAGTTTCGACGTCCCTTTAAAAGAAAACACCGACTTCAATGGTATACTTTCAAAAAAGGGTCAATTATTGTTCCCTAATGTCTAAATCTTGCACTTTATCGACAAAATGGCATGAATTTCTTTTTTTTTCTGCGAGTGTAGCGGGTGAACAGCAGCCTGAAAGGAGATTTTGACAAGAACATTGCTCTTTTTATATAACTGCTTTTGTCCATTACATGGAAACATAACTCTCAAGATCTTTCAAATCCTTTATCCATTTTATATCCTTCCATTTTTTGTCCATTTGTTTCTTGTATTCTTTCTCTCTCTGAGGCTCATCTTCTCACATATAGCAATTTTTATAGGAGAAAGTCAGAGATTTCTGTCTTTTGACCCCTGCGTGAAATTTCACTCCTCCCTGCTCTCCACCTTCCCTCCGTCTTCCTCCACTTCTTCTTGTTCTATCGCTCCTGATTCAATTAAAATGCGCAGCCAAGGAATTCCACCGAGAGCCGAGTTTGTTGCTTCAGTAATTCTCCCTCGAGATGAGCGAACAAGAGCACAGTAAAATAAGACTTAAGTTTGAATAAAAGTGGTAAATAGTAAAAGTAGGATATGATAAAATAATAAAATCCACTTGGACACATTTAGTACAGTTATTAAAATGATTGTAATGTTCTTTTTCCTGAGATTTTTTGCTGTATTCAGATGGTGTATTTTTACTCTCACTTTAGTCAAAATTCTCACTTTTTCTGTGAACGTTGTATCGTTTTTTACTTTTTCTTCATCTGTCGCTCGTTATTCAATTTAACTGGCAATACGGGGTCAAAAGTTGGTAGCGTAACTGTTAGGAAGTATGTAATAATTGTAGTAATGTAATAATGTAATAATTACACACTCGTATGTATATGCTAAATTATTCATTTAAACACAGTTGTGTAATTTTATGACGGTCCCTAATCCTGCGGCGCTAAAGCCATCGGGAACACAGAGATTGTGAGCGACAGCTGGTGTTGCTGAGGAAATGAAACAATATAATCGAGTGATTTGTTTTTGGGGTTGTAGTGTGTTGCGTTCCTTGTTATGCACATTATCATATCAATATGTAGGAATTATCTGTCCACTACTCCACAGTTGGGTCAAATGTAGAGATCACATTTCGCCATACTTTTAAATTTCGTGAAAGTTACTTTTAAAGCTACAGCCTTAGCCACTAACACTGACAATTTACCTCAAGTTGTTTTTGACGAGAGAACGAGACCCTCATTTGTCTTCTCATTTCACTCCAGAGCACGCAGTAACTTTTAATTTGTATTTTTTATTTTTGACGGTTTCTCTCCACAAAAAGCCTTACTCCATTTTTCTCTCTCATTTAGACGCAGGAGTCCCTCAATCCCAACAACCTGGAGTACTGGATGGAGGACATCTACACGCCGGGCTACGATTCGCTGCTGAAGCGCAAGGAGGCAGAGTTTCGCAGGGCCAAGGTGTGCAAGATCGGAGCTCTGATCGCGGCAGCGGCCTGCACTGTGATTTTGGTCATCGTTGTGCCAATTTGCACTATGAAGTCCTGAGATCTCTTTTTTTCCACGAAACAAACACAATTACAACAGGTTCCGGATTTGTCGAGGTAGGGATTCATTTATTTTTTGTGCCTAGATTAAGAGTTATGGTGGACTTTTTGGTGAACGTTCATTAAAAAACTCTTTAAGACCAAGTATTTTGGCTTAATCCAGGAGTTAAGACCCGGCCCGGATGAACAATGCGGAAAATTCTACAAAAATAAATGGACTTGAGCATTAAGGTTTAAAGTTTTTATTTTTTAGTAGTTGATATTTGACTTTTGAAGAAATGATTTGTTAATATAGACTTTTATGGAACTTAGATAATGTCCTCTTGTTTTATAGTCGGTATTTAGTGTACAGAACGAATCTGTTCCGACTCTGACACATTTTATGTTGCAATAGATGCTACAAGGAAGGAAGCATATTCTATTTTTTATTTGCTATAATTCTATGAAATTTATTTTTCAACGATTACGCCAGAGGACGAGCTACGTCTTATCTTTTCGAAGGGGAAAATCTCATGAAGGTTTTACTGGGTTTGTGCAATTCTTTTCTATGTGAAAATAAAGTGATATATAACAGATCAACAGAAGAGAGGAATGTATGAGAAGCGTTTATGTTTAAGGCGAAATGATTCCTATTGTCATGTTAACTCATCTCTTTTCGACGATACTGAGCAACATGTAACTTTTAATCGCTGTATTTCTTGAGTTTCAGCACAAATATCGCTTCTGTTTTCTGAACATTTTCTGCCTTGCTGTTTTAGAACTGATCAAGATTTACTTGAAGCTCCACCATATTTTTTGTCCGCTAGCTCGATATTTAGAGTAGGACGGAGCCGTGAACTGAAATATTGACTCTGTACACAATAAGAGCTTCATCTATATGTATATTTGTCTTAACTGAGATGCCATACTGTTCATATAAAACTCTTCAGAGGGGCCTTAGGACCACTGAATGCCAACTGCCAGTTAGAATCGAAACTCAAAGAATCAATATATAAGTTTGCCCACTTGTCAACGGCATCGACATTTACGCTTGTTATATTTGAGGGAAACCACTGAACAAACAGGAACCAGAGCCCGACCGATATATCGGTTTTCCGATATCATCAAGCAATATAATAACTGATAAAATTGATAGAAGCTGATAAATTAAAATTTTAAAAGAAATTGAGAGATGGATTCTTTAACCATGTTATGAGTGTTGTTGTGGAATAGATATAGAGGGTTTTGGTCAAAGTACGTTTCTACGTAAGGGAGTCCAAGCGTTAACCGTTTTTCAGCATTCTTTCACTGTTGCATTGGAATTTTCACAAACAAAATTTTCATATTAACAATAGATGACGTAAACAATACAGAATAAAATGGCAGTTTTATGACTTCATCCAACAAAAATTATCTGTTTTTTTGCAGCTAAAAGTTACAAAAATGTTCAAAAAATGCAGTGGTGAAAGAATGTTGAAAATCTGTCAACAATTGCTCAAATTATGGGCTCACCGGGAAGAGCTCAAATGATAAATTGGTGCGTCAACACTATTCAAGCTAATAAATTAATTATCAATGTTTATAACATCTGATAATTGAAAATTAGTGTTTACTTGTTGCGCAGTTTGTTCACTAGAGGGCACATCTTTGGTCAAAGTACTTTTTATGACAGTATTATGTTATCTATGTGGAGGAGAACTTAAATACCTATAAAAGAATAATTATAAGGAAAACTATTTATCAGCTGATATATCAAAACATTATCATTTTTTTAAACTTTAAATATCGATATCGGTATCAGCCTTAAAAATCCCATATCGGTCGGGTTCTAAATGGAATCATTTCTGCTCACGGTTTCCAGTTGAGACTAACTTTGAGCCTGTGATTGATCTCTAAATAGCTGCTTGTTCATATCTGGTTTGCGAGTTTTAGATATTAGTTTAGGTCGATGCCGAGACAGCGAGAAAGTGTTAATAAAAGTTGATTTTCACCCCGGAGTGGGCTCTGTTTAGAGTAGTCACCTCTCCGTAATGTAAGTGCGTTTGTGGGAACTCGAGCCTGACATTAAAGGTTTATTGTGAAAATCGACGACACTTTGGGCAAAAGCCTTCCATTTTTCTTCCTTTTGATTGTAGTTTGTAAACTCCGAGACATTTAGCCTCTGAAAGCGTTATTAGGCCGTATGAATGTGACTTTTGTTGGACGGACAAAAGTCTTTGGGGCGACGTTGCCTTCACCATGGGAACTGTGAGCTCTAGAACACTGTAAGACCCTGTACATAGACTTTGGGTTGAAAGTGCATCATGTAAACAGGTGTAACTGGAATTATTATTCTAATAAAACTCTTATTGTTCTGACTGTTCAAGGGCTGATTCACTTTTTCTCTTCAAAAATGCCAGTGAAGCGGGCGACCCACGAGGCTTTGTTACGTGCTTTCATTTTCTCCTTGTTTTTGTTATGTGGTGAGACCAAGCTTTATGCCACAATAATGCTCAGCTCTTTTGAGCTCAGAAATAATAACTGTGTTCACATCAGTCTCTTTATTTCAACTGGAAATAAATAACAATGTCTTACTCATCAAGCTTTTTGCTTAAATTAGTTATTTGTTCTTTTGTGAAGAGATAAAACATTTAAATAGTACAGATGGTCCCTTAGTTACGATGGTTCGACTTATGATTTTTTGATCTTACAGTGATGATTCAACGTAACTGTAAAAATATTTTAAGTTTCACGCAGCAGGCAATGCGTTGGGACGCTGCTGGGATGTACTGTACGTATCTTCTGCCTTATGAGATGCATCACTCTCACATGCAGTCGACAGAGTTCAGTTGTCTCAGTGTTAGAGCACATATTTGTTTCTGTGTTTTTGGTGGTTCAGGGTGTTTTCACACTTGGTCCGTTTCAGCCCTTAAAGCGAAATCGATTGGTCAGCATTTTTTACGTATATGTGAACACGCCAAACGAACTCAGACCCCTCGGAAACGAACCGATCTGAGACCACACTGGGAGGTGGTCTCAGTCCGGTTCGCTTTAAGTCCGTGGCGCGTTTCGTTTAACTCGCGCCTTATGAACACAAAGCGTTCCTGGTTCGCTTCGACAGTTTTTGTTTAAAGTGAAAACTACCCAGAATGCAAAGCAGTAAAGGTCCGAGAGCTCCATAAGAATTGAGTATGAACAGAAAACGGACTGAGGCTCCGTCTGAGCTGAAGTGGAGCAGAAAGAGAACTGAGTCCCTTTTCAAATGAACTCACAGTGTGAACATAAAGAGAACTGAGTTCCCTTTCTGTTGGTCCACTTTTTGGACCACTTCTAGAGGACGGAGTTCGGTTCCTTTAAAGAGGACTATATGTGAAAACACCCTTAAAGTAGTGGTGATGTCGGAATCGTAACAGAATCGGACAGTAATTGCTTTGTAAATCGTCAGCACTGGATCGATGTTTAGATTTGCCCAATATTTTCAGCCGATATTTTTTACGACGCATTTATTTTACGTCAGAAAGGTAGCGCTTGTCTCAGGCATGTCCAGAGTCTGAGGTGGGATTTTATACATCCAGTGCCGTCTGTCTTAAAATGTATGGCTTTACCAAAATTCTGAGCAGGCAGTGGAACGGTCGCGAGCAAAATCATGTCTTTACTCACTCAACTCTGTCTGCATGTGCAGTTTTTTCTTTTTACTAACTAAATTGTGTGTTGGCCTCGCTTAGCGACTACGAGCTCGCACATGGGCTGTGTCCCGAAGCGCATACTACTGCACTTAATAGTATGGTAGGTAAGGCTCTCTTTTCATACTTTTCTATGTGGTAGTATGCATCTCAAGCCGGGGTTGTAGCTTAACGGCTCTCTACGCACTAGGTAGTGCACATGGAGTGTCACAATGACTTGGTACACTACTTAGGGCGGGAAGTGACTTTTTCTCAAAACGTTGTGCACTACGCTAAAAATGCTCTGCCCTCGCTCCACTCTGCTTTCACGCTTGCTTGACTTGGCGCTGTGTTAGAAAAGTCAGAACTATGGCATTGTTTTTGTGCCTTTATCGTTTTGTGCCTATGCCGTTCTCGTATATCCCTGTCTCCTGCTGGTAGCTATGTCTCGACTTACGATATTTTCAAGTTACAATAAGGACATCGTTACGCATCTTCATCATACGCCGGGGACGACCTGTAGTAGTATGGTTATGTTCCTCGTTATACAACACAGATTAAATATATTTATAATATTCTAAAACATATTCTCATTACCTTTATGCTGAACCCTGATCAGTGAGCCCCTGCATTAGTGCTATTGTTGCTTCAGCATGTTTTCTTAAAATCTAATCTGGAGTCAGCATGTTTTAACAACCTCGATCTGCTCAGTCAAACCCAAAAAGAGCCCGATAAGCCCCCGTGTCCCAGGAGAACCCAGAGAAAGCAGGAGACGTGTTTCACACACCAAACAGTGTTCTGATCCGGCATGGGTCGCAACATGACGCTGCGTTATTACATTTGCGCTCTCCCAAACGGCAACACAAAATAAATCACTTTCACAGACGACAAACAGCATGTGGCGTTTGTTGATTGGAGCAAAGCGATTTGACGAGAGTCGGAGGAGAAAGCTGGTCGTCTCTAACAGGTTGGTAACCGATAGTGACTGCTGATAGTATGTCTCGACGTACAATATTTTCGGAACGCGTCACCATTGTAAGTCGTGGGCTACCTGTATAATATTATACCGACCGATATATGTGACCCTCCACAGCAAAACCAGTCGCTTGTCGCAACGTTTCAGAGAAAAACGAGCTTTTATGTTGCGTGGGGTAAAATTTTGGATTTTTTGATTTTAGTGTTTTGAAACAGTGGAAGGTCTATACTGTACTGTTGTGAATAAATTTGGCTGAAAAACTTACCCTTTCCATCCTAAAAACGTGACTTTCTTGAGGTGAGGAATTCAATTCCAGCAGAATGTTAAAAGTTTCTGTTTTGACCGCTCTACTTCAATATTTACAGTAAATCCACTGGTTGACTAGCGTGAAGATATTTCTCCGGAATCCATCTTCGTCTCCCGAGTTCAGTTAACCTAACGCAGGTAGGCTATCCGTGTGGCTGTGAATGCAGCGTAGGCTACCGTAAATACAAACGTAGCCGCGACCGCACCAAGCGTCTGTGAGTGCTACGGCGATAGTCAACTTCAAAGGCAGATTTCTCCGTTTCTCACTTGGCGTGACAGGAGAAACCCGACTCCTTTGAATGTTGATATCTCAGTCATATGTCGTCACATTCATTCCATATAGGTATCGTTTTGAAGGTTGATTTATGCCCTTTCATGAAAACATAACTCAATTTTGAAAATTTGCGACAAGCGACTGATTTTGCCGTGGAGGGTCACATATCAGTTTTCCAATATAATCAAGTGATACGATCAGCTGTAGATTCTGTTCTTACCTAGAAATAAATCTCAAATAAGAAAACATTTTTGAATGCCAGAGTCTTCATGAAAACTGGGTAAGAGGATTTTAAGAAAATATTTCTACTTCAAAACGGTTGGCAAATGAGGCTCAATCACAGTACTTTAATGCAAACTTGAAGCTCAAACACCAAATAATGAAATCTTGCTTTTGTCCTTTGTAAATGCCTGTACACATTTTGTCTATCATGCGGTCAGGGAAAATCATTAGGACCGAGTCTGATGCCCGCTGCTCTGTGTCTTTAAAGTGGGGCATCAAGCTTGGCACAGCAGAGGTAAAAAAGGCAGGCAGATGTGGTCAGAATTGGCAAGAATCTGCCCCCGGAGATGCACTAAAATCAAGAGCGGATCTAATCCGGGGAGCCACTTAGGACGAGTGGAGACTTCAATCAAGTTTGAGGAATCTGACAAAAATAAGGGTTCTCCACAGAAAGGCTTTGAAGATTAAAAATAGGCGCCGCCTCAAGATAAAGGGTCAAACAATCAAACATTATCCTTAATGTTACATTTACACTATTTATTATCTACAATGAATGCAGTTGATCAACTCAGTTTGATTAGATTGATTAACTCTAGATTCAAACTGTCCTCACGAACACCGCAAGCAAAACTGAAAAAGAGGCTTCGCTTTTAGATGTCGCTTTTTAAATGTCATCAAATAAGAAAGTGACACCTGTTTCCAAAAAGAAAATAACAAGAAATGAATCAAAGCGACGTCATCCATCAAAAGCGGGTGCACTGCTGCTTTCTGGAAATCTCCCAGAGGGCTTTGCAGAAGTGCTAAGTTAATCAGCAAAGACTTTCTCAGGCGCTTGTGAAGCAAGGTGTCAGGAACAGCAGGTGTTGAGCTCAGAACGGGGCGACTCAGCGAGCTGAAAACCACGGCTTCCCAAACGGTCCAGCAGTGACGCTGCACAAACAACAGGATCGAATATATTCACTCGTCTTGTGGCAGCTGGTTTCATTATTCACACCTTGCATCCTACACTCCCTCAGTGCGTAAACTGACCATTACAGAAAAAATTTAAGTAGAAATACAGTACATTTCCAAACAATAAAGAGAATTCTGACAGTCTCTAATCCTCAAAATCAACCAGATTTTATGCTAAAAAACATTAAAAATATCTTAAATGTTATTAGGTTGACACATAAAAATATCATGACCGTTTTTGGCCAATCTGGCTTGACTAGATGTAAAAATATTATTTTATTATTTTTAATTTATCATTACAATTCAGTAATGAGCTGGTGTTAGGGAGTATCTAAGCCACACTACTATATTTACAAAGATATTCAGCTAGCAGGTGTTTCTGATTGGTGTTGAATCACCAGAAGTGGCATCTGATATGCTACTGCATCACAGCATGCTCTTGACAGCTGCGAGATGGAGTCGGAAGTCCACCTTGGCCAAGATGGAAGCAAGAATCTGTGTTCGTATTTATCAAAATGTATGACTGAAAGACGAAACAGTCAAAACGTATACATTTGAGTGCAACTTATAAAAGACGAAAATCAAAAAATTGTGGAAACCTTGATAAGCTTTTATCAATATCAATTCCATTGTCAATTCTTTCTATCAATCCAATCGCTTATCAATTCTCGATTCCTTAGAGGTTCTTTGAGTGTGAAAAAAGTAGTTCTACACAGTCTTCTACACCAAAAGCAACCATTTTATTTTTCCCAAAATGATGTCTGCCACAAGACCGTGAACATGATGCACGTCGGGAATAAATAAATATCAAGTAAATGTCTGTACTATGAGTAGAACGCTGGATGTTTTTGTTATTTATCAGCTGAAATATGTTTTTTCTGTAATAAATGTGAGGATTTAACTGAACTGCAAAACTTAGTGAAAACCAGAAAACGTTGTGCTGGAAAATGAGAGAATCGTTGAGAAGAAGCGATAATTCTGATGGGATTGATCATATTTTCATCAGTAAACTGAACCCTCACATGTTAAGTGTTGAGTGCGATGTGTGAGCCGTATGTGTAAGTACAGTAGCTGCTCATGTCTGAGGAGGCGATTTGGACTCTGATCACAGTACGACCTTTTCCTGTAAATTGCAGTCAAAAGATGCTGAGCTTTTGACCTTGGACCGAGCAGCTCTGGACGTTGGCTTTCCTCCGTATCGACTGGTGCGTTTACAGTCCCTGTGAAGCGTATCTTTTCCCTCGCCGAATCGCACTGTATAAATCCCTATCAGCCGGCGACAGGTTTATTACATGCTAAAGTGCAGAGCGTGACACATTCCCTCGCGTTTGCTCGCCTGCTGCTGTGTGAAGCTCCTGCAGCTCCCTGACATCTTCG
This sequence comes from Distichodus sexfasciatus, assembly GCA_032718565.1. Taxonomy (NCBI): domain Eukaryota; kingdom Metazoa; phylum Chordata; class Actinopteri; order Characiformes; family Distichodontidae; genus Distichodus; species Distichodus sexfasciatus. The sequence goes on along the minus strand of JAVGVS010000319.1, from coordinate 265,188 downwards.
CCTCCCCCTTGCACTGCTGATATTTTAAGAGTTTTTTTTAGGTTACATTGCATACATTTGTGCCCAGACCTGTGTTCATTTAATTTTAAACTTAAAACTAAAAACCAAATCCCCAATAATAAACCAAAATGGAATATGAGAGTTCATCCTTGTTTCATTTACACGTCATTTGCGTTTGTATCATTCGTTCATTAGTTTTTAAAATGAAATTAATTTTTACATTTTCCACCTTCAAAAATTTGAGCAGAAAATGGGAAATTGGAAAAACGATTGTTTTTCGCTGCTTGTTTCCTCCATTTCGGTTTTGGTCATGAACATTGGGGTGTTTTGCTGTTTTTTTGGTTTTAATTTAAAAACGAATGAACGATTGATGCACAGGTTGTACCCGCGTTATGTTGATTACTGATTGAGACTATAAGAGAGAGGAGGCGCTTGGCAGGCGAGCGGATCGTGAGGCGTTAACGGCGTCTAAAAGAATGATGAATCTGGTGCATATGTTGTGCGACCCTGCCAAGGACAACAACGCCTTTGCATAGACAATTTGCCAAGAAGACACGAATTCCCTCCAACCGGCATTAGAGTTTATAACCCGACACTCACACAACCCTCCCCAGAGCTGGTTAGTAATGATATCATCAGCCGATTGATTTGTCACATTAGTAATGTGACCATGGCGTGTGAAGCCAGAAATAATCCAGCTTCTTATGAATATTTATTATTATTTATCATTATTCTTCAGCACTTTCAGTGTCTCAAGCACTACAAACACATTTCAAGCACATTAAAAGAAATACTAAATTGCATGACACATTAAAGCCCATAATGAAATTGACATTTACAGCATTTAGCAGATGAACTTATCCAGACCATCTTCCATTCCCCAGTTTAGGGGACATTCTTCCTTGAGAGCAACTTGGGCTTAAGGGTGTTGCTCAGGGGCCCTGTGGCGGTGGTAGTGCTGGTGGTAGGATTTGAACCCACATCCTCTCGAACCCAGAGGTGGGTATCGTAACCACTGGACCACCACGACCACCCCCAATATTGATAGTCAGGAAGATTACACAGAGATAAAGTCTGTTTCTGTATTATTTGTAATAAACTAATATTTGAGTCATGCTGTGTCATTCTGAATCAGAAACTGCCATTCACACTGACTCATAAAGGCTGTCATAAAGACGTGGGAAAAATCCCAAAAACTGGCACCAATTTTTTACCACTTAAGACTTAAGTGCACATATCAGAACAGAGCTTTTCTGTAAAGGTTTGTTCACCTCAGCGAGAGCTACAAGTCCATTACCGTGATAAAGAGCATCATTACGGGATTTTAATACACCTTTTGGACCTCGCTGATCAGTTACTCTGCATTCTGGTAATCCCTGACTCTCCTAATGTAGGCACTTTGAAACCATTTCAGTAATTACTGTATGTTCAGAGTAAAAGTCACGACAGTATTACATCCTGCATGCATTGTAAAAATGTTCAGATACACTTCATGGACAAAAGTGTTGGGACGACCATTAAACCAACAGGTTCTTTGTATATCAAGATGCGTTACGTTAGACGTTCATGGAACGCTACGTTTACGCTTGATCAGAAATATGGCTAGATATTGGTGGGGACACATCTCCACTGTCCGCATACAGTTATATACCCTTGGGGCATGTACGTAAGGGTGTAAATCATCATGGTATAATATTATATCGAGTTGACGAACAACAATCTGACGTCTGATACGACACGGTTTCGATTGCTTTTCATTCTGATGCTTCAGAACTTCGGCGCTTACAAATTTCCCAAACCCACCTGTAAAGTCCTCATGAACAGGGATGCTAACAAAATGAATGCTGGAGAGTTCGGGGTAGAGTTATTCCTCTGAATGCTGACCCGACTTCCACCTCTTTCTTCTCGGTGAGAGATCAGGCTCCTGCAATTAAATAAGGAGCTCGTTAAGGAGAGCCATGTCCCCCAACTCCACCATTAGAGAGATACAGAGAGAGAGAGAGAGAGAGAGAGAGAGAGAGAGAGAGAGAGAGAGATGGAGAAAAAGAGGAAAATAAAGAGAGAGGGGATGGATGGATGGAGGGACAGAGGGACAGACAGACAGACAGACAGACAGATAGACAGATAGATAGATAGACAGATATCTTATAGGCGCCTTTCTAGCACACAAGGACCCAGTACAATAAAGAGAGAGGGGGTGGATGGATGGATGGATGGATGGATGGAGTGACAGACAGACAGACAGACAGACAGACAGACAGACAGACAGATAGATAAATAGATAGATAGATAGATAGATAGATAGATAGGAGATAAAAAGGAAAAAAGAGAGATAGACAAGAGACAGAGAAAGACATAGAGGGAATAACAGAGAGAGGGAGAAAAGAGAGAGAGAAGGAGAGATAAAATATTTCTTCTGTTTTTATGGGAGGTTGGTACAAGTGACAATGGACCTTCATGAGGAAAATGTAAAGATAAAAGATCTGCTGTTGGATGCTGTGTTCAGTAAGAGTGAGGTGTAGCTGTAGTATTTTTAACATCTCATTGCAACTGGGGATGATGGAAATTGTAACGGTGTGTGTGTGTGTGTGTGTGTGTGTCCATGAATTTATCGCATGGTGGGGACCTTTTTTTTTTTTTTGCCTTTGTGGGGACATTTGAGAGGTCCACATGAGGAAAAATGACTTTATAGAAAATGTGCTTGTTTTATTTGAGAAACTAAAAGAGGTAAAAGATGTGCTTTTGGTTACTGAGGTTAAGATTAGGGTCAGGATTAGGTGTAGGTGTAAAATTATATACATCTAGTCATTATGGGAGTCTATGGAAAGACCTCACAAAGATAGTAATACAAGACTGTGTGTGTGTTGTGTGTGTTTGTTAAGGAATTCTGGCAGAGAGATATTAACTTGTTACTTAATATTAATATCGCTGTTGTTGTGTTCCCGGTGGAGCACATTACAATATAACTAATGAAAAAATAACCGGCTCCGCCCACACCAAACCTGATCACCACGGTAACACCGCAGCTGATTAAAAACGCCGCCAATTCTCCCTTCAGCGCTGATCTTTACTGGCTCCTGACACAGGTTACACACTTCTGCAAAACCGTACTAATGAAAGCATTATGAATGTTTGATAACGTGTTGCAGCGTGGTGAGGAGCTCGGCTGGTGTTTAGACACTTGTGGTGAGAAACTGAAACACGACCACAGTTCTGTACGATCAATCACTTGTATTTTTATTCTGAGATTCTGATATTGCGTCACATATTGTGTCTGATATTGCGTTTTGTTGAGCCGCACTTGCGTTTTGTTGAATCACACTTGCATTTTGTTGAGTCACACTTGCGTTTTGCTGAGTCACACTTGCGTTTTGTTGAGTCGTACTTGAGTTGTGTTCTAATCACACTTGCATTGTGTTGAATCACACTTGCGTTTTGTTGAGTCACACTTGCGTTTTGTTGAATCACACTTGCGTTTTGTTGAGTCACACTTGCGTTTTGTTGAATCACACTTGCGTTTTGTTGAGTCGTACTTGCGTTGTGTTCTGTTTCACTTGCGTTTTGTTGAGTTGTACTTGCATTGTGTTGAGTCATACTTGCGTTGTATTGAATCACACTTGCGTTTTGTTGAGTCACTCTTGCGTTTTTTTTAGTCACACTTGCGTTTTTTAATCACACTTGCGTTTTGTTGAGTCACACTTGCGTTTTTTTTAATCACCCTTGCGTTTTTTGAATCACACTTGCGTTTTGTTGAGTCGTACTTGCGTTGTGTTGAGTCATACTTGCATTGTGTTCAATCATACTTGCGTTTTGTTGAGTCACACTTGTGTTTTTTGAATCACACTTGCGTTTTGTTGAGTCACACTTGCGTTTTTTTGAATCACACTTGCGGTTTTTTGAATCACATTTGAGTTTTTTGAATCACACTTGCGTTTTGTTGAGTTGTACTTGCGTTGTGCTGAGTCATACTTGCGTTGTGTTGAGTCATACTTGCGTTGTGTTGAATCACACTTGCGTTTTGTTCAGTCACACTTGCGTTTTTTGAATCACACTTGCGTTTTGTTGGGTCATACTTGCATTTTTTGGATCACACTTGCGTTTTGTTGAGTCACACTTGCATGTTGTTGAGTCACGCTTGTTTTGTGTTGTGTAGTGTAACACTTGCGTTATGTTGTGTAGTGTAAAACTTGGCTTATGTTGCATGTTGTATTGCACCATCGCACACTGCCATTTTTGTGATTTACATTAAAATGAGCAGACCATAATGACTGTCCTCACAAATGATAAAAATCTCAAAAATGCTTTCACACACAAATACGCACAAACTAACAGCTGCATCTGAAGTTCCACGCAAACGTGTCACATCCACGCGAAACAACCCCAACAACCGCCGAAACACTGCAAGCACAATTCCTCGCAGTTTATTTGTCTCTTTCTGCCGTTGTCAGCAGCCGTCGCACCCACCCTATTTAATGCATGACTGGGCTCCTTCTCTGAAGCAGCAAACACACAAACACTTACACACACACACACACACACCATAACGGCCGTGAAAGAGAGGAAAAGAAGAGAGAGGCGTGGCGGAGCGATCTGTCACCGGGTCAATACCTCGACCGGGTTCGCAACGTACCGACCTGCAGAAATGCAGCACGAAGCCGGTTGAAACACCAAACTGCAGCATGAGGCTTCACAACACCCACGACGTTTACTTTCAACCGGTTTAAAGTACTGTTCAGATTAGTTTAACACCAGGACGTGAGGTCATTTTATTTTAACAACAGAACGTCTGAAATATTAATGGCCGATTTGACGGGAAAAAAAATCTCTTAAAAATCTCAGTGGGATTTATGCACCGACGTCACCTCCCTGTCGTCATGAGCGCGCCATGTTGCTTACGTAATTGCTGGTAATGGGAACCTAAAGCAATAAGAAACTTTGTGCTTCTCAAAGTGCTTTGTTTTTCTTTTTCTTCAGAATCGCGTTTGTCGTACGCTGAGAAATCCTGCTTACAACGAGAGAGGGAAAAGAAGAGAACGAGAGAGAGGTGCAGAGAGAGACACGTTCGAAGATAGAGAGACTAGAAAAAAAAGAGAAAGAAAGACCACGAGAGAGAGAGAGGGAGAGAGATGAGGTGAAGTGAAGAAAGACTGGAAAAAAGAGTGAATTGGAGTTGAAGAGAGAGAGAGAAAGAGAGACTAAAAGAGAGAAAAAGGCCATGAGATAAAGACTTGGAGACAGAGTGAAAGACTGACTAGACGAGAGAGAGAGAAAAAGAGTGACTGGAAGAAATAGAATATGAGAGTAGAGAGAGAAAGAGAGAGAGAATGCTCGAGAAACTGAAAGAAAGGATGAGAGACTGGAAGAGAGGGAGAAAGAGACTAGAGGAAAAAGACAAAGAAACAGAGAGAGAGTAAACTGTGAGAAATCAAAGTTTGCGTTATGGTAGTGGTGTTGATTTTGAGTTTCTACGTTAGTTGAGTTTCTACCCACCCACGTCTCCATGGTGACCACTGCACCCCCACCGCACCCCACCGTCCTGCACAGAGCTGTACCATTCAATTGCTCCCATTTGTTTCAATTAGCCACACACACCGACCCCAGCGTAACTCCTCATTACATGACCAGAAATACGAGATGCCCAAAGGAGCTGCACGTGTCCATTATCATCACCGGCCTCAAGAACACGGAACCCCAGTCTAGAACCGGAAGTAGAACTAGAACAAGAACATTGGGCCTTATTCAATAATACCTTCTTATATTTTTTCTTAAGGAAGATTCCGTTCTTAGATAAGTAAACATTGGTAAATGTCAGAATCTTCATGAAAATTGCGTAAGTGAATTTTAAGAACTTTAGGCCTCATTTGCCAATATTTACTTAAGTCTTAAATGTGTTCATAAGAAAAAATCTGTTGTTACCTTTGAACACATCTTAAATAATAAAATATTCTTGTACTGTATGTCAGAATGTAAAATTGCGTAAGTGGATTTTAAGAAAAAATGATAATCTTTGTTGCTCATCGGCTTATATTTTCTTTTAAGTTTTATCTTAAAAATACTTCCTAAGAAAGACTCTGTTCTTACCTAGAAAACACTGGTGCATATTATAATCTTCATGAAAATTGCGTAAGTGGATTTTAAGAAAAAATTATAAACTTTGTTGCTCATCGGCTAATATTTTCTTTAAAGTTTTATCTTAAAAATACTTCCTAAGAAAAATTCTGTTCTTACCTAGAAAACACTGGTGCGTATTATAATCTTCATGAAAATTGCGTAAGTGGATTTTAAGAAGAAATTTCTTCTTAAGAACTTTGGGCCTCATTCACAAAAATGTACTTTATTTATTTTCTTAAATTTGTTCTTAAGAAAGATTCTGTTTTATATATATATGGGAGAAGTTGACTCATGCCATGTCATATAACTCACTCCAAACACAAAGCTTGTCTCGTCTCGTCTGGTCTCTGTCTGCTCTGTTTTAACGAGCACAACATCTGCCTCTATTTACAAGTCTCACTACAAAAGGGTGCGACTTCAGCGCACAAATTACAGCCTCGACTGACAGTGTGGCATCAGCGTTCACAAATGAGGAGCTTTATTCACCGTATTCCCTCAGTGTTTAAAGTAGTCGCAGTGACCCAAAATCTCTCACTAGCAGGGAAAACACACACACCCACACACTCACACACACATACCACCATTACCGAGCCAGAAAGCTCTGCAACTTGCCAACAAACTTTCTATTCGGATCCATGTAAAAGTCTGAACTGGCTGTACCCGACTCCGCCTGACGTGGATTTTGGATACAGGTTGGTGCAAATTTCATCATTTTTGCACCTAATATATATTTTTTAAAACTTCTAACTTAATTTTTATGTTTTCCCAACATCAATAAACATCTTTTTAATGAACACAATCTTGAGTTCACATAAACCGGATTCACCCGTATAACTATGTAAATAACAAATAAAACTCTTGATTTTAGATTTTTAAAAATACTTTTAAATGAACACTCACATGTGATATACTGTACATTAACCGTCGATTATTGGAATTAATAATTCAATTGCTGATATATTCAATAATTATATTGTGACATTGGCAACTTCAGGCCTGTGTTTGTGAGAAAGAGAGGAATTTAGAACATAGTAAGTTGTAGTTGCAAAAAATTAGTTGAATTTGGTCATAATTTGACATTTTACTATTCTCTGTAAGATTTTTATGGTTGATATGAGAGCATCGTCGTTTGTGATCATTGTCATTTCATGACATTTCAATATAATAATCAGTTTGTTGTCAATTTAACTCAATGAAGGAGTACAGAGCTCCCTTTTGTACACTTCTTTACATTCACAGCATTTAGTAGATGTTTTTATCCAGAGTGACTTCCATTTTCCTAATTTCAGGGACCCTGTTTGTTAAGGGTCTTGCTCAACAGTGATGGTAATGTTGGAGGTAGGACTCAAGCACTACACCATCACCACTCTTTACACTCTTTACAGCTTATACGACGGTCATTTTTAAAGATCTGTAGCACAAATGAAATTTACTGCAAGTCCCAGTTTTAACATATGCTGGACAAAAGAGACCGGAGTGGATAAGATTAGATTACTCAGCAAGAATAGCATGTCAGGGCTTCAGAGTGCAGCAAACCCAACCCACTTGAGTGTGTGTGTGTGTGTGTGTGTGTGTGTGGCTGTATGGTTGTGTGTGAGATGAGACAGCCATGGGGCAGAAATACATGAATACAGATGGTACTCTATAGCTTCCCAGCCCTCTGTTGCATCGTTGAACACATACGCAGTTCCAGAAATAACTCGGTGCATCGCATTTAGATTGAATATTACCTTCTACAGGCCCAGATCCTGCTGAACAGATTAGAGAGAGAGAGAGAGAGTGCAGGAGGAGAAAACACATAAACAGCAAAGTAGAACAACAGACACATATATATATATGTGACTCTACACGGCAAAACCAGTCGCTTGTTGCAAATTTTCAAAATTGAGTTATGTATTCCTGAAAGGGCATAAATCAAGCTCCAAAACGATACCTATATGGAATGAATGGGACGACATATGACTGAGATATCAACATTCAAAGGAGTCGGGTTTCTCCTGTTACGCCAAGTGAGAAACTGAGAAATCTGCCTTTGAAGTTGACTATCGCCGTAGCACTCACAGACGCTTGGTGCGGTCGCGTACATTTGTATTTCTGTTGTCTCACGCTGCATTCACAGCCACGGATAGCCTACCTGCGTTAGGTTAACTGAATTTCGGGAGATGAAGATGGATTCCGGAGAAATGTCTTCACGCTAGTCAACCAGTGGATTTAGCGTAAATATTGGAGTAGAGCGGTCAAAACACAAACTTTTAACATTCTGCTGGAATTAAGATTCCTCACCTCAAGAAAGTCACGTTTTTTAGGATGGAAAAGGGTAAGTTTTTCAGCCAAATTTATTCATAACAGTACAGTATGGACCTTCCACTGTTTCAAAACACTAAAAACAAAAAATCCAACATTTTACCCCACGCCTAACATAGCGCTTTCGTTTTTTTTTTTTCTGGAAACCTCGTTAAATGGCCGTTCTGATTTTGCCGTGCAGGAAGTCCTATATATAGTGTCATGGCAAACCCCCTGCACTTCATCTGGCAGTCTCACCAAGGGCACCCCTGTCTGTCACCTTTGGCTCCGTGTGGTATATGTCAGTCATTTTCCCTCTGTCTTGCCGCCTCGTGTTCTGATTGGTTAATTTGTTTAATTTTTTGCTACACCTATTGGTTTAGCTTTTGTGTCTCGTTAGGTGTAATGATTACCTTAGTGTTTGCATCTGTTTCAGTTATTCGTTTCCTGTCTTAGCATGTCTCTCCTCTTTGTGTCTTGTTCACCGTTAGCTCTGTCCCCACGTTGGCATCCTGTGTTTTGTGTATTTTTGAATTTATTGTTTAAATAAAGATTCGAATTGATGCCATGAATCCTTCTATCTTGGCAGCGTACTTTGTGGCAATAGTTTAGATAGTTGGAGGATTAACAAACACTTTAATATGGTGTACAGTTCTAAAAGGTAAATCTTTACTCTGCTCATGCAGAAAATTGAAATATTTCAAACATTGTTGTTTCACAGTTGTAATGCTTAAATAATGTTGATGATTTTTGCCCAAAACAATGAATATTATACTGATTTGGCGATTTGAGGTTTTTCAGCCTTAATATTTTTTTGAAATAATAACTTTATGTGCACATATGAATATTACATTCATGAGGTTTAACTCTTTCAACTGAACAACTGAATATTTGGTTTTTTATGCACTTTGGTGTTGAATTGATGACGTTTACATCAACAAATGATGACTATAAACCTAAGAGCAATAAGGCAAACACTTACATAAGCCAGGCTGAGGAGAGAATCACCCAGGAGAGAAGCACTGGATCCTGTTATGGCACATTTAGTGAAGAGCGACAACAGTGTGTGTTGTTTGCATTTGGTGACGAGATGTAATACTTACACACAGCGTGCGTCTTCATGATTAAATGTGCCATACCTTATATTGCCCTCAAAATTTCAGTGTATGATCTCTCATGGCTTGTTTTGATTCATGTAGAGAGATGATGATAGCGATGATGGCGATGATCTGTTTTTCCATATGAAAATATGAAAGGCAGAGCATTTCTAATGAAAATTAATGAGTAAAAATGTTAGAAAATGGATTTTATTAGTAGTGGGAATTTACTAGTATTAATATTCAAATGTTATTTATGAAGCTGGGATTCAGTACAGTTATATCATTATATCATATATATACGAGTATATCTGTGATTGTAAACTTGTATATGTGTGTAATACACTTGTATTTCTTGGAATAATTTGCAGGCATGTGAGAAACTTTTCTGTGTGTCAGTATGTGTGTGTGTGTGTGTGTGTGTGTGTGTGTGTTGGTGTGTGTGTGTTCTATCAGGTTGTGTCATTTCAGGCCTTTCCGAGACACAGATTAATTTCATGAGTCAATCCAAGTCAAAAGCAAATTGCTCGAGCATTTACTTAAATATTTAAGTCCTTTTATTCACTCCCTCTTCAGATTGAAGAGAGATAAACGACTGCATCCAGCTAATTCAAGCTCTCATTTAGCGAAGGAGAGGAGCGGATGAATCCTTAGTGCACATGCATTAGCAGAGGTACTCGAGGAATCCCAGCACTCTATAAATAAAGGCCTGCATGCTGTGCTTTTAATTAAACATAAATACATTCCAACAAACTTCAAAGCCATGTATTATGCAACATGTTCTTATATATATTCATATTTATCAGGATGTTTTCTTATATGTGATTTAAAAATCTGAAAGCCTGGAGTCTACATGGTTTGAATAGTTAGAGGATAAAAAATCTAATAATAACAACAAAAATCATCTTATATGAAACATTTTTTCCAGAAAAACAACACAAAAGCAGTTGTATTTTGTAGTTATTCTTAGCAAAATAATATTTATGTTTTGATCAATAAAAGTTAAAAGTATAAAAGTAAGAAAACACAAAAATCCAGCAATTTAGTTTCAATATTTGCCCTCCGGTGGTCAAACTACACAACACCCACAGTAAAGACAATTACATGATTTTCTGTCTCTCAGTTTTGTTTTTTAAGTGTATTTTTTGCCAGTGTTTTGATTGAGCTTTAGGCGGAATGTGGTTGCATAAAGAACACTACTAGCAACCACGCCCAATAAAAATGTTATTTCTTATTTATACCTTCTTTATTTAATGCATTCATGGTCATACAAGTATACAATTTATACCTCAAACAATCGAACTATTACTTAATTATTGTCCTATTTAACAACAGATAAGTTAAAGAATTGTACAATAAACTAAGCACTAAAAGAGTAAGTGGAATGCTAGAGAAAAAATACGTTCTTAAGATTTATATTATAGGCAGTAGTTTAGTTTTATTTTTTACGATAAATGTATACTAACCTATTGCCATGATTATTCCTCATTGTGTAGTTTGACCACAGGAGGCAACATTGAAACTCTATTATTGGACATTGAAATTATAGTTCTTATAATAATATATTATGTCCAAAGGCGAAATTTCATACTTGGCAATGCTCGAGGCACTAATTTTCTTAGCAAGTCGAGGCGTTATTCAGTTTCCATTAATAAACAGATTCATTCATCAACCTCTCGAGTCTAAACTGTCCCATCTGCTTGCTGTCCCCATTCAGCGGACCTGATTTAAGATTACAGACACTGTAATTGATTCTGATTATTTCTTTTTATTATCTGTGGCCTCAATGTAGACAACAATGGAACTCGAGAGCTGGTGTCGCTCAAGAAAATGCTGCATTCATTTTGGGAAGAAATACTCTGCGCGTGTTGCAGCTGCACTCTCATTCGAGCCCAACGTCCGACCGGATTAGAGCGCTCCGTCACGCCGAGTTAAGGAGCTATTTCTGTGCCGGAATTTGTGTGTTACCTGAAGGAGCAAAGCATGAAGGACCAAGATGTTCCTGCTGCTGAAAATTTCTCTGTCTCTTACTGGACTGGTAAAGTACACTTTAGCATTAAAAAGTTTTTGCTATGTTGCACAATACTTAAAGGAGCTATGTAGAAATTTTGAGTAATCATAAAAATAAATATAATATATACTTCAAGATTAAAGAATTTAGTAATGATCTCACTGACAAAATTAGTACCAGCCAGAGATATTCACATTTGAGAATGCAATTAACGATCATAAGCGTGTTTATGTTTTTGGTTAATGTTTTTTGGCCTGTAGCTCCAACCATCGTTTTCTAAAAATATAAAAATATATAGCTCTAAATGTAAATGCACGTAAATGCAGCGTGCTGACTGCATGACTTAGCCGTGCTCCCCGAAAGAGGTCTATCTGGGCAGATCATTCTATGCATCTATAGGATTGGGGAGCTGTGGACTGCGTGGGAGAAAGTAAAATGCCATTATATTTATCTGAAAATGAATCAATGTTGTTGGAATGCATGAATCGATTCTGAATCCACAAAGAAAGAATCGTGATTGGAACTGCCTTTCTTGCACACCACTACTTAAAATCCTGAAGATTTTTGACATACACTAATGTTTTTTTGAGATCTCTTCTCATACTGGAGGTTTGTTCTTGGAAGTAGGCTGCGTGTTTTATTAGTGTCTTCAAACCATCTCTAATTTGATAAAATTCAATAATATGATACTAATAACTCTCGTCACTTTCAGTAATCCAAGAAACATTATCTTTACAACTGCAAACATAAATTGCTGCATGCCTTGGAGGTCTAGAGTGCAGCTCATACCCAAGCCGTGTGAACCGACCCCAACTCGTTCCCGAAATCGTAGTTCACGCCTCATTAAAGATGTTCAATAAATAATATATTCAGCAGCACTATTAAATACCCATTTGGCGTAATCTTCAGTCAATCTGGACTTTGGAAAGGCAGTTGGAACTTCTAGTTGTTTTCAGGGGTTCAGGGCAGCTGTCCAGGGGATTTGGCGACCAACTTGATGCCCGTTCGATGCCAACTGACCGCTGGCACTGACCACATATGGAGTAGAGGAGAAGAGAAGAAAAACAGATGGATGTTTTCAGGTTTTAAGCCACGAGGCGATGCCATGAGACAAACCTGTAAACTCTAATAAATCTCAAAATTTGGCTTGGTAGGAAAATGTCATAGTGAACATGATCTTTATACAAATGCATACAGCTGGTGTTGTGGCAAGAAACTATTCGTAACTGGATATTTGCCTGGTTAGAAGCGTCAACATATATATGAAATTCTGCTGAAAGACGCGAGAATGAGAACAATGACAATGAAAATCATTGTGACCAAGGTATCCATGTATTTATTTCATCTTATTTACATATATTTGAGACTTCTTCCTGCGCCATGCTCATTTCAAACTAAACCTAAAGAAATTCTAGAGATTTAAGCTAATTTTCTGTCAAATTTTGACATGTCTGATGACAAATTGAAGCTTCTATGTAATTAAGCTGGATATTACATAGAAAGGAAAACGCCAGAAAGCATAATCAAAATATTCATAAATGTGACCCTCCACATAAAACCGAAATTAAGCTTATGCATAGCGGAGGTTTCGAAAAGCGACGTTTATGTTGCATGTGGGGAGTGCAAATTACGGATTTTTTGTTTTTAGTGTTTTGAAACAGTGGAAGGAATCTACTTTGTACTATTGTGAATAAATTTGGCTGTACCCTTTCATACAAAGCTGGCTTTCTTGAGGTGAAGGTAAATTCCATAGAATGTTAAAAAGTTTGATATTTTTGACGCTCTACTTCAGTATTCACGGTAAATCCTGGTTGACTAGCGTGAAAGGCTACTCCGGAATCCATCTTCGTCTCCCGAGTTCAGTTAACCTAACGCAGGTAGGCTATCCATGTGGCTGTGAATGCAGCGTAGGCTACCGTAAATGCAAACATAGCAGCCGCGACCGCACCAAGCGTCTGTGAGTGCTACGGCGATAGTCAACTTCGACGGCAGATTTCTCCGTTTCTCACTTGGCGTGACAGGAGAAACCCGACTCCTTTGAATGTTGATATCTCAGTCATATGTCGTCCCATTCATTCCATATAGGTATCGTTTTGAAGCATCATAAACATCATAACTTAATTTTGAAAATTTGCGACAAGCGACTGGTTTTGCCATGGAGGGTCACAAATATCTTACAGTCACCAAAACCATAAGCCGTGCAGGAAATTGCTGCTCAAATTCAACATTGAACAACCAGCATGTCTATATTTTGAGACGTCACATTTAAATCTAAACATCTAAACATATTTAGCTTTATGCTTCAAGATTTAGTATATAACAGTCAAAGTAAACTTTGTCATCTCAGCTGTATATATGTATATAGAGAGATGGGACGTGGCTCCAGTTTTTATGGAGTACAAAGAACAAAGACGGCACATAAATTATGCATATACAGTACATATTTGAGGTGTGAACCTTCACTGGTCTCACGATTCGATATGATTGTGATGGTCAGGTCAACGATTTGTTTCGATACGATATCTCGATGCATCAAATCGAAATATCACAAATCTGTCTACGTTGCTTCACATTGTATGCAGATTGGGTATGGATTGCAGCTCGAGCAGCCATAGTTACTGCCGGGATGTTCTTTTTAGCTAAAATTTTTATGCCACAGCCAGAAAATCACTAAGCAGTGTCATTATGATATAATCCTGGGGTTTTCAACCGCTTCTGTCTCAGTGGTAGCTTGTAACCAGTCCTGGATTAAAACCTGCGACATTCTGATCACAGGGCGAACGTCCTGCCGTTACGCCACCACCTGCCAATGATGTGAAAATCTTCAGAATATGCCCAGAAAATTGTTTAAATTGTTTTAAGATTGAGTTATCCCTTTAAAGATTTTTTACAATGACACCTACAATAAATCAGCAACAACTCTATAGCATCGCTAGATACATTTATAAAGCTGTTCTAGGCTCATACAACAAACCATTCATCATCAGATATCATTTGTCAGAAATAAATTGGGTGTGCAAATTGTGCACGATCCGAAAAACACCAGCAACTCCTGCTTCTTTTGTTATGAATTAAATACACAAAGTGACGGTGACATTTATTTCATCCACTTTTATGAATCCTTTGCTGCTTTTGGCTCGCTGCTCTTGTGAGAATATTTTGCGTTCCATAACAGCTTCCAACGTTTTGCACAAGCTTCCTCAAGGAGCCATCACCATGGCAATATGTGGTTTTATTGATTAACCTTTTATCATTGTGACAAGTGAATGGCTCCCACGAGTACACTGTATTAGTCCCTCCTCAACTGGAGCCAAGAGCTGATTAGAAAGAGGAACGAGTGACGAGCAAAGAACTCCAGTTCTGTTTGAAGCATCTGGTAATCAGGGTGAGGAGTAATATTCGGAAACAAAAAAGAATCAAAAGAAAGTATATACAAAACAAAATTAACAAAACCCACACGAACACGGGAAGAGCATGTAAACGCCACACAAAAGGACCCTACGACCAACCTGGGGTTTGAACCCAGGACCTTCTCGCTGTGAGGTGGCAGCGCCACCGTGCCGCCCTCGAGTGCCGTTATTTCTAGTCTCAGTATTTAACATTTAAGTCACTGACTAAAGCTTGTGAAGTTCACTGACATTAAAATTACACTTGATTTTCTTGTTAACTTTTATGAATTGATTTGCTTACAGCAGGACTTAACATTAGGTGTATTTTAGTTAGCGTTGGTCAACATTTTTGTTCTATCTCGTAAGTAAAATATAAATTTAGTCAGTTTATTATTAAAGGTCTTCTTTTGGCTCGTCAATGTCGTGTTTTATTAAGATCAAAAACATGGGTGTCTTTGTAAATGTGACCCGATCTGCCGTAATGAGTCGGAAGTCTGCGTTCTATTTATTTAGATACGGGCTGATTATGTTGAAAAACATCACAAAAATATCGATTTTTCTTTTTTGGAGACCAGATTAATTTTGAAGACCTTTTCTTTCATACAAAACCAAAAAAGAAAAATCGATATTTTTGATGTTTGTCAACATAATCGGCCCGTATCTAAATAAATAGAACGCCGACTTCCGACTCATTAGGGCAGATCGGGTCACAAATATATCTGATGAAAAATCTGTGAAATTTGGAAAACATCAAAAGCTCTCTAAATCAGAACATGATATTAGTAAGATTAATATTACTGTTTTAATTATGGTGTATTTCTAACTATATTTGTTGAAAAATCATCAAAACTGGAAAAAGAACATGACATTTTTATGATTATTTAACATTATGTATTTTTCTCATGGTGTCTTTGAAATATATTTGTTGAACAATCAATTAAAACTTGAAAACACAACATGAAATTTTTAAGTCATTAAATAAGTGTCTGAAAATATATGTGATGAATAATCAAAAACTGGAAAGCAGAATATGATATTTTTAAGATTTTTAATATTATTATTTTTTTTAATTCATGGGTGTGTTGGTAAATATATATGTTAGATAATCAATCCAAAACTCTGTAATTGAGAACATGATATTTCTAAGCTTGTTTAACATTTTTTAATTATAGTGTCTTTTGAATACATTTGTCAAAAAATCAATTAAAATACAAAAACAGAACATGTAATTTTTTAAGTCATTAAATTATCATATTTAAAAAATTATGAGTGTCTTTGTAAATATACTTGTTGAAAAATCTTAAGACTGTTGAGGGTATTTGCATCTCTCCCTCTCTCTCTCTCTCTCATAAATTTGATGCCTCCTCCGGAGGACCTCCTGCAGATCTCCCGGCATCTCAGTGGGAAAACTGGGTCAAAATTTTTTGACAGAGGAGGAGCTGCAGCTTTTGGACAGGAATTGCCTGCAAGCAAAGCAAAGATCTGCTCACATCAAAGCTCCTGCCTTCGTCCTCATTTCGCAACAAGAGGAAACGTCACACCATCAAGCAAATTCAAGCGCAAAAAACCAAAGATCTCTCAGCTTTATGTGATGTGAGGGGAAAAAAAGGATGTAGCTTGTCAAGTTTGGGAAACTTCTCAGATATAAACTCTTGTGTTTTTCACTTTAGTGCAGCATTTTTGAGGGGATTATCTTTTTTAAGTTTTCCGATCACGCCTTCATCAGAGGTCTAACTAAAGTTAAACTAGACTTTCATAGGCTTGGAGACAAACTTGAGACAAATCTTCTCATCTAACCACTAACATAATAAAACTGAGTTATACATTGTTTAAATTTAGTGAAATGTTTAACATGCAAGATTCTTTATTTGTCACATACATAGTTCTACAAGCACAACGTGAAGGAATGCACTCTGAACGATTCCCAAATCAAAAGATAGAATTTATAGAATTTGTAAATTAGAAGTTAACAACAAAAATAATAAAAAATAGGATATAAGTCTATAAAAATAAGACATAAAATCCAGATAAAAGAAAATTAAAAATATAGATATAAAAAAATATATATATTACTTTACATGTCCACATTAAGCTGAAAAGCCCTTAAACCAAGTCTAAATTGTACAATTCAATGGCTTTAGTTATTAGCAGAGGTGGAGGAAGTACTGGCTCTCAGTACTTAAGTAAAAGTACAATTAACCAGCAAAAAATATACTTAAGTAAAAGTAAAACTACTACATCATCAACCCCACTTAAGTAAAAGTAAGAAGTACTTACTTTTAAACATACTTACAGTACTAAAAGTAAAAGTACTTGTGCAATAGGTCTATGTTGTCACTTAATGGTCTATTTCAATATTTCAAAATTATTATATCAGTCATCACATCAGTCATCAGTCATTTAAGTGACATCACTGAATATAACGCTAGTCAAGCTGGGACGGAACACAGGACAATTTATTCATTTAAAAAAAGGCCACTTGTCACAGGACATCGGGTAATGTATCTGTTGATAAACCGCTGCTAAGTGAACGAGCAGCTCATTACCTTGCATGGCAGCTAACATTATTGTCGATGGTGAACCTTATCATTTATCCCAGACAAGTGCCTCTAGTTCAAGATAGCAAAACGTTTCATATGTCGCCCATATTGATGAATGAAAACTCTTGCAAAGCATCTCAATGTTGCGACCCCCTGGTAAGAGACTTCACATAAAATAACCTGTCAGTCTGGTTGCTTTAAACCTCCAAGACCACCACATAACCTAGACAACTTCAGCAAAAACAGTGACAGGGCCAAATAAAATGTAACGGAACGCATTTTAGAAATGTAGTGGAGTAGAAAGTATAGATAATAGCTGCAAAATGTAGTGAAGTAAAAGTAAAAGTATTCATTATTATTTCTACTTAAGTAAAGTACAGATACGTGAAAATGTGCTAAAGTACAGTAACAAAGTATTTGTACTTAGTTACATTCCACCACTGGTTTTTAGCACTAACATTTATGGCTGATTCTAAAAGCAAAGGTTTATCTTATGTTTTGGACACTTTAATCTATTATCTCACTCGCCCTCATCACATGTCTCTCCGCACTGCCGACGTCACACCGTTTTCCATTTCATGTCGTCTTCTTTTTAACCTCCTTAAGGACACAGCAGAAAAAAGTGACAAGAAGGAGAACAGACACCAGAGCGCTCCTCATTACCCCATACAGCCGCCGACATGCTGCACACGTAGGTCGGCCGATTAATTCAATACACAGCTAGCGAGCGATAATGACGTTGGAGCAGGTGCAATAATACAGCTCGACTGCTGAAGCTCATTAAGCCTGACTCCTTTCTGCATCTGGAAACGAAAATAAATAAATAAAACACAGCAGAGAAGGCGGGAAACGGGATGAGATGAATAGCAGGAGAGGAACGACTCCCCCGTCCTCGTCTTCCTCACTCCTGTCTCCACAGCACTAAATCAACCTCAATTAGCTAATAAAGTCACAAACCCGTCAGCTGCTCGGGGAGACGCCATGCCATGCTTTTAAGGCGGGAAACAACCCTGGGCAGGTGCCAACACACCGCAGGGCGCTAGAGATAATACAAAATACTCAAAATAATACTTAATTACTATACTCAACTGTCAGTATTACGTGACGTGGTCCTGCTGGTTTACTCGGATCATCATCCGCTAGCAGGCCTCAGCGGGGGGTTTTGTGGCCGAGCTGAATGATTTATGAAGTAAAAGCCGCCCCAGAAGTAGAAGCCATCTCTAAATGAGAAATATCCTGAGGTGGTGCGTTCACTAAAAGGGTCAGTATCTAATAAATAGCAACCAAAGAACCTTCCTCCTTCGTAAAGCCAGATTCCAGTTAAGCCAGCTGAAAAATTAGAATAAATAACATTCCACACAGGCAAAAGAGGGCCCTAGTGAATTATTCAGTGGAATGGCCTAGATAGAATTTTCATCTCCTTCTCAGAGGGTCTGGGAAATATTTTGGTAAATATCTGAATCTGATGGTCTAATAAAATATCCACTTATATACTTAATCACTCATTCAAAAGCTGGGAGCATCACTTGTGGACTGAGATATTCTAGGAATTCATGAAAAATATCTAAAAGTTAAACTGATGTTGTAAGACTCAAAAAGCGTTTTTGCCATACAAGGTCAGTTCTCTTCATGGTAATGGATGATCTGAAACAATCTGTCCATTTATCAGCAGGTAATAAGAAATGCAATATCTAGAGAACTCAGGCCTGAACCAAAGCTTCTTTTATTGTTGATGTGAGTAAATAAAAATGCCTCAATAAAGAGACGTGAGTCAGAAAGTCTATTTGTGAGTTTTCTGACTCATTTTGCCCGTGTCTCCGCTCTCTACTTCAATCAACACCTCTTGTCTTGTTCAGTCGTTCTATTTCCATCAGTACAGCTAGTCTCCTACACACAAACACACAAAGTCAAAGTTATTATATGTCACACAGTGCAGCACAACCAAATGTGACCTCTGCATTTGACCCATCTGTGAAGGAGCAGAGGGCAGCTGACATGAGCAGTGCTTGGGGATGGTACCTTGCTCATGAATACCTCATTGGTACCTTTACCAGTCCTAGATTTGAACCGGCGAGCTTCCAAATCACAAGGTGAAAGCCCTAACCCTACCACTACCAACTGCCCCATCTAAATTGAGTTGGGTCTTAGTGGGGTTTAGAGTGGAAAATGCATAAACATGCACTGTGACTCAAAAAAGGGAACTCTGTAGCTTTAGCACATGTTGAACGATTCGCTGTTGCGTTCAGAATAAAATGTGACAAAACCATATAACTGAGATGACTGAGATATCAACATTCAAAGGAGTCGGGTTTCTCCTGTCATGCCAAGTGAGAAACGGAGAAATCTGCCTTTGAAGTTGACTATCGCCGTAGCACTCACAGACGCTTGGTGCGGTCGCGGCTACGTTTGCATTTACGGTAGCCTACGCTGCATTCACAGCCACACGGATAGCCTACCTGCGTTAGGTTAACTGAACTCGGGAGACGGAGATGGATTCCGGAGAAATATCTTCATGCTAGTCAACCAGTGGATTTACCGTAAATATTGGAGTAGAGCGGTCAAAACACAAACTTTTAACATTCTGCTGGAATTGAATTCCTCACCTCAAGAAAGTCACGTTTTTAGGATGGAAAGGGTAAGTTTTTCAGCCAAATTTATTCACAACAGTACAGTATAGACCTTCCACTGTTTCAAAACACTAAAAACAAAAAATCTAAAATTTTACCCCACGCAACATAAACACTCGTTTTTCTCAGAAACCTCTGTTGCGACAAGAGACTGGTTTTGCCGTGGAGGGTCACAAATTAAATTTTATTTATTCCATCCAACTCTGTAATTCCTTCTTGGCTTTCACAAACTTCCTTGATTTCTTTTCACTGCTTCTGATCATTTTCTCATCTTTATGTTCATCATATGTGACTTTTCACACCTTTATTACATCCACTTCTGCTTGTTTATTTATTCTTTATGTGTGTCCTTCTCTTTCTCACACACACACCTGCCTACAGACTGTCACTCTCTGACACCAAAGCCATCTGGGACATCAGGATGACTAACAATGAATAATGTTGTCCTAGTGAGCAAGCAGGTAAAGTTTATTTATATAGCACTTTAAAATGATCGGTACTTGAACAAAGCGCTTCACATTTTTTCCATTTTTATGTGAGCAAAATGGTAGAAATGAAAACAATTTTAGAAATGAAGATTTGAAATAAAAATGTGGGCTTTTTATTTTTCTTAAATGAATGAATAAAACCGTTTTGACATCCAAACTTTTAACAACATGTTCTTTCTGGGGCTTCAAGGATTTTTCCTTGTGCTTGAATATGATGAACGTGTAATTTTGATATTAAAAATCTGAAGCAGTACGTTTCACTGCAGACGAAGCTAATCAGTGACATTTAGATTTCATTTTGTTCCCTCTCCTCAGCATCATTTTCAGCTTTTTCAGTAAGGAATCTGTCTTTTTGAGCATCACATCAGCACACATTCGAAACACACACTCGTCAAGACACGTCATTCTCCCGTCAATCATCTGCTGAATGGTGTGTCAGTCGTGCTCGACAAACACAAGTACACCTCCATCTCTGTGTTCCATATATACACCAGTCTGATGTCTGGCAGTGCCACTCACATGTGTACAGGGTTTCCAGAATGTTGCACCAGTAGCCTAACATGCCCCGTGTTGCCCGGTCTTGAATGTTTGAGTTGAAGGCAACTAAAGGTAGTGATAATTTGACATTGTGAACACAGCACAGCACAGGCCGAGTGACCTCTACATTTGACCCCTCTGTGAAGGAGCAGTGGGCTGCTTTATAATGACCAGAATTTTTTGGGAAAGCTTTTGTAGTGATGCCACCGCAACACGAACGTTAGTGATAATGGAGATGGCAGTGTTACGACTGTGGAAAGTGGACAGATGATGTGAAGGGTTTTTTTTAATGATGACCGAGAGAATGATTTTTGTGTTTGACTTATACACGCTGTGCTTTAAAAAGGAATGGTATCTTTGCCAAAAACTTGGGGAAATGTTTTTTGCTTTTCTTTCTATTGTTTGTTTTTTTCTGTTTTTGTTCTTGTTTTGATATTTTTTTCTTTCTTTCTTTCTGTATTTTAGTTTTTCTTTCTTTCTGTCTTTTTGCTTTTCTTTCTGTCTTGTGTTCATTTTTTTCTGTTTTTGTTTTCCTTTCTTTCTGTCATTTTGCTTTTCTTTCTGTCTTTTTGTTTTTCTTTCTGTCGTTTTGCTTTTCTTTCTGTCTTTTTTATTTCTTTTGATTGTTCTTTCTGTATTTTTGTTTTTCTTTCTTTTTGTATTTGTGTTTTTCTTTTTTCTGTCTTTTTGCTATTCTCTGTTTTTTTTTATCTGTCTTCTTTCTTTCTGTATTTTTGTTTTTCTTTCTTTCTTTCTGGTATTGTAGCAGACATTGTGATATCGGCATATTGAATCATTATGCACTGAATCAATGTAATAAGGCGAGGTGATGAAACTCGCCTTGGTGAGTGGTACCAACAGCATGTGTGTGATTAACACTGGGGGGGAGTTTGGAGCAGTAATGACAAGCAGAGGAACTGATATTATGTTCATCAGTATGTTGGTGATGGTTGATGTTTAAATTAAAGTTTGCACACTGCTGCTAATTTTATTATAAATGCAACAGTGACAGAACATTTTCCAAAGTCACAGGAAAAGGTGAAAAAAGGTTATTTACTGTACTTTACAACATATTACAACATATATCCCTTATGAAAGCGACACAAAAGTTGTCAGGCTCTAAAATTGTTCAGGAACTACAGAGCCCAGAAACCAGGTTCTGGAACTAGAGGTTAAGTGAGGGATGTCAGACTCTTGAAAGATACAAAAAGCTTTACTTGACCCACAACAGGTTACAAAAAGGCCAGTACTAAAGCGAATTCAACTACAGTGAAGATCAACAGAAAATGTTAATTGTAAGGAAGTTGGAGAGGAGGAAGGCAAAAGAGAGAGAGGAAACTGGTGAGTCACCCAGCTGTGCTCTCCGACACCGACAGTGGTGGTGTGATATTTTTAGATGAAGATATCGGGGGGTCTTCTCAGTTCAGCGAGCACTAAACAGACTGAGACCAAAAAAACGAACGAGAAAAAAGTGAGGACGGAAGAAGTGGAGCCACCGAACGACAAGACGGCTCATTTGTCTGCTGGAGAGTGTAGTTATGAAAGCGCCAACTTCGTTAAGCAAAAATACAGAACAAGAATAATTGCCCAAGGTTCGTCTTTCGGGCCTGACTGACACCAGGGAGCCAACATAACGACACGCTTTGAAAATCCAATGTTTTCCTGAATATTTAACACACTCTCACAAACTTCCACCAATATAAATATTTTGACGTCTTGTTCGTTGTCAGTGCTCGAAGGCAGGGAAAATGTCGGCTCCCGAAAAACGCCGGATACGAGCTCCGTGCTCCCTCGCCTGTCAATCAGGGCCTCACCTCGCACCTGATGAAATAGCAAACGTCTCGTAAATTTTGACTGATGGCTCGACGGAATGCGGTTTGTCTCATTCGAGAGAGAGAGAGACGGCGTCGACCCGCAGGCGATCCCAACTCGACTAAATGAGCAAATCTGCCGAGAGTAATATGAAATTTCCCTCCAGAAGAGTGAGACACGAACGTTTTAATTACCGTCAGCAAAAGACCCACCGAACATTTGTCTTCTCCAGCGGCAAAATTGGACTGGATGAAGATTTGACTTTCGCAAATGTGTGAAAGAATCTCTATTGTGCTGTGGTCTGTTCTTGCAGTTTTATTTGTAACACACAGTACAACATGCACAGAAATGTGCCATACGACGGTGTGTAACATAGGATTAATAAAGAACATGATTATATAAAAGTATAAAAGAGCTAAAGTCAGTTAAATGAGTTAAAATAGACATTTGAATATGGAATATGGGAATGCGCATATACTGTCCCTAACCGTAAAATCCTTTGCCGTCAGTGACTGGCTGATGTCTGGATCCCTTAGACGTCACAACATGCTGAATTTCCTCCCTTGAACATGTGTAACTGAACGTCTCAAAAATACCTCAGAGGAGTGTTTGATGCTCCTTTTTAAAGACGCTGTGATGTTACGGCTGGTTTAGAAAGACAAATTATTTTCAGAGGTAGACACCAGATAAAAGCGGCGTCTAGACAGACACACACCAACCCAGACGGCCAGACGGTTCGCGCTAGACCAAACAAATCCAGACAAACACAGACACCTCCTCCAGTCACACAAACACACTTGCTTGTGTCAGTAAAGTACATTTCCACCCACCCACATGGCAGAGACGCGACACGCCAGCTTTCCTCTTGGCTCATCTCTGCCACACAGAGACTCCGATAACCAGTGTAGGGGAAGCTACTTTTAAACGGGAGCTCTTTAAACATGATATGTGACATTAAAATATGTTTTAACAACGTCAAATCACAATTTGTACGTAGAGAGAGTTTCGATGTTTGGTTTGTGTTCCGTCTGTTTTGCCTTTTCGAGTCACACGTTCACAGATTCTTGCCTACACGTTGCCCTAGATGGACTCCAACCTCCGACTCCATCTTACAGCTGCCAAGAGCATGCTGTGATGCAATGAGGCGAGCACGGTAGCCAATCAAATGGCACTTCTGCCAATTCAACAGCAGAAAAACACTTGCGAGTTGATCATAGCCGTCTTTGTAAAGAGAGTTTTTTTTACCTTTTCCTTCGTAGCAATGTATAGTTAAGCCACTAAAAATGTAGTTAAATAGTTGGAATTCTGACTTAATAAGTATGTTAACCTTTTAACTTTTCATTGTTTGTTGAGTCCTTTCTCAAATGCACATGAAACGGGAGATGTTGTTCACTTCATCTTAGCAGCATGGAGCATATAAAGTAATGGAGTAATTTAATTGTGGTTTTGTGAAGAAAGAAATTTTGTTGTTAAATCACGTCCAAATCAGCAAAATATGTTTTTGAAAAACAAACATCATACCATCAAGACAAAGTCATTCAATGTTTTCAGATAATCATGTCCTGCTCCTCCTCCATGCAGCATGAAGTTCAAGAGTCATTGAACTGACCAATCAGATATAAAAAGTCACAATTCTGACTTAATAATTAGAAATTCTGAGATAAACAGTGAGAATTTTCACTTGTTAATTTGGAATTTTGAGATAAGAAGTCTGCTGGCTTCCATAGTTTTGTCAATGCTATAAAACCGTTACTGGAAAAGCTACAGCATTTTAAAAGTAACTTCACTGCTTTAAAAATATAAAAGTTAATAACTTTAGTTAGCTGCTCCCCAACACTAACAATTCCATTAGTTCCAGTTTAGAGATCACCAAAGACTGGAACGAGTAACATCAGTGATGATCCTTGTGATGTTGTAAAGATGATGGTGTTGGTCTAGTGGTTCAGGTACTCGTCTCTAGACTAATAAGTTGAGGGTCTGAATCCTGCCTCGAGTCCCTGAGCAGACCACCAGTCTGGATTAAAGGCTCTGCTAAATGCAGTAAATGTAAATGTAAAGCAGATATCTGCACGTCCTGGAGGGTGTGGAGAAATTTCGAGGAACTGTTATGAATATATAACATGATCTTTTCTTG
The DNA here is from genome assembly GCA_032718565.1 of Distichodus sexfasciatus. NCBI lineage: Eukaryota > Metazoa > Chordata > Actinopteri > Characiformes > Distichodontidae > Distichodus > Distichodus sexfasciatus. The sequence goes on along the minus strand of JAVGVS010000319.1, from coordinate 240,159 downwards.
CACACAGCCTCCTCTTGAGTATCAGAGTTATGCATAATACATTTTCACCACACGAGCCTAAAGCTAGAAGAGCGACGCCTGATGCATAAATGTCAAACACATGAAGAGGCACAGAAGTGTCCTCGAGTCTCTCCCTCTCGTCTTCTCTCTCATGGCTGATCCCGTAGCAGCGAAGTGCTGAAAGAGTCAAACGCTGAGCTGTCATTCTGCCCCAAAGCCTGCAGTTAAGACAAGTTGGAAAAGCAAAAATCCTGACAGACACTCCAATCAGCTGTGAGCCGGGCAAAGATTCTGACCCGCTGAGTCACATCGCCCTTACAAAACAATCAATTGTGCTGCGCTGTTCAACTCCTGAACCGCGACCAAACACGACTCGCTGTTAACAATCTATTTCCCCAAGCTTAGAGGCACTGAAGCTTAGAAGTCAGCCAAAAGATTCTTTCATTTGTCAGATACATAGTTATTAAGGTTCAAACTGTTCTGAAACCAGAGCAACAAAGCACATTTCGAATGTCACAGACCCACAGACTGTGGTTCAGGAAAACACAACCGTGAAAGTCATTTTTACTTTGCTATTTACACTATAACACACATATGGAAAGCTGTATATTTCGTAGATATTACAGATTACATATGAGCCGGATTCCTCATTAACAGTTGGTACAGTATGTCAGTGATCTGATAAGGATTTGGCAGAAATGCTAACAGTTAGCCGTTAGCCCGTGTAGCGTGGTGCTTAACCCAAATGCGGATTGAAGCGCGAGTAGGTAGGATGGCCACGCGAGTTGATATAAGAACTTTCTACACTAAGAGCAAGATTTCCCACAAGAAACTGCGTTCTATAAGACACACACTCAATCAAGAAGATGAACCAAATAACTGGAATACTCACAGCTGAAGCCGAAATGAATCGGAGTTGGGCCAGGTTGACTCAATGACTGAGCAAAGTGCCGCCAGGAAATGACTCCTTTTATACTTCCTGAACCACGGCCGACCGCTTCTGGGTTCTAGTGCCGGTCGCATTACGCAGTGTGCGTGACAGACTAACAGGCAGTTGGTTAGGCAGTTGATCAGAAGGTTGCCAGTTCAAGTCCTGGACCGGTTAAGGTACCACTAAGGTACTCATGAGAAAGGTAGGTCCCCAAGGACTGCTCTCTGGGCGCTGGCAAAAAGCTGCCCACTGCTCCTTCACGGATGGGTCATATGCAGAGGTCACATTAGGTTGTGGTGCAAAGTGTGCTGATGAATGTGTTGATGATAAATTACATTTACAGCATTTTGCAGACGCTCTTATCGAGGGTGACTTACATTTTCCTAATTTCACTCCCCTGCGAGCAACTTAAGGGTTAAGGGGTTAAGGGTCTTGGTCAGGAACCCAATGACGGTAATGCTGGAGGTGAGATTCGAACCCAAGACTTCTTTCAGTTTCCCTGCAAGCAATGTGGGGTCAAGGGTCTTGGTCAAGGACCCAATAATGGTAATGCTAGAGGTAGGATCAACTTGGGGTTAAGGGTCTTGCTCAGGATCCCAATGATGGCAGCACTGAAGATAGGATTCGAACCCAAGACATCTTTCAGCTTCCCTGAGATCAACTAAGGGTTGAGGGTCTTACTCAGAGACCAAATGATGGTAGTGAAGGTAGGATTCGAACCCAGGACCTCTTTCAGCTTCCCTGAGATCAACTTAGGGTTGAGGGTCTTACTCAGAGACCAATGATGGTAGTGAAGGTAGGATTCGAACCCAGGACCTCTTTCAGCTTCCCAGCGAGCAACTTGGGGTTAAGGGTCTTGCTCAAGGACCCAATAACTGTAGCACTGGAGGTAGGATTCGAACCAAAGACCTCTTTCAGTTTCCCTGCAAGCTAGCAACATAGGGTCAAGGGTCTTGGTCAGGGACACTCACTTAAAGTCTATCTAGAAGTGTTCTAAAAGGCAAAAATGTACGTCACTCTGGATACACTAAATGCTGTAAATGTAAACGTAAAGTAAATTTATTGAGGGTACAAAAAGGCATGCTGGCCTCAATGCAGCGTCCCGTTTGATCAAAGCTGTATAGAACACCCAAATATGTGTTTTTCCAAACTGAGTTCAACGCAAGTTTAATTGCTGTCTAGAGGAATTCTCTGCTTAAGATTCCACCTGCCCTCCCTCTTCCCTGCCCCAGGAGAGGTTAGGTTCGGCTGCTGTGTTAGCTGAAGAGAGTCTCGTATTTTTTTTCTGCGTTCTCCTCGGAAGGACGCAAACCCACTCCAATTTGCACACCGCCCCTCTCCTCTCCTCTGCCACTTCCTGTGAATTACGCTCCAATCCCGAAGGAACTGCATGCATCTGTCAAACGCCTTCTGCTCTCTCCTCTATTCTCCCTCTCTCCAAGCTGTCTTTCTCTGCAGAGGAACAGTAAACGAGTGCAGGCTTATCCTCCAACACGTGTGTTCATCACTGCTTGTGTTCAGGGTTCATATTAACCTGCTGCTGGTCTTATGCACATATTTTGCACAAAACTACATCCTTCGACTCCATCTCGCAGCTGTGTTGCAAGGAGGTGGGCACAGCAGTCAATCACTGTCATACATTTTGATAAATATGGCCATGGACTCCATCCTTTGACTACATCTCACAGCTGCCAAGATGGTACTGTGATGCAACAATGTATAATAATTGTATAAATTGTATACGTAACAATAAATAAAAGTTACTAGCAATGCTACAGCGTCTTATAAGTGGCTACCAATAAGCTACTGAAAAAGTAGTAATGTTTAAAAGTAGTAGTGTGTGGATTTATCTTGTGAAGAAGCAATGGACATGAAAAGTCACTGTGCTACTGGAGGCTGGATTGTAATCCTCTACCATATACACATACTTTTTTGGAACATTAATGCTGTTATGAAAGATGATATTTGGAGTGACTCCGTCTCTCTGACATTTTGTTAATACGTGGGACAGAGAGATTTCTTCCCTTCACACACAGCGGGGCTCTGATGTAACATCAATTTTTAAAAATGTGAATAAACCATAGGTTCTGGGCTTCTAACAGCAGATTAAAGGCTTCTGTTGCTATTAATTAATGCTATTTAAAGTTAGATCAAAGTGTAGAAGGCCACTGATAACGAAATAAAGCCAGTATTGTGTGAGTATAAAAGCCTTATCAAAAAGGAATATAAAAAATCATGAAATTCTCATGGCACAAGCTCACCTCACACTCCTATCATTTATAGATGGATTTGCAAATCCTGAATTTGAAAAGAAGGGTAACATTGTAACATTGTTTTGGCGAACATTTGACATTTTTATTGTTTTATCCAGCTAAATTGCTTAAATTAAGTGGGAAAACGTTCATAAACGTTCATGTTGACGAGTCTGTGGAGGTTATGTAGGAATAGATCCGGTGTTCTTATTGCAACGTTAACGTTCACCTCAGCAGGCAAAGGACCTGAAAGGAAGCGAGTGAGTGTGTGAGTGAGTGAGTGAAGCGGTGAAGGTCATTCAGTCCTCCAATCTAACTGGCATAGAGGCCTCAATGCAACTGAAATTAATTGACAGCATCAAAGGCTCACAGCATTCAACTGATCTTTCAGTCACAGTTACAGATTGAAAAAGGGCTTGAAACGTCCAAGTTCATAAAGATAAAATCCTGCTGTATTCCTTACATTTATATTTATGTTTACAGTATTGGGCAGGCGCTGTTATTCAGAATGACGTACAAGAGCGCTTTGTAACCTGTAAAGCCGGATTAAATCAACAACTGCCGTTCGACTACGTTGAATCCCAAGATGTGTCTGCAGATGACGGTGGAAGACAGGAAGGGACTCAGCATTTCTGATGGCAGGAGGAAGTTGGTTCCATCACAGAGGAACCGAGACTACAAAAAGTCTTGATGCAGGTCTTCCTCATCTTTTGAGTAATACTTGGTGCTCTGAGAGGACAAGAAGATTGATCTTTGATAAATAAAGCTGGGAATACACTGTGCGATTTTCGCGTTATTCAGCTCCTGCTTAAACTGTACGAGTGAATCGCAGGGGTTAAAAGTTCGCAGCTCACGATTCATGTTCTCACACTATACAGCCCACTGCTCACACTGTACGTCCACACACGACACGTCGGACTCTCGTATCCGGAACTGCAATGTAAACAGAAGAAGAACGCGCTGCCTTGCTGCTCCATCTTGCCTAAAATTTCACTTCCACCTCTGTGTTTGTGCATGTGCAGTGTGAGAGGTTGCGTTAAATCGGCTCGTGGCACTGCTTCAACAGTGCGATACCCTCACGAGGGGCGACCAGGATTTCAAACAGGTTTGATTTTCTTGCGACCATACGATTGCTGATTGGGAGCTGGTCGTGAGGTGTTAATCGCTTCTCGTTACCCCATGTATACTACACGATGCACGACACACGATTAAGCCGAAACTCGGGCCGATCCCCAAAACAGTCGCACGAGTGAAAAATCGTCTCTAAATGGGGCAAAAATCGCACAGCGTAAGCCCACCTTAAGGAGGTGAAGTTCCATTCTTGGCACTGACAGTGAGTGTTAAGGATTTGAACCTGATGCGAGCGGTTGCAGGGAGTCACTGCGGGTTCCTTCTGTACACTCACTTAAAGATGCATTCTGTACAAGCTAATGATATCTAATGGGAACTTTTAGCCTTAACTGCAAGCGCTTGACTTCAGCTAAATGCCCCTATTAGTTTTCATTATTTCCTAAATACCATACTGGGCAAAAGTCTTGAGCTAAACCTCATTTCGTCACATTTTGCTTCCAAAGAGCCAGACTTTCTTGTGTTTTTAATGAAGTCTAGATGAATAGTCATTACATCTGCACTACAAGAGGTTTTGCACACACTGAGATTTTCCTCATTTGCATGTTACTCTCTTAAAATTTACACAAAATATACACTCTGTATTTTATGAACACTTTGGCCCAGCCTCCTCACAATAGCCTCCCCCCTTTTTATTTTTGTTTGGATTTTTCGCCAACTTTTGTTTGGACCCCACTCGTCTCCAATTGTGGCTATATTTTCTCTTTTACTTATTTTCAAAATATTTACACATTTAAAAAAATATTAATTTTTTAATCAATTTAACTCATTATTATGGACATCACGAGACGGGCATTTTCACTTCTTTCCATCTCTGCTGACAAAGTCAGTGAAAAAGTATTAAAACCATGGTTCTGGGTCGACGTCAAAGGGGTGAATGCCAGCCTAATTCCAAGTAAACATGTGAAGAAGTGGAGCGGTAGATAAATAAAGGGGGTTATTATTGGAAAGAGGCGTCAGAGTTCCAGACGCAACCTTATGGCTGGCAGGGAGAAGTCCTGCGTCATCCCACTCCACCTGTCACGTCGCCAAAGCCGCCTTATTAATTCCTCATAACGAGTGCCCGTGCTGAGAGTTGGCGCACGGGAGGCCTTTTCCCTAATTAATCATTTTCTAAGACCCCACTGGTTGTGATGAAGCAGAAGACGTGTGGAGACGGTCAACAGAGGGCCTGGCGGAAGAAAAATCTTCTGCCAAGCAATAAAACACACGGACGGGTGTAACGATTATTCGCCAGAAATCGGTGTCATAAAAACGGCACAGTTCAACAACGTGACTATATCTCATTGTGAACACAGCACGGCACACAGTGCACCGCAACAGTTGGGGCAGTTGGTAGTGTAACAGAAGGTGTCTTGGTTGAGTCCCGGACTGGTAAAGGTACCAGTGAGGTACTCATGAGAAAGGTACCGACCATTATACACTAATGGATGGTACTAAAGTTGTATAGCGTCCCTTTTGTCCCCCAAAATTTTAAGCACGCAGGGGAACGTTTGCAAGCAAAAAAATTTTGTCTTTACGCGCCTACACGTTCGCTTGAAGTGCTCTGTCCTCGCTCGACTCTGCCGTCACGCTCACTCCACTTGCTGCTGTGTTAGAAATGTGCGGTGGAGCTTTGGTGAGAAAAATATTGTCTTTACACGCTCAACTCGGCCTGCTTGCATGCTCGGTTCTACCTCATTTATCGTTCTCGACGGATATAAACATGAAAATCATAGAATATCGTATCGGCCTATAATTCCCATATCGTGCATCCCTCAGTTTTAAGTATAAATGTCTTCTCGGGGAACGGCTGGTGAATGAGCTCCGTTGTTCCTACATCGTCAGTGGTTTCCAGCTCTTCTCCAGAAATCTTGTCTTCCACCACATTTCTCATTTTCGATTTTTTGGGCTGGTATGAACATGCAGCACATCAAGCTGCTCGCAGCACGTCGTCGATGGAATACGCACCAACCGCTGGGCCGGAACGTCGAACGGACAATGCAGCTGCGAGAAATCACACGCTTTACAAAGTAATCAATAGCTGATAACCGCCTGCAATAATAACCATTCACAGACGCTTTATTGCAGCCTCTTCTTATTGGGATGCAGCCACTCTGACACGAGAACGCCGGGGCGCGAAACAGTCCAGCAATTTCTTAACTCGTCGGGTTGAAAAGGACCAAATTAGACGCCGAGTTTCCTCCTCTCTCTCTCTTTCAGACGATGGCCTGAAACTCCCCTCTCTGGCGTTGCGCTTTGTCTGCTCTTTTGTGTCCTTTTTCGCCCCCCCCCCTTCATGTGGAGTCTGATTTTAATTGCATATGTGATGCCAGACAGGAACAATCTGCATGGCTCTGGGTGCAATTATTATAAGCAGGACCAGTGTCCGTCCGTCTGCTTTCTGCAGCCAACACCAAGTTTAAATATCACCCTTTTCCCCTGTCATTACTTCATACAGATATAACCGACTCGGTTGCAAAAGCACTGTTGAAAATCCCACTATTCAAATCCGAGATCAGAGCAGGAATGCGATTAGGACGTCCTGCGCTTGAGCTGAAATAACTTTGGACTGCCTGTAGTAATTGCTTGATTGCTGTACTCTAGAAAGGGATTAAAAAGGGTGAAAAGGGTAAAAAGGAGAAATGATAAAGGCTGTTTTCTCCCTAATTTAGAAGAAAGTGTTTGACATGAAGGCAGAGCGTTTGACCATTGGGTTGGCGGCGGATCTGATCCTTCACCACTTGCCGTTTGCGCTGTTTGTTAATGTTGTTTGGCGCTAGACGAGTCTCACTTCATCTGTTCCTGCTGATGGAACACAAAGTCTGAGCTGAATAAGGAAGCAAAACTCATTCATTTTCTGAAGGCTTATTTATTTGAACACAAGATAATGATGTTGCCCAAATTTGCATGAAGATATCGCATAAGTTAATTGCCTTAAACTGTAAACATGTCTTATGATAAAAGAGAATAAGCCCCAAAAATCAATCAATCTAAATCTAAATTAGTAATTAGTCATTAATTCTGTCCATGAAGGATCTTTATAGTCAAATCACAAGGCAGATCAAAATTATTAAAATATAATATATTATAACTATATTAATTATTATTATAAGTAAACAGCACATTTGGAACAAAGATATGGCATCAAATATTTTCAGTAAAACTCATCTGAGCTCATGAAACATGAACCAGAATTCTATGTTCAGCCGTTTGGTATATAAGAGATTTTAAGCTGTGATGCTGGAGGTCTGAGCATTAAAAATACTTAATGGCTTTGGTGACATTTAATGACATTATGCACACACAATAACACTTCATGTTTTGGTAATACTTCATCCGTTCTCAACCAGATATGCACAATCAAATAACTTCTGTTTAAAGTCTGTTTTATTTCTATTCCCTGCTAGCATTTTTTATTTATGCAATTTATTCATTATTAATATTGCAGTCTACCCTGGGATTAATTACTTATCTCTTAAAATATTAGATAACGATGTCAAAGTAGTGCTGCACGACGATATACATCGTTACAGCATCGTCACTGGTCTGAGAATTGATAAGATTTGATCAATATTAATATCACTGTTATCAGAGCAAGCCTCAGAAGACATTCTACACCAGCACCATTGAAAGTCTTCTCTCCAGCTGCATCACTGTCTGGTACGGGAACTGTAAAGTTTCAGACTGTAACACACTACAGCGAAGAGTGAGAGCAGCTGAGACGGTCATCGGTGTGCCCCTACCCCCACTGAAAGACATGTTCCAGACCTGCTGCTACAACAGAGCCAGGAACATAGTGGAGGACCACCCTCACCCACTACATGGACTCTTTTCACTTTAAGCGTCTGGCAAACGGTATCGTAGCCTCCGATCTGCCACCAAGAAGCTTGTAACAGCTTCATACCACAAGCCATCAGGACTCTGAACGCTCTCTTAAAATACCTCAAACTGCCTCACACCTGCACTTTACATACCTACTGTCTACTGTTTACATCAGGCACACTCAGATGCACTAGAGTTAAAACAATAACTGCAATTCTCCTTTCTTCCAGTGATGTCTTCAATTCTACATGTAACCTGTGCAGTATAATAATCATGTGCAATATCAGTCATTAAGGTTTACATCCCCACCTTCAATAGTACTGGAGTGTTGTGTATTTATTAGGAGGCTGTGCAGTGAAACACTGCGTGGAACCCTATTGGAATCGTGCTGAATTTTTTTTTTTTTCTGCCTTAAAACGCGTTGTGGAGAAAAAACTGTAAGACCTACAACTTTGAAATTTGGCGGGTAGGTCCGGTACCCCACCCACTACTCAGGCAATAAAATTTGCACCAAACTAAGCTATTTTGCGTTTTTCCAAAAAAAAAATGCATTTTGCCTAATAACCTTTGAACCGTAGCTCCGATTCTCAAAAATCTAATATCATCTTATTCCTTGGGTCAAGACGAATCTTTTAGACCCTCGCATCTATTTCTGCCATATTTGATTTTTCGCTAATTTGCACAATATGCAAAACCATCTTTTGTGAACTAGTCCCTGGATTTTTGTCCAATCTGCATGCAACTGGTATCATTTGAATCCCAAGACACTCTTCTTTAATTATTATCCAGCACATTTTTAATTTAGGTCTTCATTTTTCTGTAATATGCAAATAAATGTGGAAATTTGGCAGGTAGGTCTGGTACCCCTCCCACTACTCAGGCAAAAAAAATTTAACCACTCTGCCAGTTGGTGGCGCTATAATAAGCTATTTTGCGTTTTGCCTAATAAGTTTTGAACCGTAGCACCCAAGATAAAAGGATGTAACGTGTCATTTTTCAACGTCTGTCCACTTCGACTCGTCAAAAACTGATAAAGCTGCAAACTGCATGGCCCCCGTAATCACTGCTTGCAGTTATATCTGTTCTATTTATTGTGATTGTTTTTGTATTGTGATGCTCTTTCACTTCAATTGATAAAAGCTGCTTAGATGCTGATGCTGCCAATGTGCCTTAAAAACAAACCCAGTCCTGGCGAACCACTCCTCTGCACAGATTTGGTATTTCCTGCACCACCGCATGCTGATCCTACGTTGCTAATTAGCTAATCAGTAGCATCAGCTGTGCTGTGAGTCGGAAAACTCAAATCTGTGCAGAGCAGTGGTTCGCCGGGACTGGGTTTGGGAAACGCTGCACTAAGCAATACCAAACATCCTGATGTTTACATTCCATCTCTTCACTAAACGTCACTTTCGTACTGTATTTATTGTGTTGCTTGTTTGCACCTTTTGTCCTGTTGAATGTAATGTTCAGTGTTGTTATATGTTGCACCGGGGCCATGGGGAAACGCTGTCTCATCACACTTTGTACTGACAGTAAAGAACCTTGAATTGTTGATTCTGCCTGTCACTCCAATTCCTTATCAATTCTCTTATCGAGTAGTTTTTTTTGAGTGCAAAAAAGTAGTTCTACACAGTCTTCCACACCAAAAGCTACCATTTTATTTTCCCAAAATGATGTCTGCACAAGACTGTAAAGATGAACACATTCATATTGATTTTCAAAGTTGCCATTATACGAGACATTCTTTGGTTTAGTACTATGAAGAAAAATAAGGTTAGTGCAGGTGGAAACACTTCTTTGGATGGATTTGGAATCCAGCTGGATACAGAGTACAATTATTTGATAAGAAAATGCATTTTTCCATATTTATTTTTTACTCTCTAACATTATAGAATGGAAAAAATCTTTTCTGATTAATGGAAAATGAAGAAATACTGAAGTTTTGGTCATTTTTGAGCATTTGGACTCATTCTGGCCTATATCTCATTTTTGACTCATTTCTGGGAGAGAAGTACATTTTTGTCATGAGGGCGTTCCATATGAGCGCCGCGGCACAATAGCGCCATGTGGACGCGGGTCGGGAATAAATAAATATCAAGTAAATGTCTGTACTGTGAGTAGAACGCTGGTCGTTATTTATCAGCTAAAATATGAGTTTTGTCTGTAATAAATGGGAAGACTTAACTGAACTGGAAGGTTTTAGTGAATGTTGGACTTCCCTGAGAGAGTCGTGAGCGCTAACAAACAAGCACATGTGTTTACATTAAGAAAAATATCATTTATGCTTCATGATTCCTTGTGGTTGAAGGTCAAGACGCAGAGTGTGTGACGTAATGAACCACGACGCAAAACTTAGGTAAAACCGGAAAACGTGCTGGGAAATGAGAGAATCGTTAAGGAGAATCGATAACGTTGGAGGTGAACAATTCTGATGGATCAATTGGAACCGGTTCTGAGTCGGAACAGGTTTTTGATTCCCACCCGTAATCGTCATCGTGATGTTTCCTATATTCACATTGCGGTTGCGTACCATGTGATATTAAGACTTAAATCTGACATCTTTTTGCTTCTTGGCCAGACGTCTGTTTGATTTAACTTAATGCACTCAGATTTTAGGATTCTTGGATACAGGAAATTAGGTTCAGGATTTTCACAGTAAAGTCATTTTTGCAGGTTTTGTTTTTATTTTTATAATGCATATTATAAATTATTGCAATTATTTTAGAATTATTTTTGAGGTAATAGAGACATTTGGCAAAAAAATGCAATATACTGCAAGAAAAAAATCAACTTTTTTCCTCCATTATCTTGCAGCCCTGTGTCAAAGACTAAGAGCAGCACTGAGATGATGCAGATGCTTTAATTGTTTTCCCACTTCTACTCGTCCTCATACAGCACTTCGTCCACAAGCATGTCGCTGTCGTCCACGGGAATCCGGTCGCACAGTTGCTGCTTGAAGGCCAGCGCGATGGTGTAGGGCTTTCCTCCGGGATGTTGGACGCAGCGCTGCAGGTACAAGTCGTAAAATCCTTTTCCTCGCCCCAAACGGTTTCCGGCTTTGTCGAAGCCCAGCCCCGGCATCAGGATCAGGTCTAAACCGCCTGCGCCCCGGTCAGACACAATTATCAAAAATACAGTAAATATACAACCATATATATATATATATATATGCAATAACAATATACAGTACATATCTCTACTTCAAAATGAGGAGAATGTAAACAGCCGGGGATTTGGACAGTTAAAGTCCAGTTATAATGCAGCCGCAGCGAAGAAAATTGGCTTATGAAGCAGATTATCAAATATTCCCAGTTTAATATGCGCTCTGAGGGCGGTAGAGACGTGTGGAGTCGATAATTGGCCTGACCTGATTCAAACTCCAAAAAAGCTACAACCTGGAAATCCAGACTCACTCCTCCGTACGTACAATACACACACATACGCACACACACACACACACATACATACACACACACTCTCTCTCGTTAAACAGGCCTCGGGATCGACTGGTAATCCTCTTAACGTTTATTCATCTCTCTCCTTATCTTATCACAACTATCTCTCCGCTCCTCCAGGGTTATTCCATCTCAGAACAATATCTGGAAATTGTTCTATATCTGAAGCTGCTCTCTTATTGAGCCTCATAATCATTTTAAATATAGCCGCAAGCAGCCACAAGAGGAGTCCAAGCAAAAGTGGCAAAAAAGCAGCACAAAAGCAGCTGATGCAGTAAACGCTGAAGAATCAGAAGTCAAAATTAGAAACAAAAAAATCACCAAAAAGCTATCAGGCCTATCTCCACCTATTCAAAGTTTCATCTTTGTGCGACTTACGGTTCGGGCTGCATAAATTTACAGAGCATATTTAGCGCCCCCTATTGTTCAAATAGCAACATTATATATGTCCCTCTTCCATATCTTAGTTTTGATTGTTTATACCAAATTTCAGCAAAATCTGACTTCTGGTTCTTGAGACATAGGCATTTAGCATTTATATCGCCCCCTGTTGTTAAACTGGCGCCATTGATGGTAGCTGGGCCAAAGCAGGCAAAGATACAGCTGTTTAAGCAAAATAAGCCACACCCCGCTCCAATTAATCTGCTAATTTTAGCCGCCCCTTTGTGAAATCCCCCAAAAAGCTTTGTGTTGCGTTATCAAGTCTGCAGACTCATGAAACACCTCAATTGCCTTAATTAGCTAATTAGCCTGGGAGGAGTTCACAAAAGTTTGTTTAGCTCAAAATCTCAAAATGGGAAGTCAAGTTTGGTTGAGTCCAAAATGTGTTTCAGAAGCAGCAGATTGGGCAGCGACCCGGGACTTGAACCGGCGACCTTTCGATGATCACAAGGGTCAACTTCCTAACCGTTTGGCTACCGACGTAAGGCTATATGGCAATAAAATAAACAAATTTCTAAATACAGCACTCACAGACGTCACCAAACCCTCGAGCAACGCCCCGACGACCGCATCTGATTGGTCAGACGTCACAAGTTTAGCCAATCAACGCTGACAACCCGGAAAGTTCGGCTTTCCTTTATACCGTTATGTGAACGTGTGAGTACGACTCCATTGCTTCACCTCTGCATGGCCGATTACAGTTTGACCAGTGTTTGCAGGCGTTAATGTTGTAATAACTTCTCTCCTTTACTGCATCTCTCCCGCTGACCTTAAGAGCGGACAGTGAGGAATGTGCTGTTAGTGCGTTAGTGCAGGACTAAATGCTGTTTGTGGACTTCTCATCAGCCGAGAGCACGGACAAAGAGATCGACTCATCCATCCACAAGAGAACCGCATCGGCTGACAGGGTGGAAATGACATCAGGCGAAAAAATGTAGGGCGCATGCGTGTGTGTAGTAAATTACAAGGCGCGTCACGATACGATAATATATCGAGTCAAACAGGCAACGATTTGACGTTTGCCGATATCACAAAGTCTGTTACGATGCGATTTCGTTTCGATCTTAGGGATGCACCAATCCAACTGTTTGCGTTCCAACACCGACGCCGATACTTGGGCTTTGGGTATCGTCCGATCCCGAGTACTGATACGATACCAGCTTTTAATGAATAAATTGTGTGTTTCTCTGTGAGGAGGAAACTCTGTTATGCTTAAGGAAATACTTCACTTAAATACTGTTTAAATCCTAATTAAAATAATAATTATACACCCAGATGTATACGCTAAATTATTTATTATTAAAATAACATTTCAAAAATTTTCTGTGTAAACACAGTTCTGCAATTTAGTGACGGTCCCTAATCCTGCGGCACTGAAGCCTTCGGGCGTATATCGAATATATCTCAAAGGTTCTGAATGTCAGTTTCGATAAATTTCCAATTACTTGCCCAGCTCTACTCACACCTGTCTTTCCTTTTCTCATCCACCTCGACAGGCCAGCACCTTATCTTTCCATTATTTATCAAAACTAAAATATTGTTTGCACATTTGTCCTATTTAGTCGCATTCATGAACATAAAAAACAGACTCATTTTTTAGACTGCATTCTTTTTATTTTTGCATATCAGTTCCAAATACTGGTTATCGGCCCGTTAACTAGCAATAATCGGTATCGATATCGGCCCTAAAAAACCAATATCGGTCGATCTCTACCTAAAACCCATTTACGCAGTTTTCATAAAGGTTCTGGCATTCACTTATGTTTTCTTATCAGTCCCTCCAGGATTTCGTGAGCCTTTTTCGAGATTGTTGCGGCCTAAAATGCTTTTCTAAAAAAATTGCGATGAAAGTTTTTAGGCATTTCATTGCAATACAGTCCAAGTTGTGGAAATATAGTGATTCTTTAACAAATAATTAAAATGAAGGGAACAATACCACTACTATTTTTTATTAACTATTAATCATTTAGTTATTTTTGAAGGTAAATGTGAGACGTTTTTATCACACACATTTCCTGCGTCTTCTAAACGTAACAAGGAAGTGAGTTCGCTGACGTATGGCTCAACGTTTTGCGGGAAACGACAATGATTTAAAGCTTGTACGATTTGTGAAACTTTTAGCCGAAATCGGTATCGGTTTTACCAACCCCACATCGGTCCATCCCAACAGAGGATTGTGTAACTAAATTATGAAAGTGGTGTTCTGGGGTTTTGGAGGCATCACATGATTCACGAGGAGCAGCAGACTGTTTAATGAAAGGCACATTAGGAGTCTGGCTGGTGGGTTTTAAACCGCAGTCGGGGTGAGAGGGGATTAGGATTAAGATTAGGATTAAAGGGAGAGAGACACAGGTGCCGCTCACGGGTTCTGAACCTTTCAACTGTTTTAGGTACTAACGGACCTCAGACACCCTAGTGCTTTTTACACAGATTTTTAAGATGATACTGATTTAGATTGTACAAAGAAAATTCTAAAAATGCACTTTCCAAGTCTTCTTCAATTAGATAAAAGGTTTAACAATATAACAGACCAAAACGCTATGACTATTTTATGGAGTTATTTTTGTGCCATAATTCTGAGCCATAATGTGATAAACAAAAAATACACAGATTCCAGAGCCTCCCTTTGCTCCTTTTTTACCCGGGAAACGTACTTGAAACAAAACTAGCGACCTGATTGGAGAAGAAAATTCCAGAAATGCATTCTTAAAATTAAAAATGCAACTAAAAATACACTTTCAAAGTATTTTTAATTTTAAAAAATGTTTAACAATATAACGGCCCAAAATCAGTTTCTTCTCAAAATACAAATACAAGTACAAATTTGTTCAAATTGTGCAGTTGATTATTTATCCAAATCCACTGCACACATTCTCTGCTACTGGCTCATTCACGTCATGACTCTTCTGTGTTCCGTACCGGTACCGGTCAACTTCCTAAATAACTACTGCATATACTCACGCGCTCTTTAAAAATGCCTATTTTTACTCAGTTTGCACGGCAATATAGTTATTCTTCTATTTATATTAATATCTTGTACATAAATATGCTTTACAAACCTTTTTGCTCTTAATGTCTTTGCACCAACTACCAAGGCAAATTCCTTGTATATGACAACGAACGTACTTAGCAATAAACTTCATTCTGGGTGTTTGTTGGACTGTAATGTAACTGTAATGTGAATAAACCCGAAGGTCAATGGTGCTGGTTTGAATGTTAACGTGCTTATTTTATGCCAGGGCTAATTATCCGACACTAGTCTGCGTGTGATGCAGCGCAGCGTTATGTAATCAGATTCACATGACAACACAGTTCGAAGCTGAGCAGACTCAAACTTGTAGTGATAAAAGAGCTCCATCTAGTGGTCAGGAGCCCAAAGCTGAGAGCATTTACAAAGAAATGTGTGTGATTTTTAAGACCTACAGGATGATTTGGATAACTGATAAAAATATTTTATGACGCACCTGAGTCCAGAGCTTCTTCCCGCAGCATGTCCTCGTCCGCAGGTTGACGAATGTTCCAGCTTGTGAGAGCCAGAGAGTCGATGTCTTCCACGCTCTTCAGCCTCAGCATGTCCATGTGGCTGCTGTTGGTCAGGTATTTGGGGATAAAACAAGTTTTACCGCTCTTAAACAGGTCCTGGACGATGGCCTCGGTGCGAACCTCGTCTGGCATGCTGAGAAACACCGCCACGCGCCGGCTGCTCTTGTACTTGGGGTGCTCGAAGAGCTGCAGAAACGCAGAAATGCTTCATTAGTAAGAAAATGCTGAACCAAGTAATTGAATTACTGCTCATACTGAAATACATACAGAACTACAAGCAGGTTTCAGAATGTTACCAGATTCTTTTTTCCATAAACTTGACTTTACGTGACCAAGCTGAACTGTATTTTGGATCTTTTCAGTTGATTTTGGTTTTTTTGGGATCACATCAAACGTAATAAACCTGCTAAAATACGCTACAGTGTGTGATGGCAATGCACTTTCCCCAGAAGGCTTTTTGGACAACAGAATTAAATTAACCTGGTTTTTGAGTCAAATGACTGTTATATATTATAACAGTTGATGATAAATAACTAAAATATACAAATATAGATAGGAAAAATGTTTTATATTATGATTTTCTGCAAGAACATTTTCTTATCTGATATATGAACATGATCTTATAATGTCACTGAAAATGTTACTTTTTTCTAGAAAACCATAACATAAAAGTTTTACCTATCTATATTGTATAACTATACAAAATTTGTATATTGATGCATTTTTGGCATATAATAAAGTGCAGAAAATATAATGAATTTTTAATATTGAAATGAGTAAACAGAAAGAAAAAAAGTGTTGTTTTGTGTTTTTCTAGTGGACAAACTATGCAATGATAACACTCACAACAAAGTGCAGATTTTCCTTATCTTTAGATCAATTATTATTATTATTATTATTATTATTATTATTATTATTATATATTTATAAGCACCGATTAGCCTGTAATTATGTCATTTTTGCCAATAATATTGTCACATTGATTTGCTCGATCACCTCTGTGAATAATATACCTCTTTGGCTCCTTTACAAAACATATTTCTAGATATTTTATTAGTAAAAATGTTTTTAAAAAACATTATGTTCATGGAGGAGTAAAAGTTTGAGTATACATGGTGGCAAAGTGTTTTAATTGTGCTAAAAATACGGTCAGTCAGAGCCTAACAAAAAAACAGTCAAAAAGTATAAAAACATTCTCCACTGCATGGTATTTTTGAAACAACAACATAATAATTTAATAAAGCATAATGCATGAAGCTGTTTCTGCCGTCTGATGAAGATGAAACTCTTCTTTTTGTCCATACAGCTCCAGTTTAGATAAAGGTGATCTGTTGCAATAAAAAGCTGCGAAGTATGCGTGGAAGCTGGAGGGTGCACATTTGCTTGCATGCATCTCGGTGAGTTTAATTTGTTGGTACCTTTGAGAAACGACGTGAATTGTCAGGTTTCTCTCCCTGCTCCTTCGAAAGAAAGACGCTTCTTGATCTCTCTCCTCAACGCTTGTTTAACCGCTCATAAGCGCCGACATATCCAGCTCTCAGCCTGGGTTTCGGTACCGGGTGTCAACAAACTAAAAGGCGGTTAAATAATGTCACAGTCCAACAGAGAGATAATGATTGACCATCGTGACCGGGCTGTTGAAGCCGCTGGACACGTGTGTGAGGCGCTCTTCAAGCAGTTCCTCCGCGTGCTGTTGACGCGTCTTGCAGTGACACCGGGCCGCTGGTGGGCGAGCGCGAGCAGTCAAAACCATAGTAAACGTCATTTTGATACCTCAGCTGCTGCCAGCATGAAAACGGTCATACAGAAACCCAGATGCGTGGAAAAAAGCTTAAGTTACTCTTTCGATTTTGTATATTAAATAAACAGGAATTACGTTTAAAATCTACATAATATTTATGTGAGTGGTATACTCTGTAACATTTATGGATACTGATGAAAACTGTTCATTTGTTTTAGACCAAACCAGAAAAACTGGTACATCTTTTTTATGGTACAGCATGCAAAAGTTTTGGGGAAAGTTGTCTTTTGTATGTCAGGAAAACTAGCAGATTTTGAGCTCAAAATCTTAACTATTTTGAATCAAAAATTATATCAGTTACTTTAGTGAATTTGATGATTTTTTACATTTTGGAAAGAATTTCATATTCATAAAAGTGAAGAAATAATTCTAAACCTTGTTTAAAGGTTTTTATGATTACAATTTCCATGCATAATAGTTCTCTTCAGTATATAGACAGTAAAAATCTAAAGATACAATTGCATTTGCTAAAGAGTTAAGAGTTAAGAGTTAATACAATTGGAATATTGACAATTGTATTCATCTTGTATACTGTTAAAATGTATCTTTTCATATATTTAGAATTTAAAATGAAATGTAAGCCCAATTTTTTTTTTTTTTGTTTCTTGGTTTTAATTGTATTGAATTTAATTTTTGTTGTTTATTTGGATGTCTTGTTATAAATGTATATGTTGCAGCTTATAAATAAAAAAAAAAATAAATCTAATTTAAAAACAAACAAAAAACCCAAAATACAAGTGATACAGAGAACAGTGAGTGATTGTTTTGTCATTGTGGAAACGCACCACAGCACACAGTGCACCACAGTGAGGTGTGACCCCTGCGTTTGGCCCGTCTGTGGGGGGGGCTGGCTGGCGCCCGGGGAGGCGGTGCTATGGGGGCCTCGGTGGTGACCTTACTGGCCCTAGATTGAACCTCACGGCCTTCTGATGGCAGGCGGGCACCCTACCGTTCATACCCAACTGCCCCCAAATATAGAATAAGCCTTTATAAATAAACTATGCAAAATTGCAGCAGTGGTTTTCTCAAAGGAAAACCACCAATTCAACACATGACTTTGCATTAAATATTACTGGGATTCTGTGGCAGTTTAATATGAACATTCTGAATGGACAATCTATTTTTTTTTAAATAAATAACAATTACAAATGAAATGTTCTCTTATCAGTGGTGAAATCTGACAAAATCTCTTTTTTTACTGTCTGGGCGCAGCATAAACACTTACCAATATTTGTAAACAAATTAAAATATTTATTGTGCTTTTCTGTACCCAAATAGTTTGTAAAGAAAATATATATATATATATATATATATACATATATATATATATATATATATATATATATATATATATATATATATAATATATATATATATATATATTATAGATAGATAGATTTATTAATTTCCGGGGGGAATTGTAGACCCTCATTTACAATTATATTGTTAATAAGACTATGTTTTTTAAAGAAGAAGAACAAGAAGAATACATGAAAACACCAAAAGAAAACATTTCATCCAGTTTAGTGACTACCATTCTATTTTATTGGTTTGTTCTTTATTTAATACAAATTACAAAATGATAATAAAATATAGCATAATCTAGATATAATAAATAGAATGCAGATATATACATTTAAAATATAATTATCAATATAAACTGAGAGAATCTAACACATTTACCGTGTTCACGTGATCACAAACTACCACATACTAAAATTTCTGTAGCCACCTCGGGAAAATACGAACCGGATAAAGACCGTGTAACACATCTCGGTGCAGAACATCTCTCAAGTGTGCGCGAGCTACCGGGTTATACTGACCACGTGACTCAAAGGGGGCGGGACCTCGTCTGCGGTTACCCGGGCAACAAGGGAAGCGCGTCCTAAACCGGTCTCAGTGTTTGAAGTGCATTACTTTATTCTATACTATATTCTGCTATTGTAATGAGCGGTTTAGGCCGCAGCGGTGTACTGGTTTTATTATATGATAACAACACATTTACAAAGGATCAAATAAAAAGAGCTGTTGCTTTAGAAAAATCTGCTTATGAATAAACTGTTACTTATCGTGTTACTTAGTAATGATGATATGAAGCCTAATAATGAAGAAAACCATTCGAGTAAAGGTTCGTTTCTTAATGCAAAAAGAGTTGGCCACAATTTGTAGTCAAAATGACAAAATGTTTATGTGATGTGCCACATAACATAATAAATAAACAAACGCGTGTCTGCGAGGACTGCAGATTTTTATTAACAACTTTGTAATGTTCTTAATAAGTCAAAACGACTCATGTGAATGCTTTCTAAGTTACACACCTGCCGTTTTATGACTTTTATGTCTTTTTACGCAACAAAAAAAAGGCACACTGCTCTTTATTCCAAACTTAGTTCAAGATTCAAGATTCTTTATTTGTCACAAACATAGTTACGGTATGTTGTGAAATGTAGCATTAAACGATCCTAAGACTGATCCAAACGATAGAATTTAGAAATTAAAAGTTTACAGCACGGCAAGTTAAAGAATCTTACAATAAACTAAAAAACGAAGAATATAGAAAAATCGAGAAAATATCCTTATAAGGTTTATACTTCAGATTGTGACTGTGCATACTGAAATTGTATTTAAAGTGTAATGTGCCTTTTGCAGAATGTCCTGGTTTAGTCTTATAGCGGGAAGCTCCTCCTATTATCCCCAAATATGCACAGTTGCGTATTATGTCAATGTATATTTTAGGAGCGTGTTTTTTTTCGCCTTCTAAATATGATTCAAAATTCTTGCCACCTGCAGTTATACATGTATTACATGTATTGGCATTCATAAGACACGGCAAATTAAAGAAGAAATCAACACATACAATTAAAGAAACGTTACAAAACCTACATCTGAAAACGAGTATAGAAAATATATTTTAAAAAGTGTGTTGTAACGCGCGTTACTGAAATATGTAACGCCTATAATATTACATTGAAAAAGTATTTGTAATACCTTACATTCCTGCGTTACAGCAAAAAGTAATACATTACTGTAATTGTTTTACTTTTGTAACACTTTACTCCCAACACTGGATGCAAATAATGTGGCTTGAATCTTGACAATTAGGGCTTGTTTTGAAATGCCGCTTTACGCTTCAAGTCATAAAATGACGTGTCGCGAATACGACGTAATACGTCATCTATTGCGTCACATGTTTACACGAGACGTGCGCAAATGGTTTCCTAGATTACTGGGTATCCCTTGAAAGTGGAAACACACTTCAAATGACGGTGTTACTCCAGTGTACATTAAGAAGAAATTGCTCATCACACTAATACACGTGTTGTTAACTTGTTGTTGATAGTTTGGGGTCTCGGTGTGGGTTTATAAATCAATCTTTAAACCATTAAACACGTATTTTTGCGACATGGTTTGATTCTAACCGACCCCTTAACGTTAAGCCATCATGTTGTAATTAAAGCTGGTCGAGAGAGTGACGAAAAGAAGAAAAATGAATGAATGCTGTGCTTGTGTTATTGCGTCACTAAACTAAACTAATACAGTGGGGGGATGGAGTGGAAGAGAAAAGCTACAGTCTGTTTCTGGGTGGGGGTAGTTTGCCGATGGCAAAATCTGCCCGTTTTATTACAGACTGCTTCAGACGAGCCTCCGAACCAACTCAAGTTTGGAACATTTCAGTCAAAATTTGATCACAGTTTTAATTCGCCCGACATCTTCCACTAGCTGGAGGTTTGCTTGTTCACTAGTTTGCAGCGGAGAGGACGCTGTGTGTAAGTTCGAACAAGTTTGGGAATTCTGAGGTAAGTTTTATTACCGTACTGATAACAGCAACGCTGTATCTGTTTAAGCTGCTACATTTCTGAAAAAATATATAAATATATAACCTGTCTCAGAAAACCAGGTCCATGCGCGGTGTAGAATGTAAATTAATCTAAATGCGAGAACTTTGTTGTTAAATGTGTGATTCATTTCTTGTTTTTACTGAGGGTGGAAAAGTAAAAGTAGTCACCGTAACGTAACATGAGCCATAAAGCTAACGATTTGCTAGCTTGCGTTTACTCAAAGCTTCTATAAAAATGAAAAGTTGGCAAAATCCATCTCCCAACCTAGTCTAGTCTAAATCAAATGTTTTGTCCAGTTTTGTTTGTTGTCCAGTTTAGGATCTTAAACTGGAAACTCATTTTGGGGGTTATTTTGACGAGCAACTGAACTTTAACATAACTTTATACGATACGGCTTCCTACTCCCTATGTAGTGCACTTTCACCCACTACACAGTGCGCGATATGCCAAATTGGGAGCCATTTCCCCGACCGTCAAAACGTGAGAGGAGCCGTTTTGTCAGCGCACTACATAGGGGTTAAGGGAGTCGTTTTGAGGGTGTGCATAATTGACATAACATTTGTCCAATCGTGAATGAGTGTAGGAGTGTCCACGACCGGTGACTGGCCAATAAGGTCGTGCAAAACCTCCTTTTACTTGAATATTAATGAGATATTGCCTATTAAGGAAGTCGGTACATATCGAGGAGAGAAAGCGGCTGCATCAGCGGACACGCGGGACTGTTTTATGAGGTAGGAATAATTTTATTATATTTAGATATTAATCAATTATCAGTCATTTTTAACGATATCCATTCTAGAGAGTCTTATTCTTGCTTGTGGATAATAAGGTTCAACAGCAATCAGTGATCAGTGACTTTTAAGTATTAGTGCATTTTTGTTATTTAATTTAAAAGGCGAATCTATTCCATTAAATATTCAAGAAATATTTCAAGATTTTCTTTTAGCAATAGCAATTAACTCGAACTAGAAATGAGATTTTCTAATAAATTGGACTTTTGATTTTCAAGACCTTTCTGCCATAGTCATCAACATTAATACAAATAAATATTTCACTTTGTGTCCTGAATATAGGTGTGTTTTGATTACCTCTTAATTAGTGCAAGCTCATGAATTGTGAAATAATGACAAGTTGAAATCAAGCTTACATTATTGCAGTTGAGTTAACATACAGTCTACACAATGACAATTATGTTGAAAAACACAATACACAATGCACTTTGTTCCAAACAGACTTTTCTGAATTATGATCATTTGCCAGGAAGCATAAAAACATGCATATGCCCCTGTATGGTTTTAAATAACATGTTCCTCAACCTCAGCTGTTGTCGAAACCTTCAAGGAAATGGTCCTTGAAGCTTTTGTGATTTAGTTTTGACGACAAGAAGCAGTGTTGACCGAAATCTACAGTTAAACACATATTGTGGAATATTTCAGCTCCACACCTTATTAAAAGCACTTTTAGGAACGCTAGTGAAGTGCATTTGGGTCACCTCTCAGGTATATTGATTTTCAGGAGCATCTGTTGCATGAATAATTGCATTTTACAGAATGATCTGGAGACTGTTAAGTTAGGACAGAAATGTGCTGTACCTTTACATATCGCATCAAGGACGACAGGTTTTAGTCATCTTAGATTATGAAATTGAAAAAGGAGCTCGTCATAAGTAATTAAGCCGAGATCAGTGGCAGTGAGCACTAAAGCCGATGCTCGCGTGTTTGGCAGTTGAAGCTCTGAGGATTAGTGTTGCTAAGACCAAGATATTTTTCTTTTTCTTTAAAGACACTGAAGTGTTTGAGCACATGGCTATTTACACACACACACACACGGCTGATGTTGCTGTCCAAAAGAGCGGTGTGTTACTCCTGAAGCTGGGGAGCATCCAGTAATCCCATGCTTAGGCCCGGTGCCAGGACGTGGGGCAGATTTAACTGGTCACAGGGTGGCCCATGTGAGCATGGGCGAATGACGGGAGATTACAAAGTACAGTAGCTTGGCCTAAGCCGGCGTTTTGACGAAAACATCCTACTGTATGGCAAATTTATACTCATATCTATTTGACATCTGGATTAATTTGGCTTAAACATTGACTGAGATGTTCCTTTTCCTCTCAGTAAGGCTTCTGGTATTTAAGGCAGCACTGTTGGCTTTATATGATTAAAGTCAGAAACTATTCCATAGTTACACCTCCACAACATTAAATGCAGGTTGACTTTTTGTTGCATGACCTCCAGTTTACTGCGATTTTGAACGTGGAGCCACTGGATTTGTTTATGAACAAATAATAATGGACTTATTGATATTTGTTTTCCTTTTTAAAAACTTGATCTCAGTTGAGCCTTAAATCAGTGTATCGTCCGTGAATCCACAGTATTTTTCCAGGAGAGCAGCCTTTGACCAGCCAGGGAGACAGAGAGCGACAGGACAGATAGAGTTGTGACATGGCAGAGGAGAAAGAGTTGAGTGTCATTTGGGACTTTTCCTTCTGAGATTGGCTGACTGCCAGATAACTTTGCCAATAGCTCTAGGAGATTATGAGAGATTTTACCCCAAATAATTGTATTATTCCGAGCTACGGCAAACCCAGAAGGAAGAACTGCTTTAGAACAGTATGCAATTTCTACACTGTGAGTCAAAAAACTGGAACCTCTGTAAATTTGCCCATAACATTAGCAAATGTTGACCGATTTTTATAATTCTTTCTCTGGTGCATTCAGAACTAATTTGCAAAAATGTCTTTATTGTCCACAACATCTTAAATGTGTAGCTTCAATGCCTTGAGTCATCACAAACAACATTTCCATATTAATGATACATGACAGTGTCAACAATAAAATGTCAATTTATGACCAAATTCAACAAAGTACAGGTTACAAAGAATGTTCCAAATGCTGCCCATTCGCATGGACCCAGGCACAAAGCTGTCTCCAGATGATTAAGTTGTAGAAATATAATAATCACTTGGTTGCAAATTTTCTTCTGAATGCAGCAGTAAAAATTCTGAAAATTGGCCAATATTGGTCAGTTATGGACAGAGGTCCCTTTTGTGGACTCACAGTGTACCCAGCTTTTTATTCACAAGATCACAAACATTATTCTAGTTTATCTTCCATCTCATCTTTTTTTCAACACGTTCCAACAGAACCTTTTTCTCCCTTAGAGTCGAGATGGCACGACAGAAATGTCTTTTCACACTTTTCTCACACTTCCTCTAACCGTGTGTTCTTATTATTTCTTTTCTCCCAGGAAGAGCATGACTCAGGAGACCAATCAAAGCCCGAGGCCCCTGTTCTGTACCACGGGGTGTGGGTTTTACGGCAGCGCTCAAACCAACGGCATGTGCTCCATCTGCTACAACCTGCAGCGGCAGGACTCCGGCGGCACTGGCAGCGACTCAGGTGAGACTTAAGTGCTGACCGTTCTCATTTCACCACCGTTGATCAGCATTCCTGATTTCACATTCTTTATAGTAACTAGTTTTGATCTCCCTAGCTAGCTAGATAAGTTATGTTATAGCAATAATTAATAAAATGAGGTTTTGACTGAATTTTATTTTATGCAACTATAGAATTTTACAGGAAATGAAATCAGTTCCTTTCTCTTGAAAGGAAATCAGTGTTGTTCATTTTAATAAACCTGTCTTCTTTTATATTGTTCTTTAATAAAACTAAAGATTCTTTTTATCTCATTACTCGACAAATTAACGAAACAATTGGAAGAATACTTGATTGCTTATGTCACTGTTAGCCATACACAAAATCAAAGTTTTGTAGACGTTAGCATTACTCATGGTGATAACACAGTCGCACGTTCATTGCGGTGAAATGTTTCGCACCATTTTGAGTCACGTTATTGCACCTGCCTTAATGAGTCTACTTTGGTGATTAAACATGCTCAAGCTGACTAATTCAGAGCAGCTGTCAGAGTCGTGAGAGAATAATAATCAGCTGTGGTATTAAGCAAAGACACATCCAGTCTGCATAGGTAGAATCATGGAAATTTTTGTGACTTTGTGATAATTTTAGGCTATTTTTTAAATGTCCCCCAGTACCACCCAGCCTCAGCAGTTTGGGAGAGACGCTGTCCACACACTCCGCCTCTGCGTGGGAAGAAAGCCGGTAGGATACACCTTTCAGGGCCAAGAAAGAAATTGTTTTTCCCCAAAACCTATGCGATGGTAGTGGCAATTTTGTGATTAAAATTTGACTTCCTATCAGGAGTGAAAGTCTCGTAACGCGGATGATCAGAGAGGAGGAGACGGCGATGGGTTCACATGTGGAGACTCCGGGAACCTCACAGACGGAACAAAATTCAGATGTAGCAGGTATATATCTGTCTATTTGTTTTTTCTCTATCTCAAGTCTGAGTTCATTCTGACCCACACTTTTCTGTCCTGTGGCCCCACACTCAGGGTTTCTCTTCCTTTTTTGTGCCTGATGTTTGGTTTGAGTTTGATCCAGCAAACGCACAAAGTCCAGTTAAATCAATTTTTTCGCTCTTGCTGTTCTTAACTAGCTAGTTTGTCCCACTGCACATGTCTCATTTACTTTCAAAGAGACAAACTCACTTGTGTTGTCTTGAGGAATAGTATTTACATGTATGTTTGCACATAAATTTATAATAAATCAATATAAATCAATAGGTAATAAACTGTGCCTATTGTCCCATTTTCCTGGCAATATATTAAGAAGTGGCTTTTGTCTGTACTGTATTCTAATTTTTCTTTACTCATAAGCATCAATACTTGAAAGTATGTGACTAAAATTAGATATACACTGCCCTCCAAAAGTTTGGAAACGCCCCTGGCAAAGTGGGGTTTTGGACAATATCAGCATAAATCCTCATCGTTTTTTGGTGCAAATACATTAAAGTAACTTGACACCTTTGGATACCAGCAATAATCATTTTTATTTTGATTACATAATAAT
Organism: Distichodus sexfasciatus; assembly: GCA_032718565.1. NCBI lineage: Eukaryota > Metazoa > Chordata > Actinopteri > Characiformes > Distichodontidae > Distichodus > Distichodus sexfasciatus. Next base: position 214,037 of record JAVGVS010000319.1, on the reverse strand, counting down.
GTAGCTCAACCCAACTGAGCTACTATGGGAGTAACTGGAACGTGGTGTCCGTAAGAAGTGTCCAACCAGTGTGAATCATCTTTGGGCAATCCTTCAGGCGGCTTGGAATAATATATCAAGTCAATGTTTGAACAAACTGACCGCTCGGACGCCCAGATTATGCAGAGCTGTAATAGCTGCTAATGCTGGATATTTTGATGAATCCAAAATTTAAGTATTTTCTTCGTATAAACCATTTAATAAACTGCTTATGTAATAAAATATGTTTTGGTAGTTTGTGTTGTCCCTTATCAGTGCACCATTATCACAAATTAAAAAGGATTCATGGCAAGACTGTCCAAAACCCCACTTTTCTAGGGGCGTTTCCAAACTTGCAAATATAATCATATAACATAATAAAGCATAAATGTTTACTAAAGTTAACCAGTCACTTTATATTTGGACATTTTTGGATAATGCAACTTATCCACAAGGAACTGAAGCATCACTTAAGCTCTATATAGTTTTATCCCCATTCTAAATTTGGACCAGAAGCTGTACTCTCTAACTATCAAACTAAAATGATGTTTTGCCAGACTCTCATGCCTCAGCCCAGGCGTCCACCTCTAACCTGGAGTCCAAACCTGTGAAAATGCGCTGCTTCGTGTGCAGGAAGAAAGTGGGCCTCACTGGTAACTAATCTCTTCATCTGTCGGTTTTGAAATTTCAGATTTTGTTAAAAATATATTAAAATCGTAAACTATCCATTTATTAACCCTTGTGTCTTGGCATGTCAGGATTCGACTGCCGCTGTGGCAACATGTACTGCAGCCTTCACCGATACTCTGACGTTCACAACTGCACCTTTGACTACAAAGCCGAAGGCGCCAAGAAAATCAAGAAAGAAAATCCAGTCGTCAATGGTGAAAAAATTCAGAAGTTCTGAACTGTGGCCTGCGTCACGGACGACACTCATTGCCCAATTTCCCCTTTTATCTTTTGCTGAATTTGCACAATGGACCTATCAAATAACCTTAATCCATGTCTCACAGGCCGGAGCTTTGCAAATGTTTTTGCCCTCTGGGAGCATCCTTTAAGTTTTGCGTGTGTGTGTGTGTGTGTGTCTGAACAGTAACAAGCTTATACGTTTGTATTATTTTAATTTGATGTAGTAGTAATAATGTGAGAGTCTATAAACAGGTGCATATTAAACCTGTCAAGGCATTTTTCTTCATTTGTACTTTCAAACACCAAATCTAACAAATATTTTTAACATGAATATTTTGAACGTGTGAAAATCTTTTACTATATAAAATGAAAGGGCTTTGTAATCAATAGTGTATAACTTGTGTGCGAGTGCCGTTTTGATAGTGCAGCTGTGGTCCGTCTCTGAAAATGTCAAATAATATATGTGTTACTTCGCTACTGTGAATATTTTATATTTCTAAGAGATTATATATTATCACCGTCCCATGGAGAGGAGAATGTAACTGTAGCTAACTGAGACGTACTGAGTGTTTTCTGTTTTATCATTTTTTATTTAATAAAGAGAAAATCTGAGCAAATTAGTTGCCTGAAGTTGTGCCTTTAATATGATTTAATGTAAGATTTTTACTTAAGAACATTATGACCTCTGAAAATTACATTGCTACAATTAAATTATTTCTTGTCAACTTTTAACCAAACTTCAAATTGGAATTTAATCACAGTTTTTGAGTCAAATGAGGTCAGAGTAGGTTGTGTTATTGTGCAATAAAAGCTTTCATTTTACTCTCCACATCTTATGTATTTTTTTATGTTTCTGAGAGATTATTATATATTTTGACATTTATCACCATCACTCCAAGATTGTGGAGAAAATGTGAATGAGACCTGACAGACGTTCTGTATAACTTTTCAACTTTCTTATTTTATTGAATAAAGAGATCAAATGAGCAAATGAGTTTCCTTTAATGTGATTTTAATGTAAAACCTTTCTTGACATTATGACCTATGAAAGTTAAACTTTCCAATTTTGCTGTGTATTTCTCCTCATATTTGAACACATTTATCACCTTAACTCCATAGTGTGGATAGAATGAAAATGTGACCATAGCTGAGAGAGATGTACTGTATGTTTTCCTTTTTCTTGTGTTTGCTTGAATAAAGACAAAATTTAAGCAAGATATCAAATTAGTCGCCTAAAATTGAGCCTCTTTCCAAGGAATTATGTGACTGTGGTGATGTGGTTTCATTCCACACTGTTCTTCGCAGCACCACCAAATTTGACAGGATTTAAGGGCCCATGGGCCTCTCGGAAGTCTGTAACCGTCACGGCCCACACTTGTCTTTTTTATTCCTTCAGGGGCATAATTTCCAGAGGGGTTAGGGGGGTCATGACCCCCCCCAATAATCCGCCAATATAAACTTCAATATAACCATACCATTCCAGTTAATAAAATTATGAATTATCTTGCATAAAATAGCTTGTTGAAAAATAGTTGCATGTTTAATCATCTGGTACGTAACCTCAAATACTCACCAAACTCACTATTTGCTCTATGTTTGTTAGCGAGTCGCTGGTGCTAACATGAAAAGAGGCGTGACAGACGACACTTTTAATTGGTTTGTCGAGGCCAACTGTTTGGTAAAAGAAAAAACTCCTGACCAAAAAGGAGGTGTGTCATAGATGGACTTTGAGTCGTGATTGCATGTTAAAAGACTCTAGACTTGATTCTTAATTTGCCTCAATGACTTGAGACTTGACTCGACTTCTGGGTGTTGTGGATAACTAGTAAACAATGTCTATTTCCCCATGGAATTATTTATTTATATCTCGTGACTCTCGCTTGTCATACTAACCTCTAAAAAATCAAGTAGATGCCCACCAATATGAAATCAGTTTACAAGCAAATGTGCCAATCTTATGTAATGTATTGCATTATCATGAATTGTGACATTTGCTGTGTATAGTTTATTGGTGTCAATACAGTGATGCATTTGATTAATCTTTGAAGTTTTTGATTTTTTTCATAGATATTGACACACACAAATCAGTTGAGGAGCTGCCATGGTCTTGCTCTGCCAGTGCTTAAAACACAATAGGAATTGTCCACTGTGTCAATAGGCATAAATATCAAGTACACAGCTGCAACCACGCTAAGTAAATCATCAGTAAAAGCATCACAATGTATTTCTAATACAGGAACACCAAAGTAGAATGACTTTTACAAAGTGAACACTTGAATACAGCTACAATACAGAACTTAACCATGTCACCATGCAAGCCATTATCTGTTAAAAACAGCAGCAGAGAGCCGACAGGCAAAATGCCGTGGTCTTCATGTTTGAAAATAAATAAAAAAAATAAAAATAATTAATTAATTAATTAATTAATTAATTAATTAATTAATTAATTAATTAATTATTTATTTTTTATTCTTTATTTATTCATTTAGACTTTTGACTCCCCCAACCAGCAGTTACGCCTAGTCCCCTTTAAGTGTCATTTTTTTGGAGATTTGAAAGCTTCTTCTTGACCTGTTTTCGCATTAACAGTCAACATGGTTTTTATTCACTCATTTTTCTTGCTTTTATCATCCTCATCCCTTCTTTTCCTAGTCTAATCCAAATACATTTTAGTCAAAAGCCACGTTTTCTTGTCACAGCTACAAAACTTGGAGCAGTCACATTAGCATTTTTTTTTTTTTTAAGTAAATGACCTTTTGAAAGTCTCAATTTTCTTAACTCCTACCGTATTTGAAGCAACCACATTTTGTCTTTTGACTTTCCAGTCAGGAATGCTGGAATATTTTCGATTAACTGTGTACTTTTTCTCTAAATCTTACCCTTTCCTTCCCTCCGCGTCCTGAGGCGTTTCTGCTGAGTCATTTGCAATTAGCTGGGGCGGAGGGAGGAGCGGGTGCGCGCTCGTGGATTATCCTCCGCAGGCAGGGCGGGTTTGATGCCTGCTATTGCGGCCAACATCTGAAGGCGGTTGCGGTTGTGCTGCTGTTTCCTCAGACGCGGTCCACATTTAAACTATTAACCAACATGTCTTTCATAAAAAGGAAGAAAACTCTGATTTCTTATCACAACCCAGCTTTATGGAGTGTTTTCTGGACGCCGGACAATGAGTTTTGTTTCTGTACCTTTTTAAAAATGACCAGAAATTCTTCAGAAAGTTTAGCAATTCGCAATAGGTGTTATTCTCATAACTGAAAAAACCTGAAGCGCCAATAAGTTACTAAGTTTTTGCTAAAACGTGGAAGCAATAATCAGTGCATGAGTGTTTTTTTAGTAGTAGTAGTAGATCTGGTTGTACTTAGAATACGTTCAAAAAGAATTTTAATTAAGAAAAGATTGGTAAATAATCTTGTTGAAAATTCAAAGGATTTTAAGAGCAAAAATTTTAAAACGGCTGGGGAATGGGCCTCAATGATAATCCCGTTATGTGTTTACCCTTTACTGGTCAAAGTCAGTAAACTTTTTTCTTCTTTCTATACACGTATATAGAGAAACGACAATAAAGTCGTCTCCATTTTACAGTTTAAAGAACAAGTACATAAAATAAGCATAACAGACTAGAACTGATAAAACTGTAAACTAGAGGTAAAAAGAGACAAAATGGTCAACCTACAATGTCCTGAAAATTACTGTTTGCTGTTTAGATAGAGATTAAATAAATGCCACACTGTTACATATCATTATTAATTTCCTCGCTGTACCGTGAATAAATTACATGTTTCAGCCGCGCACCGGATTGGTGTTGCTATTGGAGACCAGATCCTGACCCCAGCGTGGCTAAGCATCTGGTCGGAAAAGCGCTCGAGCGCATCAGCATGTCTGAACAGGTGAGCTGCTGTTTCTGCGTGCCGTTAATCACTAAAAAGCATATTTTTGCTACAGCATAACTAAGTGTCATGCGGATATCTATTATGTTATTAACTGGATGAATCTTATTATCAGTGCCGTTTTTAGTCACGTGATGGTAAATATCTGATATGTTATGAACTGAGTAACCCTTATTACCAAAATTATTATAAGACTTTATTAACAAAGAAAGATGCACCAGATAAACTTAATTACTTCATGATATTATTAACCAGGTGAACATCATTACGCGGTGCGGTTATTGAGCTTTATTGGTTTGTGCTGTTATTTATCAAATGAGCATTTAATATCTGCTGGGTTATTAGTCAGGTGAACATCACTAAAATTGCTGTTATTTTGCTAGGGTAAAGGTTATTAATCGCTATAATTAACCAAGTGAGGTTTTACTTGAGCTGTTATTAACCAGATCTTACTAACTTCGCTGTTATTAACCAGAGCAGGGTTATCAACGGGGCTGCTATTTGGCCAGCATTATTAACGGCTCTTCCTTAACATAACTTCCTACCTCTTCTGTTGTAGTCTATATGAAGTAGCGAAGTGTATACGCATTTTTTTACAGCCCACTCTGAATGCTTTCATGGGCCTGGTTACGAAGTTTTTTTTTGAGAGAAGCGAGACGCTCCTCCAGAAGCATTGGCTGCTAACGAAGTCCACACTGCGGACAATGCCAGTTTCTTGAGGAGCAGGTATAGAAACATATGGCCCTGATCTCATCACAGGCCATGCATTAAAACCAAATTTAATAAGCATTGCTGATTTTGATTGTCTGGGTTTGATTTGTCTGATGCAAAATTATCTCCGCTAAGCGATTTCAGCAGGGTTATACTACTTTCTGTAATTTTATTTCTGATGTGGCTGCTTCGGCAAATATTATTCTCCATCTAAGAGTACCGATTAAAGTGTGTATAAGCTTATGATCTCCAGAGCCTTTGTTGATCGTAAGTCTGCTGTGATGCACCTCCAGCTGAAATAGGTAAACCTCCAAATCACTTAATAATATCAGTCACACCCAAAATTCTGGAAGCGTCATGGGTTATCCAGTAAAAAACATATATATGTATATATTTACACTTCTTAAATGACCAAAAAGTTTAAATCACCACAACATTAGTTTGTTGCTGACGTTCATTCACACAAAATTTGTTCATGCCTTTTTTGTCATGTCATTACATTCTTTATATTTCCTAATAGGTAAATAGACTGATTTTACACTTGGTTGCTGTCACATTATGAACACACTATTCTAGATTACACTGCACAATGAGATACTATAAATAATATACAGCACACTCATTTTCAATGAGTAGAACGGTTCAGAGGATACTTTTGTAGCGACAGTGTTTCTGTGGATAAGTTATTGTGAATAATAATTAAAAGTGGGGGATAGTATTATTACGTATATTATTATTATTATTATTATTATTATTATTATTATTATTATTATTATTATTATAACTTCTTCTTACACACCTACAATTCTGCATTACTAGTATTGGCCACAAGAGAGCGCTCTGCTCCCTCTACATCCACCTGCATTCCATTGTCTTTAGGAAACTGTATTCACCAACTTATCTTCTTCAAAAAAACACAAAACTTTCTGACACTTGGTCAATGCAGAATAACAGTCTGCAAAACGGCCATATTACTGTTCACCTGCTCCCTCTGCAGTATTTTTTTTAGCTGTGCCAGCACCACTACACATCCATTATTCTCTTCACATTTTGCTTTCTCTCATCTTTTTCTTATTCTCTCCATATATTTTTATATAGGGGACTACACTGACTTTTACTCCTCAAAAGACCACGCCACTAATGTGGGAATCATGTTCCGGGGCAAGGAGAACGCGCTGATGCCCAACTGGTATGTAACCATAATGATGAGCCGAAAAGCGCCCCCCGGTGTTCATAAAAAGATAAGGTGATATTTCAGATCTGAAGAGTTTTAATGAATAATAATAAGAGCGCAGCACTGTTCTAGTTCATCAATTATTACTATTATTACATGCAAAAATAGACTTTCTTCTAACGGCAAACTCCCTAACTGTCACACTACCTACCGCCCCAACTGCATTACGTTGAGATGGATTTTTATTGTGACGTTCAGCCACATTTTAGGTGAATTTTGGGCAGTCTTTTTAGACAGTATTCTCTGCTGTCCGTTTTGTTATCATGTCAGAGCCAGGAAAGGGGACGACAGCACTTTAGACAAATTTAATTAACTATATGCAGTGATTTTCAGAATATTTAGAGTCTGTTCTTGATATCAGGTAACTTTGCTTCCTAGGATTTTAAAAAAATTGCTTCCGAGCCTATTTGAATGTCTAAAGCACTAGTTCCACCTCATGTCAAAATTATGGTTTGCAAAAGTGTGTTTATATTGCACAAAGAAGATTCTTGATACCTCACTGTTCCTTACAGCTACGTTCATAAACTCTCTCATTATTCATTTTGAACATGCAGTCCTCTATGAAGGTAATTCACTTACATCGTTTTTACCTGCTGCAGAAAAATAGTGATGCTGCAATGAATTGTCCCACACACACACACACAGAGCACTTCATATCTCTCCCCACCATTCCTTACATGCCCCAGAGTGATATTCCGGAGTCGGGAAGTCATTTGCCTGTAGTCAGAGTTAAGTGATGGAGAGCTACAGCAATATTGGCTACAGGAGTAATTCTCATCTCCTTTCTGACTCTGGCACAGTGGCACCTCGGGGGGCTCGCTAAATCTGAGTCCACGCTTTCCAAAAATGTGTCAGACTGTTGAGAGAGCGGGAGTCTTTGTAGTGAGGAAGGGAAGCCTCCAAACATGGAGCAATTTTGGCCATAACTCTACAGGAGTACGAGGGTTGGTGGTGTGATAGATGATCCTAAACACTTAAAAAATAAAAGTTCCCAAATGCTCGTTTACTAGGGCAATGGGTTACATTAAGAACACTTAAGTAGTGCAGGATAAAGGATTAGAAACAGCTCAAGAACTTTAAACCAAAATGGCATTGTCAGCAGAAAGTAACTCAAGACATACATTTCTAATTTGAATAAGACATTATTTTATTTCATGAATAACTGGTTAATAATGTCATTATTACTATAAAATAAAGTGGACTCATTTTACATTAGGTCTCACTTACATCGCCTGACTGACAAATGTATGGGTGGGAATCAAAAACTGGTTTCCGACTCAGAACAGGTTCCAACTGATCAGTTCCATCGGAATTGTACACTTCCAACGTTATCGATTCTTCTTAACGATTCTCTCATTTCCCATGATGACGTTTTCCGGTTTTCACTAAGTTTTGCATTGCAGTGCATTACGTCACACTCTCCTTCAATCATGAGGAATCATGAGGCATAAGTGATATTTCTCGCGATGTAAACACACACACTGCATTTGTTAGCACACATGACTCTCACAGGGAAGTCCAACACTCACTAAAACATTCCAGTTCAGTTAAATCTTCACATTTATTACAGACAAAGCATATTTTAGCTGAAAAATAACAAAAACAACCAGCGTTCTACTCTCAGTACAGACATTTACTTGATGTTTATTTATTCCCGACGCGTGTCCACAGCGCTATTCTGCTGCGGCTCTCATATGATTTGTAATGAAAGTTACATTTACATTACATTTCCAGCATTTAGCAGACGCTCTTAGGCCTCGTCAACACGGACGTTCGAAATGAACGCTCTCTGAATGCAGTACATGTTTTTGCTGCGTTTTATAGCTGCGTTCGATTGGCGTTTCACTGGCGTTCGCAATAACGATTCACTGACGTTCGCAATAGCGTCGTTTTCCTCATGTTCGTCGGGATTTTGACGCCAAGAAAACGTTGCATGCAGCGTTTATTTGACGCCACCCGAACGCGCAGCCGGCCGAATGCCCGTGCTGAATGCCCGTGTGAGCGCTTTGATTTGCTCCAATGCACAGAAAAACGGTCGGCGTTCAGTCGGCGCTCACCTGGCTCCACGAACGCCAGAAAAACGCCTGGTTCAGACGTCGGTGTAAGTCCAGAGCGACTTACATTTCCTAATTTCAGGGACAGTTCTCCTGAGAGCAACTTAAGGGTTAAAGGTCTTGCTCAGGGACCCAATGTTGATAACGCCAGAGGTCGGATTCAAACCCACAAACCTCTTGGTCCAAAGGCGAGTGTCCTACCACTAGGCCACCAACACCCTGTTATTGTTGAAAAGTTATTGGTTCTTTTCCCAGGCTGAGGTTGCCGGTTGGTTATCACGGTAGAGCTTCATCTGTTGTGGTTTCGGGAACCCCGATCCGAAGACCTCAGGGCCAGATGAGGCCAGACCCAGGTACTCTTACCGTTTTCCATTTCTTTCTCAAAGCTTTGCGAATGAATAGGAACGTCAAAGTCAAGTCAAAGTAAACTACTGCCATCTCAGCTGTACACAAGACGAGACAATGTGGCTCCGGTGTCCACAGACTACAAAGAAGGCACATAGAATATACATATATAAATAGACTATAAAATCTAAAAATCTCAACTTGAAGTACTTAGTAGTTAAGTTAGTAGCATCGTTATTTAAGTTTACACTGATTAAATACACATTTTTGTAGCTGGTCTGCGCCTTCGTGCCTGACTGCTGGAGTTTGACTGTTACGTCGTTCTGAATTAATACAGACCTGCGCCTCTGAATGTTAATACAGCCGAGATACAGAGTCCACTGAAGCGTGTGCGTGTGTCAGAATGATGGTTAACCCTGACTCTCTTCATGATTTTTATCTATTCCTTATTTTGTTTGCAGTCAAGCCTCCTGTGTTTGGAGCTACCAAGCAGCTGGATATCGAGCTGGAAATGGTGAGGAGTTCAAATCTTAAGCTGTAGTGATGTTGTAGAGATCTGATTTGGGGGTAATCAGTACGAAATGGAAAATCACCAATACTAATGTTTATGAAAATAAAAATGATTTTTAGTGATGGAGCCTCTAATGACTGGTTAGCAAACATTTAGCTTTTTAGTCATTGTTAGCCACATTAACATCTTCAGTTCAAAGCTTTAGAACGACTATTGAATTAATAAAATTTAAAGAAATTGAGCAATAAAATTAAAGTAGGTTTTACATGGAGTAATGCAAAAAAAAAAGTCAATAAAACCAAATATTTCTTTATATTGCCACAATTCACTTTTAGATTTTTAAGGGAGTCTCTGATCCTCTAGTGCTCAAGCTCCAATTATTCAGTATTGAGCAAAAGTTCCTTTCTGAAGAAATGAGGGGTGGCTCAAGGATTTTTAGTATTGCTGTATTTTAAAAACACAACAATAAACAATAAGAAGTCTTACGTGGTATCGTTAGAAAAATTCCCTACGCTGCATGCTGATTTTATGCTGTACAATCCACTGAAGGTCACGCAATGCCAGAGCTGTATTATGTGCGTGTGTGTTCATACCATGTTTTTATGGCATTGTGGGGACCTTTTTATCCCCTAAAATCACTTTTTTGTTTTTTTATGGCTTTGTGGGGACATTTAAGAGGTCCCCATGTGGAAAAATGACTTTATAGAAAATGTGCGTGTTTTATTGCCAAACTAAATGAGGTAAAAGATGCATTTGGTTACTGAGGTTAAGGTTAGGGTTAGGATTAGCTGTAGAATCATATGTAGGTAGCCATTATGGGAGTCTATGGAATGTGCCCACAAAGATAGTTGTACAAGTTGTACAAATTTGTGTGTGTGTGTGTGTGTATATAGGCCTTCTTCGTGGGTGCAGGCAACAAGCTGGGAGAGACGATCCCCATAGAGAAGGCCCACGAGCACATTTTTGGCATGGTGCTGATGAACGACTGGAGTGGTGAGAAACGTTTCTTCAGCTTCCACTTCCCCCCCAAAAACACATCCTCAGTTAAACATTACTGCAATCCAGCTAAGAGTTTTCTAAATTCACTCATTTCAACTCCTAAATTGCTATCCTCTAACTGTGTAGGATGAAAAGAGCCTAATCAGTTTTACTTTGCAGAAGGATCTTTGTGCAATTCTACATGCGATTTAACAGACCCTCCAGGAGTTCTCAATGTTGCGATCGAAACTACTAACACAAATTCAGCCAATTCCTGCAAATTCATTACTACTGTGCAATTTTGACCAATTACCGCAACTTTTCCCCAATTTTTGAACAATCATTGTCATTTTACTGCAAAACGTTGAGCCATACGTCAGCAAACTCACTTTCTTGTTAAGTTTAGAAGACGCAGGAAACTTGTGATAAAAACGCCTCACATTTACCTTCAAAAGTAACTTAATGATTAATGGTTAATGAAAATTATAGTGGTTTTGTTCACTTCATTTGAATTAATTGATAGAGAATCATCATAAATTTTTCCATAACTTTATTGCGACGAAATGCCTAAAAACCAGTGGTGGAATGTAACTAAGTACCAATACTTTGTTACTGTACTTAAGCACATTTTCACGTATCTGAACTTTACTTAAGTAGAAATAATAATGAATACTTTTACTTTTACTTCACTACATTTTGCAGCTATTATCTAGACTTTCTACTCCACTACATTTCTAAAATGCATTCCGTTACATTTTATTTGGCCCTGTCACTGTTTTTGCTGAAGTTGTCTAGGTTATGTGGTGGTCTTGGAGGTTTAAACCAACCAGATTGACAGGTTATTTTATGTGAAGTCTCTTACCAGGGGGTCGCAACATTGAGATGCTTTGCAACAGTTTTCATTCATCAACATGGGCGACGTATGAAACGTTTTGCTATCTTGAACTAGAGGCACTTGACTGGGATAAATGATAAGGTTCACCATCGACAATAATGTTAGCTGCCATGCAAGGTAATGACCTGCTCGTTCACTTAGCAGCGGTTTATCAACAGATACGTTACCCGATGTCCTGTGACAGTTGTGCTTTTTTTAAATGAATAAGTTGTCCTATGTTCCGTCCCAGCTTGACTAGCGTTATATTCAGTGATGTCACTTAAATGACTGATGTGATGACTGATATAATATTATTGAAATATTGAAACAGACCATTAAGTGACAACATAGACCTATTGCACAAGTACTTTTACTTTTAGTACTTTAAGTATGTTTAAAAGTAAGTACTTCTTACTTTTACTTAAGGGTTGATGATGTAGTAGTTTTACTTTTACTTAAGTATATTTTTTGCCGGTTAATTGTACTTTTACTTAAGTACTGAGAGCCAGTACTTCCTCCACCTCTGCTAAAAACGCTACAATGTTCATTGCAATTTTTTTTAGAAAAGCTGCCGCAAAATCAGCCATTTTAGGCCGCAGCTATCTTTAAAAAGGCCCACAAAATCCTGAAGGGACTGACTTAATAACAACTGGCACACACTCTCAATTCATGAGGGCAGGCAGAGTCATCATTATAAGAACCAGCTTAAGGAATGAACAAATTTAAGAAAATACTTTAGAAGGAATTGGTGAATGAGGCCCTTTGATCTTTTTTTGCGTGTGCTGCTCATTAAGATTCCCTCTGGTCGCTTGGTGTCATTCTACGTTTTGGGTTCTGTCTGCTGTTAGCCTGCTGGGTTTTATGAAAGCAGTAATGGGGAATAAAGTGTACGTTGAAGGTCAAACAGGGAAAATCAGACCTCGATAAGAGAAAGTTCTGGCAAAAGCAGCGCTCTGGGATGAGTTTTTGCAGTGAGGATCCAGGTCAAACGCCTGGGGGACTGAAATCAGTTCTGCCAGGTTGCAAATTCTGCAAATTACTCTACAGGAACAGGAAAATATATTTATAACTATGTCCAATAGTATCTTTTCAGTCGTTCTGGCTTAATTAGTTGGATTTTTGTTGAAATTATGTTTTTTTAATTGCTTTGTTTTCAATTTTGTCGTGATGAAGTGTCTGTGAAAACACTGGTGAATGCCAAAATCTCTTAAAATTTGAGGCCTGACAAATCAGTGAATTATGGGAAAGCTACTGTACACACACATTTATTTTCTTAGCAGTGTAAATGAACTTGGTTTGAGAGGTTCCTGTTTTCTTTCTTCCTTCCTACAACCACTCTGACATATTCCATTAACGGAAGGTGGATGGCCGTCGCTGACACGGTTGGCTCCTGAAATATGGATCAGATCTCACAAGACTCCTATAAAACTTTGTGGAACCGGGCCCAGTCGGAGCGGCCGGCCGAACTCCACGTGGTGGTGGTGGTGGTGGTGATTTAGTGGCGTTTCCCCGCTCTGCCAAAATGGCCTTTCAGAGTTGCCAACCCCGTCAATTACTTTTATTATTCTGTCACCCACCTTGGCCCTGGTCTACAACGGCATCCTCTGGAGCGCGCAGCCGCCGATATATTGCCTTTTTATGAGTCATTGGGAAATGAGAAACTCCTCAGGCCAGAGAGCTGCAGTTTAGTGAAATGCAAAAGAGGGACCGTGAGCCTCGCACTCGTCCGTTTGGCTCTTTTGGTCAACATGTTTGGATTATATTATTTAATGGGAAGGTTATGAGCATGACGTTGGTTTTTATTTGGCATTTCATTTTCGGAATGCATTTGTGTTTACAAATAACAATGTCTATCTATCTATCTATCTATCTATCTATCTATCTATCTATCTATCTGTACATATATCCATTCATCTGTCCATCCATTGCTCCCATTTTTCTCCCTCCTTCCCTTCATCCATCTCTCCATCTCTCTCCATCCATCCATCCATCCATCCATCTGACTTAGATATGAAGTGATTATTGCTTCTTTGTGGTCTGTTGTCATCTTTATTACAGTGTTATTGACTAATCATTTTTATTGGTAACCTTTCCCTGTCCTGGACCTGTCTGTGCAGCTGGTTTACTTCCCTGTCCCTTGTTCAGGACTAGCAGCATATGAACAACGTTTTTCTCTCCTGAATGCACGGTCTGTCAGAAATCTACCGAATAAGCTGTTCTTCCTCTCATACCTTATGTAGATTTGCCGTCTGGAGCTGGACGTGTGGCTTTAACGCTGCTCTGCACACAGTGGGGATATTTATTCAGCACCATGCAGAGTGTGTGTCTGATATTAACTTTCTTTTGACAGGCTAAACAAGGATGTGTGTGTGTGTGTGTGTGTTTTGCCTTATGTGCTGTCCAAATGTCATTACTAAACAGACTGACCTTTATCATCCTGAAACACATATAGTGCATGTGAAGGCGTGTGTGTATGCCTGCATGTGTGTGTATGCCTGCATGTACATGTGAGTGTGTTTGTGTGCATTGCTTTGCAGTTGAAGAACCAAATACAGGCATGCAAACACACCTGCACAGACATGCATGCATAAGTGTGTCTGCATGTGTATGCAGGCGTTTGTGCATGCATGCATAGGTTTGTGTGTGTGTGTGTGTGTGTGTGGCAGAAGACTGTAATAAACTTCTGACTTCCCAGACAAAAATTTATGGAGTCATTGCCCTTGCATTTGAGGAACCAAATGAAAATGTGATTGTGCAGAACAGTAGAGTGGCAACATGTTAGTTAATGAGCCGTAGTGAGCGCAGGCGGTGCGTCTGCTCCCTCAGCAGGGAAGGAGTGAAGGATGGAGGGGTGGAAGGAACGAGGGATGCCGAGCCCCTTGAACTCGTTTACTTCTTAGTGTAAATGAAAGGAGCTGAACTTCATTTCAGAAGTGCACATTGTAAATGTATAAAGGAGCCGAATCCAGAGTTCCAACCTCGCCACTCTCCTGGAGTTTATGTGTAACGATTTATAGAATGCTGACGTTTCCTTTTTCTGTCTCTTTCATTCCGAGCCCCATCACTGAGGGCTGATGCGTTTCGGCGTGCGGGATTCGGAACTCCTCTACCCGAGTAATAGACTCTCCAAGCCACAGTGACTGTGCAGAAAAGGCTTCACTGAACCAGAGTCTGAAGATTTCGCTTATCTAATGTTGATTTATGAGCCATGTAGTCTGATGCTCACTCTCATTCTCACACTCTCTCTTTCTCTAGCGAGGGATATCCAGGCCTGGGAATATGTGCCATTAGGTCCTTTTCTGGGCAAGAATTTTGGGACGACCATCTCGCCCTGGGTGGTGCCCATGGAGGCCTTGATGCCCTTTGTGGAGCCAAACGCTGTCCAGGTACTCAGTACTTGTGTCAATGTGCCATCCAATTAACTCTTATAGCAAATACAAGAAATTAAATACATATTGATCATATTTTGTCCAGAAAGGAACCACCCTAGGTATCATTTTTGGGTTTACCATCTGGGTCAATATGCCAATTTCTAGACTAAATACATGCTTGGACAAAACTATAGTCGTAATATTTCATTTGAGTAAATTAAACTCAATGTTAAACTCAACCAACTAACAGAGAAAAGTCATAAAATTGTCAGATTACTCACATTTATAAATGTATTTGATAGTCAAGGTGACCATTGTGTCTGCTATATTTTATGAACTTATTAATTATGGAATTATGATGATATTGTTGTATAAAATTGCACCTTGCACAGCAAACCATCTTCTATATTATATATAATATAAAATTATTGGCTGAATTTGCGTTAATAGTTGGAGGGTCTGTTTAATGTAACCTAGGGTTAAGTTTAAGTTGGGGACTATATTATGGACCAGTGCCTGGATTCATGTGTGAAGATCATATTACATTTCAAAAAACTCCTCTGCTTGAAAAGTCTTCTCATCACAATTAAAAACCTTAATAACATTCAGACTTCATGAGAACGGCTAGGATCTCAGAGCACCCGTAGAGACGTTAGAGAGAGCGGCAGAGCGAGTTGGGTTATTACACCTCTCCCTCCTCCCTCAGCAAGCCGAGCGAGGGATGCTCTTTTCCTTCTTTTTGGTGAAATGCGGAAATCTACGTCTATTCCGCGATGTTGAGTTAGCACTTTTCATCTGCACTTAACAGCAGCTCATTGCGAGGGTCGATTTCTGTCTGAGATGACATTTCGGTAATGAAAAAGGAATGTATTTTTACCTCGTAATTTCACTGTTTCTCATATGATTTGTGTTAGATTGTGAATGTGTGATCAGTTATTCAGCTGTTGCTGTGCAGAATGTGATTAAATTGCCAATGTTACAAATGTTTTGAGCATTCCCCACATTTTAAGCTTGATGAATGTTGGCCCACTGTGTTGAAGCTGATTCATCTGTTTCAACATCTGGATTAGTTATGCTAAAAATTAAATTTTCTGTGGAGCTGAAACACATTTGCTGCTATAGAATTATTTTTGACATTTTAGGACCCAGAGCCCTTGCCATATCTGCAACACCGCGACCCGTACACCTTCAACATCAACCTCTTCGTCAGCATCAAAGGTGAGTTTGTAGTTGTGATTTCTGTGTAACAACTCTTCTCTCAATTGCTTTCTTTTTCCTTGTCTTCTTTCCTCTTTTATGGCACTGAACTCCTTCCGCAGTTTTTGTCTTAAAGATACCATCCATGGACGAAAATAATCAACTCACTGATACTAAGGAGAAGTTGGATATTCAATGTCTTGTTGATAACTCAACTTCTTTCTTAGGTCAAAAAACATAGTTATTCCCAGTTTTCACCAAAAAGGAGCGTCTCTGTATCTTCAGAAATTACCTGTTGAGTTTATTTTTGTTTTTCCCACATTTCTGGCATTTATGTCCTTCTACTGTTTTTCATCCATTTGGTCTAATAGTTAGGACACTCACCTCTGGACCAAGAGGTCGTGGGTTCGATTCCTACCTCCAGCACTGCCATCACTAGGGCCCTTTAGCAAGACTCTTAACATTTAACATTTAAACATCTTTATTCTTCTTACTTTTTTGTTTTAGCACAAAGCAATCAGGCATTTAGCTACTGTCCATCATGAAGTAAATTAAAATTTATGCTGCTTATCTTTAAGAAGGGAGACTATGAGATTTTTGGTTTTATGTGTCCACTTTAATGTGACTGACCCCCACAACAGGTGAAGGAATGAAAGACGCAGCCACCATTTGCAAGTCCAACTTCAAGGTAAGAAGCAGATTTGCATCCCAAGCTAACTCAAGCTTATCCTCGTTGCTTAGTGCTGCACATTTTGCTTGTTTAAATGTTAATAAAAGTGCCAATGAACTTTAAAGACAAGTTACTGATTTGTTCACAGTTTTTATTAGACTTGTGAGTGTTCATAAAAGAAACTACTGGAACTGTATAAATACAGTACATACTTCTAATATAAAGGCATGCGAACACTCCCTTTATCTGAGCTCTGATGGTAAAGAACATTGTTGAAGTTGTTTTAAGAAGGGCTCAAACTGCTGAGTGGAGTTAGTTAAGTGATGGAATTTTTAAGTTTTTAAAGTAGTTCATAGTAATCCAACAAAATCTATAATATCTAAGATATTTTATAATAATTCAATGGTCTAGTATAACATTTTAATTATTTTTAAAATTATGTATAAATCTAAAAGATTTTATAATAATCTACAAAAATAGTATAACAATTTAAATTATTCTAAAACCTATAAATACAAAATACAATAATCTAATGATCTATTTCTAATAAAAATTATACGTATAATATTTAATTTTTTCAAAAAAGTATAAATCTAAAAGGTTTCACAATAATCTAATGGTCTACAAAATTACAGTATAACGTTAAATTAATTTAAAAAGCTATAAATCATATCAATCATTAATTTAAATAGCTATAAATAGTAATCATTTAATAATCTACAAAACATTAGTATAATATATTTTAAATGATTCTAAAAACTATGAATCTAAAGTATTTTACTGTACTTTTCAAAAAATAAATAAAAATATCATTACAATTTTTTTTATTATATATTATGGGTTTTGACACTCAGTTTGACACACACACACACACACTTTTAAGGATATGAGCATGATGGGGACTTTTTAGGGTTTAAAATGTGAGGTTAAGCCTGAAGAAATACTGTAGCTATGTTGCACTCCCCACAATCACTCGGGTCCTCACACTGTTGGTGTGTGAAATCAGATCAAAGTCGCCATATTGGAAGGTTTACACACACACACAGACACACACACACATGAGACGTAGTGAGATAGTGAGTTGTGTGTCTCTGCAGTACATGTACTGGACCATGAAGCAGCAGTTGGCGCATCACACAGTGAACGGCTGCAACGTCCGACCAGGAGACCTGCTGGCATCAGGAACCATCAGCGGACCGGTGTGTGTGTGTGTGTGTGTGTGTGTGTACATATATATAAGAGACCAATCATCATGGCCTGGAAAATAATATTAGTATATAATCCTTCATAATAATGTTTTTGATTACTTTGTGCGTGTGTGTGTGTGTAGGACCCAGAGAGTTTTGGCTCGATGTTGGAGTTGTCCTGGAGAGGTTCTAAGCCGATAGAGATGGGAGGAGGAGAGAGTAGGACCTTCCTAAAGGATGGAGACGAGGTCACGATTACGGGTAGGAGTGGACACACACACTTACACACACACACACACACATCACACACACACACAGAGGATCACAGGGTCCATGAATCACCACCTATTTAGCTGCATAATTTATCTCTTAATGATGAATTTTATTTTAGGTATCAAATAAATTCCTCCTTGATCCCGTATTGATCCTATTATTATAGTAATATTTACTGCTAGTATGCAGTACTAGTGTTATTTTATATATTTCTATTAATTACTTTTTCTATTTTATTTGATATATTTTATGTTTTATTCTTTTTTTTTTTAATTTAGCACACATTTAACTCTCCTCAGTTGCTCAGAGTCAAACACATATTCCAGCTTACACACACTCGTGTGTGTGTGTGTGTGTGTGTGAGAGCGAGTGAGTGATGTTGTGTTGAAAGTGCTGGTTAGTCACTGAAGCCAACTCTGTAACTCTCCTCATTCTTTATTACACTCATGTCCCATTTTTCTTATTAATGCTCTCTCTCTCTCTCTCTCTCTCATTCGCTCTCTGCCTCGCTCTCTCTCTCCCTCTTTCTCATTGTTTATTTCTCTTCCTCTCTTTTTGTTTCTCTTTTGTCTCCCTGTAACTGTCTCACTCTCTCTTTCTCTCCATCTTTCTGTTTTTCTCCCTTTGTCCCTTTTCTCTCTCCCTCTCTCTATGTCTTTTGTTGTGTCTGTGTCTTTCTCCTACCTCTATGTTTGTCTCTCTGTCTTTCTGTGTTTCTCTCTCTCTCTCTCTCTCTCTCTCCATTTCTGTCTCTTTCTCTTTGTCTCTCTATCTCATTCTCTCCCTCTCTTTTTGTTTTTTCTCTCTACCTCTCTCTTTTTGTTCGTGTCTCTGTCTTTCTCTCTTTTTCCTCTCTCCCATCTCTCTCTCCCCAGGTTACTGTGATGCTGCTGGTTACCGAGTGGGTTTTGGAGTGTGTCAAGGTAAAATCCTTCCTGCCCTTCAAAAGTGATGTCATGAAGACTTGCCCTGACCCTCCCTCCAGCCCTCCCTCCGTTCATCCCTCCATCTCCTGGCCTCTCATCTCACTCTCCAAATAACTCCTTATCAGTCGTGTTCAAATATTCATGACCTTTTAAACCCTCTTGGCAGGCCTTTTGTTTCTGAAGAGGCTAGTAATAAAAGTTACTGATTTCTTCCTGCTTGTTTTATTGGACTGTTTTGTGCTGGAACTGAGGGAACACATTCTAAAATGTGACGTGCAAACACTCGTTAAAACAGGAACAGTCATGAGAAATGACCGCCAAAGACAAATAGAGCGATGATGGCAGGAGTTATTTTATTAATCACTTGAAGAAAACAATTTGCTAAATGCACATTGTGTGTGTGTGTGTGTGTGTGTGTGTGTGTGTAAAGGGCTGTGTCATTAGACCGATTGCCCTGTCTACATTCCAAACTCACCTACTGTGAAGGAATGGTCCATGGGTGTTTGGCTGTGAGACAGTGTAATCTCTGGGTGTTAGAGAAACACACACACACACACACACACAGAGATGTGTGTGAGGATGTGGGTGAGATGTGTGTTTGAGAAGTGTTTGATGTGTGTAATGTGTGGGGTTGTATGTAAGGATGTGTGTGAGGAATGTCTTACTCTCTTTCTTGCTCTCTCTCCCTCCTTTCTTCCCTCTCTCCCGTGTTGATGAATGTGTTATTGATGTGTGTGTTGCCAGCTCAGGTGGAAACCTCACGGTGGATTCTGACCTTAAACCCATGAAGGACGGAGATCAGCATGATAAAAACACACACACACACACACCCCAGTACACACGAGTTAGACCTCACAACCCTGAGCTTATAGAGGTGGAGTTGGAAGAAGGAAGTCACGATGTTCAGACCTGTAAATGCAGCTTACTTTAACACCTGCAGCATCACTCACATTTCACCAGCTTTTACTGTTACTCAGATCAACGCCACACAGCTACTCTACTCTCTCGCTCCTTTCTTTCTTTCTTTCTTTCTTTCTTTCCTTCCTTCTGCACATCTCTTTCTTCCTTTCTTTCTGTCTTTCGTTTTTTCATCAGGAGATCTCTTTCTGTGTTTCTTTCTTTCCTTCCTTCCTTCTGGAGATCACTTTTTTTTCTTTCCTTCCTTCTGGAGATCTGTCTCACTTTCCTTCCTCCTGGAGATCTCTTTCTTTATATCCTTCTTTGCTTTCTTTCCTTCTGGAGATTTCACTCATACTTTTGCTTTCTCATGATCTCTCTCATGCTTTCTTCCTTTGTTTCATGGGCTTTTTCTTATTTTCACCTCTCTCTCTCTCTCATCTTTCTTTTTGGTGTGCTTTCTTTTTTTCTTTCTTTCTTATTCTGTCTTTTGTGATCTCTGTTGTGGTCTTTCTCTCTGCTATTTCTTGTTTTCTCAACCTCCTAAAATGGATACACAAGCAAGATAAACACAAGATTGAACATTTAAGTAAACCAACGTCTTAACACCTGCATCATAATTCACCTTTTCCCTGTAATATTTCACTATTAATGGAATATAATACACGCAGCTAAATTTCTTTCTGCCCGACGTGTTTACAGCTGTCGGCTGCCGTTCACACCGAGCTGCTTTTGTGCATTATTAAATAATTAAATATTAAAGCCACAACGGACCCTGTGAAATGAGGCTAATCAATTATTCCTCCAGCGGGAGGAAGAAAGATCTATAGTAATACACGACCCTGCCCAAGCGAGAGGATCTGCTGATGCAAACACAACTCTACTGTAAATGTCAGCTAATGAAGAAGAATTGATTTGTATTAATATAATCAGAGTGGGTGCATAAAGACCGCTGGAGAGCCGCTTGTCCTTATCTCAACACTGCTGATGCTAATGACCAGATCAGGATTCCGTGATGTACAGAAATGGGGTGTAATCTCTCATAACGACGGGATCTTCGAGACAACCAGGTCCCTGAATCACCACATATTTAGCTACATCATTTATCTCTGAATGATGAATTTTATTTAATGTATCAAATTAATTATTTCTTGATCACGTATTGATCCTATTAATATAATAATATTTACTACTAGTATGCAGCGTTTTATTTATTTCTATTAATTACTTTATTTTATTTAATATATTTAATATATTTTATTTTATGTTGTTTTCTTTTTCATTTAATTATTTATTTTCAGAATCAGAACAATTTTATTTATGCTAAAGGAAATTGCTGCAAATACAAATAAAAGAATGCAAATAAATGTATATTAAAAATTTTATTCCAGTTTATTTGAAATATTTTATTTTTCGGTTTTATATTATTGTTATTATTTTTTCGTACATTTCAGTTTTTATTTTCTGAATCAAAAAACTTCATTTGTCCTTATGGAAATTGCTGCAAGTAAAAATAAACGGAAACAAATAAATTTACATAAATATTATTTGACTTTGTCATAGATTTCTTTCTTTCTTTCAGAATCAGAAAAACCTTATATGTAGTGAGTGAAAATGGCTGCAATAAAAATGACACAAATTAATTATTTAATAAATTTAAACTATTTGTCCTGAGGGATTTTGCTGCACATAAAAATAAAAGTACACAAATATATGTATATAAATATATTTATATATATATTAATTCGTTAATTTTTAGAAGTCAAATGGACTCAAGAACACATAAAAAATAAAAAGCCTGGTAAAAGCCTGATTTTCACAATTTCATAGTCCGTAGTAGTGCACTATGTAGCTAAGGCTTCAAGAATAAAGTATAAAATATTTTTAGACTCTAAGATAAAATTGTGCAAAAACAGGGGGTTCAATTCATCAAATTTCTGAAGGTTAAACATCAAAAAAATCCAGCATAAACATACGAGAATAAAGGACTGGGAGCTAACATTAATTATTATAAGGAAACGTCATATTACCTTTAGAAAATATGCAAGGCATCCTATGGGCTACTTGTGATGAATTATTCTAGCAAAAAGAGACTTGTGGTGAATTATTTAGTGATATTGAGCTGAATTAATGCACCTCTGGTATTTTACTCTTTTATGTGGTGTGTATTGAAATCCCTGTTCTCTAGCAAAAAAAATATTGAACAAATTTTCATTGTAGGTCTCTTTTTAAAAAGTTTGTACAACTGGACATTGCTTTTACTGAGCTCTCTCTGGGAATATTGCTTACATACCAAGTAAAAATCACAACCTTCCCGTTGGAACATGGGGGAAAATGGAAAATCCATATGTTCCCCCAACATGGCTTTCAACGCAATTTATAGTCCAAACAAACGCGGCCGGCGCTAAGTAAAAGGCCTTTGGCTCTGCCAGGAGGATGACGTGCTTCGCTTAAACGTAATTGAACGGCAAATGAAAAGCAGAGGCCCTCTTAACTTGATTAATGGCCGAAAAATAAATGCACTCGTTGATAAGAGTGCTGGCAAAAATTAGCCACGTGTTGCCCCGAGTGTGGAGCTAATTAGCCTTAGCCATTAGCCTTCACAGCAAAATAGTTTCACGAGAGAAAAAGGAACCAGTCAAGTCTCGAGACAGTAAATGGCTAACATTCACCTCAAGTCAATTACACTTTGAGCAGAGATTGGAGGACAAGAATGACCTTACGCGACCCTGTTCCAGACGACTGGAAAAGTCAGGTTTGATAAGTGTGATGGCCTTTACGGAGTTTTCTTAACTACTTTGTTTGTCTTCGATCGCAGATGTACCAGACTGTGGAACTGGGAGAGAGGCATTTGAGAAATTCAGCTTTTCTCATGTCAAATGCTGCCCAAATGTGAGATATTTGGTAAATATAACTTTGTTATTTACAGCATTTAGCATTTAGCAGTCATCCAGAGCTACTTCCATTTTCCAGATTTCAGAGACAGTCTCCGAGTAGCAATTTGGGGTTAAGGGTCTTGTTCAGGGACCCAATGATGGTAATGCTGGAGGAAGGACTCAAACCCACGACCTCCTGGTCCAGAGGCGAGTGTCCTAACCATTAAACAGAGAGAGGTGTCAGAAGTACACGCATTCGTCACTCAAGTAGAAGTATAGATACATGTGTTTAAAAAGACTAGTAAAAGTTAAAGTACTGACTCGACTTCTTTACTCAATTTAAAGTGAAAAGTACAGGCTCTAAAACATACTTAAAGTATAAAGGTATAAAGTTCCCTTGTGAAGGACGAAACCTCCATTTTAGGACAAAGCTGACTAGACTCCATGTCCAAGCGTTATGTAGAGCGCAAGCAGAGAAAAATAAAGCCACATGAATACATAAAGCTGCATTGGTCATTACCATCATTACACATGATGATCACCTCTATCCTAAACACATCATGCAACAAATATTACAGTGCTGAAAAGAGCACTGTAGAAATAAACTCAACTCAAGTGAAGTGAATTTGGTGGAGCAAAGCTTCAAACAATCAATCAACTTCTGCTCAAATACAACACAATGATGTTCATAATTACTAGAAAGAATTTTCTAAATGTGTTTCTCCAGACATTTTAAAATAATGTTGAGGTTATGCACGGTATTGTAGCTAGATATTTAAGACAAATATTACGTTGCTCGTCCGTAGTCACACAGCAACCATCTTTTCCTCTGTTTTTAGGTCAAAATGGTCTTTTTTGGCCACAAGAAGGTGTATTAACATCAATTAAACAGTACATATTTTAGCAGCTAGCACTTTTTTAAATGTTTTTACCCTTTTATCCATTTCTCTGTCACACAATTTCTTCAGGAATTGCCAGTCAAGTCCTGAATGGTATTAGCTTTAATAGCAAACTAATAGGGTTTTGCAAATCTGTTGTTACCTAAAATTGGACTGCTACATTACTGATATCTGTCATTTTTAGAATACTGGAACGACCTTTCATTAAGACACATAACCTATTCTGCAATTTTGAAATCTTCACCACTGAGTGTAACATTAATTTACATTAAACGTAGCAGTAACTACACATTGTGACAGTAACTGTTAACTCCCTAACAATTACCAGTAATCACACGTATCTCCTGCTAATTGCTCTCTGCCGTGCCAGCTGTCAGACGAGCTGCACTTAAGCTTTTATTTTTAATCACTCTGGAATGATCAGGCCTTGTTTTTCTAATGCATAATGCAGGAAAGGAAATCACTCAGGATAGAGAGGGCTGGGGTCGTGATTAACGCAGCAGTGTCTATGATAATGGCTGACCAAACCGTGTATTAAGAGACCATCGTTTGTCGGAATCTTTACTTAGACCTGAGCTTATACATATGTATAAAGTCCCGCCCATTTGGAGCTTGGCAGATCTATCTATCTATCTATCTATCTATCTATCTATCTATCTATCTATCTAGATTATGTAGATTACTAGTTACTGTTATTTCAAAGTAATTGATTACATTACAATATTACTGTCTCTGAATTGTAATGCGTTACACAACTTCTGCATTACTTTTGAGTTACTTTTACCAAAATAACTGTGGAAGTGGGACTTGGCATTGTAAAATGCTAAAATGTAGTTTACTGCAGTTCATTCTACATCCTGTGGAGGGCACTGTGGTGTAGCATAATGACTGTTGGCACACAGATTGTAGGAAATTGAGATGAAACTTGTGATTTACCCTCCTGCTTTGTTTTTACCTTGTTTTCTGCCACCTGTATTCCATTAGCATGGCAAATTTTATCTGGAGTTGCATGCAAAAATGTCAATGTGATTTCACCAACTCCATTACCTTTCCAAGCCCTGTGTCAAGCCTAAATAATAGCAGCTAGTATTGCTATTAATGAACTCATGACACAGCGTAAAACACGAGAAAGAGCCTTAAACTCATCATCATCTTTATTATGCATAAGAACGCACAGGCTAAACGTAGCACAAGCATGGTTATTCATTCACACAAGGCTCTTTATTGTTTGTTCTGCCATTTTGTTTTTGGTTGTGTGCTACTATTCATTAGCAAAAATAAATGAGGAAGAGAAAAAACACATTTTTCAGACTATCTCTGTGATGTGACTGAGGCACTTTGTTAACATGCAGTTACGGTTATACTTCTCTGCAGGTACATTAACGCTAACGTATGGCTCATTGACAACAAAGGGACGGGTGAAGCGTACGAGTCTGATTGTTCGAGCTGAGGCGGAAGACAGTTTCAAATTAAAGGGATTGCATTTTGTCGCCAGCGAAGAGTCCTAATCTGCAACTTGTAGCACCCTCGGATTTGTATCCTGAATTGCGTTCGACCTAACAGTGCCCTGTTCTGATTGCCAGTGTTGGGGAAGCTGCTTTTAAATACTTTTTCAAGCTACAAGCTACTTATGATTAAAAGTAGCTAAGCTACACCAAGCTACTGTTTTAATATAGTAGTTAGCTACACTACAAGCTACAGAGAAGAAGTAGCTAGCTACAGCCAAGCTATTTTATCGGGCACATCTTTGAAGGTGGAATCCATCGCCCGACTTCACCTCGCAGCTGCCAAGGGTGTGCTGTTATGCAATGAGCATGCGCCACTTCTGCCAATTCAGCACCAATCAGAAACGCGTTGTAGTGGAAAATACCCATCTTTGTAAAGAGAGAAAAATAAAAATATCCATTTTTGGTAGCATTGTCCATGCTACGGTGCTATTTGTAAAATTAAATATTTACTGGAAGTTACTTAAATATCTACTTTAAGTTACTTAAAACCAGTTACATTACATCTTTTAGCTACTCCCCAAACACTGCTCGTTTCATTGTAAACAGACGCCAATTTCCCGGAGTTTCTGTGCTGCTGAGTTGCTGTTGTGGACCGCGTTACGCTGCACGGCGTACTCGATATTTGCACAGTCCATCCATCATGGCTATTAGAAAAATGTACAAAAGCGAAAAGAGGTGCCCTCGAAAAGATTAATGAAAAACCACACCGCCGTGTTGTAGCACTCGCCCCCCGGGAATGCATTCGGCGTATTGTGAAAATGTGTGCAGGAAAAACGCGGCTTGTTTCTTCTCGTCGATGGCCAACGGACTGGGGACCACAGCTCTGTGCCATTTCTGATTTTGGGAATGATATTGGGTCAGACTGACTGATTCGGTCTTGGTTTCAACCGTGTAGGAAGGCAGAGTGCCGTAGGTAGTTTGAGGGTTCGTAGAGTTTGTATAAGATGTGCTTCAGAGGTGGCAGGAGTCTGTGTCGCTTCACCCTTCATCCCGGAGAAAGGGTGTGTCTAGAAGAATGAAATCGAAGTGAGAAATAACATTAACACCATTTTTCACATTAAAGCCAAAAAAACAAACCCCAAATGAGCTTTTTTCATTACATTTCCAACCTCAAATAAAAAAACCCCAATCATTTTCCATTTTCCCATTTTTAAACTGGAAAACAATGGCAACTATAATGACTGAAAAGCACAAATTAAGATGATG
This sequence comes from Distichodus sexfasciatus, assembly GCA_032718565.1. Taxonomy (NCBI): domain Eukaryota; kingdom Metazoa; phylum Chordata; class Actinopteri; order Characiformes; family Distichodontidae; genus Distichodus; species Distichodus sexfasciatus. The sequence continues at coordinate 187,509 of JAVGVS010000319.1, read as the reverse complement.
GATGAGGAGAAATCCTCCTGGTGTTGGGCAAGTTACTTCCAAAATGTAATTTGTAATAACAGATTACCAGTTACTGTTATTTCAAAGTAATTGGTTACGTTATAATATTACTGTCTCTGAATTGTAACGTGTTACACGACTCCTGCATTACTTTTGAGTTTCGTTCACCTAAATAGCTGCAGACGCAGGCCTTGGTATTGTAAAATGCTAAAATGTAGTTTACTGCAGTTCATTCTACATCCAGTAGAGGGTGATGTGGTGACTGTAGGCATACACTCTGTGGAAAATAGCTCTTTTTCTCACACTATTTTGTGCCAAAGGTTTTGCTGTGTTCGTGATTTTTTAATTAAAAAAATTTTTGGGTTAAAAGTGTGCTGTAGTGTGGGTTACCTAAACATGTAACATGTATAAATATTACTGATATTTTATTAGCAATGCAGTACATTACTGCGTTACAGCAAAAAGAGATAAATTACTGTAACTGTGTTACTTTTATAACGTGTCACTACCAACACTGATACTGAACAACATACTGCATCGACAAACCTGATAATGCTGTCGCGAAGAACTACTTTAACATGTGTAAAACTGTGGTGTTTTTCTTGTATTTTGTGGGTTGTGAGGACCTGGCTGTCCCCTAATAAAGTCTGATTTTTATGACTTTCTGGGGACATCTTGGTATGTGAGGACCGGTGTCCATAAGGAAAAATTACTTTAGAGAAAATGTCAATGTTTTATTTAAAATACTCATAATGGGACCTAATGGAAGGACCTCACAAAGATAGTAAGACAAGTGTGAGTGTGTTAGTGTGTGCAGACCCGGGATTTGCTAGTCATCCAGGTGCTGCTCCTCCCAGGTGGAGGTGGGGATGGCGCTGTAGGGGTCCATGATGACCTTGGCACAGCGGATGATCATGGCCACCAGCAGCAGGCAGAGAAAGGCGATGCAGGCCAGAGTCAGGCCCTGGTCCACGTCCACGAAGGCGGGGTCCGGCGTCGGCGGCTCCTCCATCGCTTCAATCTGTCCTCATCCATCCGCACCGCCGCTACCATCCTGATCGCTTAGCTGGGGGTAGATTGACAGGAAGGAAAAGGGCCATGGCTGAAGAAACTACTAGAAGCGTTTTAAACGATTTAAACTTTAGAACGCTGTGAATTGTTTCTCATTTTGGGTGGAAGGTCACCGGTTCGAATCCCAGACTGGAAAAGGTACTACTGAGGTACTCACAAGCAAGGTACCGTCTCTCCCCTATAGGCGCTGCCTATGTCAGCTGCCCACTGCTCCTTCACAGATGGCTCAAAAGCAGAGGTCATATTTTGTTGTGGTGCACTGTGTGTTCTGTTCAAAATGACAAATAATCACTCACTTTCACACTCGATCCTGGAATGGAATTGGACAAACTCAGAAATCTCTTAACTGGGAGTGGCAGAGGTAGAGCAGAAGCAGTGAAGATGAACGAGTATCTTCTAGTTTGACTCAAGAGTTGTCTACTTTGTCCACTCCTGGTCAACATCATCAATAGTTTCTAATTAAGAGATTCAGATTAACACTGATTACAATGCCCAAACTGTCTCTGGTCAGCATCAGTGAACATTCCCAGGCTTTATGGCTGAAGTCTGTGATCAAGAGTACCATTTTTTAACTCGCAGCTCTGTGGTCTCTACAGATTTATCAATCCGATTGTACATTGCTAAATAGATGTGTTGTGGATGATAAAACTCCTGAACCTGGACTGTAAAAACCAGTGCACAAAATACCAGTGCACTTTTTGGGTCTTCTTTGCTTCTACAGTGAACCTGTTGATCTGAAGATGAATCTGAAGTAGCTGCCAAAATGAACACTGATTTGTAAGTTTTTGCAGCATGCAGATGCATTTTATCCCTCTTTAAAACAAGCCCAAACTCTCAGAGCCACGTGGTTAGGGCTTTAGCGAAGACCGAGTACCAAATTCTTTGGCCAGAGATCACAGGACGAGGGTCAGAACCATCAGTTTCCACCCTGATCCCGGGACAAGTGGAACGGGAACACAGTGCCCTCTCGGCTTGGCACAGATTACAGCCAGTCGTATTTAAAAAAAGAACCGATCACTAATTATGCTGAGGTGGAAGTTATCATTTAATATAAAAGATCTTTGAGAAAGTCTTTGGGAACGTTTTTGACAAAGCTGTTAATTTACTATCATTCTTTCATTCATTATCCAAACCGCTTAATCCCTATCGGGGTCCCTATCGAGGACCGGAGCCTAATTTACGGGCGCAAGGTGGAGAACAACCCCGGGGCGGACGCACAACACACTGCAGAGCACACACACTCACACCTTACGGGGTCAATTTTAGAGTCACCAATCTACATGCTTTTGGACTGTGGGAGGAAACCGGAGCACCCGAAGGAAGCCCACACAAACTCGGGGAGAGCACGCAAACTCCACACAAAACGGCCGACCTAGGGGCCCGAACCCAGGACCTTCTCGCTGTGAGGCGGCAGCGCTAACCACTGCACCACCCCTATTACAAATATAGTAGAGTATTTGTGGCATGAAAAAGACAGGTAATGTATGGATAAACATTAAAATAATAAAACATTTGCAAAATAAATGTTTAATAGTAAAATATAGGTTGATGACAAAATGCATTAACGTCTTAAGCCAAACTGGACTGGCTTTAGAAACTTTTTGACTTTTCCTGACCTGAAACTGTCAAAAACTCGGTCCACATCACAGCACTTGAAATTCAAGCCCTAAAAATATGCTACCCAGAGCACGAATGGCTTTACCATCGAGACCCTGCCAGATGTATTTTTTAACATTCTTTAGAGAACGTATAAGAACATACAAGTACAGTGTGAGAATACTGTATAATACAATAAAAATGCAGCAAGCGACTTTGCTTCTGGCTTTCAGGCAAGTCCTGCTTGGGACACGGCTCACACAAATTATTCAGAGGAACATGTTAAAGGCAATTCCACATATTAAATCAGGAGAGTTTGGCATTCATATTCTCATGTGCTGTGAGGTGTTGACTAATTAAACGCCAAGCGAGAGTCAATATCGCAATCGTGAGGAAACTGTAAATAAGCGTTAAATGGAGCCAGACTGAGAAACCACCGAGCTCTCATTACACTTCCAATTTGCACTCATGCAGTTTTCCTCGCCAGGCGTCCAAATCTTATTTTCATCACTTAAATGCATAATTCGTACGTTATGTGATGAAGTGCGTTACCTGGGGCCCCTTAGAATGCCATACGACTGGCCTTCTAAACTAATAAGGATATTTTAGATTCACTCCTCCCCCGGCTGAGGAAAAGAAAAGCAGCAAGATTAGTTTGAGGGAACTATTTACGAGTCTCAATTCAACTCCATTTAACTTTATCATTCGCCCCTCTGCCAACGTTTTTTGAGTGGCAGCTTCACTTTAATGGTACACAAGTCTTTTTGCAGCGCACCACTTCCAGTCAATTCCATAATATAGGAGTTATAGTGGCTATCATTTATAGTCATTATCTAATGATGTAGTGTGTGTGTGTGTGGTCTGATTGATGGCGGAGTGTTGAAAGGGATTTTAGAGTCACATCTCTCTTTCTCTCTCTCTCTCTCTCTCTCTCTCTCTCTGTCTGGATTGCAATAATGCTCAAGGCGAAAGCGCCGTAAGATTCCATATATTTGTCCCAATCTGAAAAGTCTGCATGGTTTAAATGCGCATGTGAAAGTGAAAATGTAATGTTTCTGTCTTTTCAAAGAGTCTGCCATTGCCTCTGTTTATGTTTTTGTTCATTAGGCTAAAATTGGAGACACAGAAAAATGAGTTACTGTGAAAAACGTCTGATGCAGCTCTGCTGTGACAAATGAATGTGTGATTATGTGATTAAAAGCGCTCAAATACGGTCGTATATCATCTGAGCTTTCTTCATTAATCGTGCTGCTCGACTGGATTTCTCCCTCATCATTTCAGAAGATATGAACCCTTTGGTGAGGAGTTGGAGTTTGGCCAGTTTTTACAGTTTTACAACATCATGATTAAATCATAAGGTTGGTGGCTTTGGTATGGGATAGTCGCATGCTGAAAGTGCTGCAACACCTGCTGAAAGCTGTTTGGATAACGACTGCATGGTGTGTTTTCATTTTTCCCCAGTTATTTGAACGAAAACCAAAAAATCACTTGTTACTCATATTTTTGGGTTTGTTTTTAGTTTTAATTTTAAAAATGATAAATGATCATTTAAGCAGTCTACTATAGTCTGTAGTGTACTATAACACAATTTATATACTGTATACAAAAAAAAAAAACATGGCTCCTCTTTGAATAACACAACCTCAACACCAACACAACAACAATAACACAACCTCCACACAACACCAACACAATCTCAACACAACACCAACACAATCTCAGCACCAACACAACCTCAACACCAACACAACAACAATAACACAACCTCCACACAACACCAACACAACCTCTACACAACTCCAACACAACCTCAACACCAACACAACAATACCACAACCTCCACACAACACCAACACAACCTCCACACAACACCAACACAATCTCAGCACCAACACAACCTCAACTCCAGCACAACAACTATAACACAACCTCCACACAATGTCAACACAACCTCTACACAACATCAACACTAACACGACAATAAAGGCTGTGTCCACCCAGAAACCGACACACTCAGGGATTTCAGCAAACCTTTGCCCTTGAACAAAACCGTCCCACGGCAGCCGTGCCCTTCCCCTGACGCGCTCAGAGTCGAGACCCTCGGGGCCCAAAACGAATAATCAGCTTCAATAAAGCCAGGCTCTTCCTCTGTCAGAGTCTCTTTGATCGCACACCTTGGGGATTCAGGACGTTGAAAACGTGTGACGCTGTTCTCCTGTCAGCACTTTGTGGGATTTACCTTACGTTGTACCCTTTCACTGTCGTCTGTTACCGTTTTGAAACGCCAGCGACAACCTTTGCGACGCCATTAGCAAGTTAATAGAGATTTACTGCTGACGCCGAAGACGTGGTGAAAGCAAACCTTTCATGTCGGAATAATCCTGACGGCAACATCTCTTCAGTCGACTTTGGTCTGTCCCAAAACAGATTAACATCATGTTAAAGCTAAAAGGTGGCGAAAGGGGCAGTGTGTGGAAACTCGAAATGGGAGTGAAATCGAAGATCAGAAGATAAGATTATTTTTGTTACTGCCTCTTTTATTCATAAATTGGCTGATCCCAAAGCACATATATTTTTACTGCTTTGTTTAAAAAGCAAAATTAAATCTGGCTGAAATTTCTTGAGGTTCTGTTTGGACTGTGTTGGTGTTGTGTTAAGGTTGTGTTGGTGTTGTAGTGATGTTTTGTAGAGGTTGCATAGATGTTGTGATGAGGTTCTGTTTGGCTTGTGTTGGTGTCTAGTGTTGTGTTGAGGTGTTGGCATTGTGTTGAAGTGGTGCTGGTGTGCTAAGATCGTGTTAATGTCGTGTTGAGGTTGTGTTGATGTTGTGTTGATGTTAGATTGTATTGAGGTTGTGTAGAAGTTGTGTTGATGTTAATGCTGTGTTGAGATTGTGTTAATGTTGTGTCGAGGTTGTCTTGAGGTTCTGTTCAGGTTGTGTTGGTGTCTGGTGTTAGTGGTGTTAGTAATGTGTTGAGATTGTGTTGGTGTTGTTTTGATGTTGGTGTTGTGTAGAAGGTGTGTTGAGGTTGTGTTGTTATTTGTGTCTTGTGGTGAGTGAATTGTTGCTGCTGGAGGTGATAATGGATTTTTCTACCTCTTATCCTCTACGTTTTAACGCCATACGACACTTTCACTATTTTCATAATTGCCTTGTGTGATTAACGACACAATCGCAGCCGGAGCGCAGCAGGGTCAGAACTGGCTCAGAAGATAACACTGCGCTGAGGTGAGTGTGTGTGTAGAGAGTGAGTCAAAGAAAATGTGTGCATCAGAGGGAAAGAGGGGGGTGATGTTTGTGAGTGTTAATGTGAGAAAGTGTGTGTGTGTGTGTTCGTATAAGTGACGGATGGTGTCACTCTCTACGCCCCATCTGCCAGTGATGGAGTCAGAAGACTGAGCATCTGCTGCAGCCACTTCAACACAAATTACACACACACTCACTCACACAGACCCAACACACACACACACACACACAGACACAGACAAAGGAATCAGGGAGGTTTCACATGTAGCAACAGCTCCAACTTCGACTCACTGGTTTCTATGTTTGTGTTTCTCTGCAGGAGGCTGTACTTCTACTAATCCCTCTCGCCCTCCCTCTCTCTCTCTCTCTCCTCTCTCTCTCCGTCTCTCTCTCCTCAGACATTTCTTTCTTGTCTTCTGTTTCTACCATGACAAAAAGAGAAGTTCACACTCTCAACACTGTGCAGCTCCTGTCAAAAACCAGAGCTCAAAGTAAACTACAGCAGACTGCTGAGCAGGATGTTTGTTTGTTTATTTATTTATTTATTGTTTGTTTTCAGTGTAATAGGATTGGATTAATTATTATGACACAAAACCACTATAGCCCAACAAATTAGAACTTTCAAGTAGACAAAACACAGGTAATGTTATAAATTATTAATAATTCTATTGTTATTATTATTATTATTATTATTATTATTATTACATAGATAATAATGTGTAAAGATCAATTACCAATCTCTCTTTCTATTCCTTTCTATTGCCTCCTTCTATTGTTTCTCTCTTCTCTCGCTTTTTCAGCAGGACAGCTAAATTGAACTCTTTTTGAGCTCTCTAACAGCAGCCAACTTCTCTAAAACAACATGTACAATGAAATGTGATATTCACCTTTCTAAATTCACATCTGCTTCAACTATGCTGTAATGAATGTAATGAAAGCAGGAGAGATATAGAGAGGACTCCAGAAAATCGGAAAAAGAGAGGCAAAATCTGACATGAGAAAGAGAGAGAGATAAAGAGAATGAGAGACAGGAATATGTAGTTATAAAAAAGGGAACGGGAAGAGATAGAGAGAAAGAAACATAGAGAGAGGAACATAGAGTGATAGGAGCGAGGGAGAGAGCTACAGAAAGAAAGAAAGAAAGAAAGAAAGGAGGAGAGGGGAATATAGAAGTTTAGAAAGACTCTGTGTGTGTGTGTGTGTGTGCGGTGTCCTTTCATGTCAAATGCCCAGAGGTGGAAAGAGTACTGAAAATTTGTACTCAAGTACAAGTACTGCCATATTGGTTAAATGTACTCATCATATAAAAGTACTGGTGTTAAAAAATACTTGAGTAAAAGTACAAAGTACTCTTCTCAAAAACTACTCAGAGTACTAATTACTTTTTAACCGATGGATGTTTTATTGCGTTGTCAATAGCAGGCATTCGATTCGATTCACCAGTATAAAATATCTACGTTCAAAGCATATTTCTCAGATGAACAAGGTACAGAAAGGCAATTTGTTTTGTAAATAAATGTAGATATAAAGCAGGAATTTTGTTTGTTAAAACAATGACAAAAATGTTTTTGAACATGCATAGAACAGTTTAACTTTTTCCCAACACACTGCGAACAACAGGCAAGGGCACCTGTCCTCCTGGGTCTTTTTCTCCATCATTTTCACGGTATGACAGGGTTGTCTTCTGGTCTCCATTTTGGCTTCTTTGTCTCCAAATCTTCAGTCTATAAATGAGTTTGTACTCCACTGTGTAGTACCTCCAGACACCTGTATACAAGGTAGCGGAGTTTATTCTTTGCTTACGTCAAGTAGATTAATTACGCGGTGGTGATTGCACAGGTGCAGATGAAAGGTTTGAATATTAATTCAAATTGTGGGCGTACTCAGTAGCGACTTTTTGATTTGTTAGTAGCGAGAGATTAAGATGGTGTAAATTCACCAAGTACGAGTAAAATTACACACTTGAAAAAACTACCTTCATAAAAGTACACAAGTACCCCAAAAAATCTATACTTAATTACAGTAACGTGAGTATTTAATTCGTTATTCCACCCCCGATTATCACTATTAATTGCATTGTATACTGCATTAAGAGGTTTGACTCGCTCTCTTACTGCCGATGTCGCTTCTGTACTTTTATTGAAACTCATTTTACAACACGAAACACTTCCACTGTATTATTCGCACTAAAAAGCAGGAGACATTTTTTAGTTTTAGGTTTTTGGTTATAGCATTTCAGTCGCTTCATCCCCACTTCCTGGCATACCTGCCGGAGTGAGAGGTGTTTGAGGGAAAAGTGAAGGCTGTCGGCATGGAAATGGTTGAATTAGGTTGTCGGGAGCGAGACGGATGAGGAAAGCGTTGGATTAAATCACGTTAAATGAGACTGTAGGACAGCCTGAGTACAAATGGCACCACTGAGTGAGTCTGGTTGATTAGCAGGTTGTTATATCATCTGCTAAACTGAGTGAAACTTTTTGGAAGCAGTACAACTGATACACACGTAATTACTCTATAATGAAGACGCAGTATTGATAATAAATATGAGTTAATATTCCACTGAGCTGATTTGGGTTCAATTCAAAGGCCCACTGCTGCCTTCCACAGATGGGTCACAATTGGTTGTGGTGCACTGTGTGCTGTGCTGTGTTCACAAAGACAAATAATCACTCACTAAAAGAATGATATACTCTAGCTTTAACCTCTTGATCGCTTGACCTTGGCGTTTTAAATATTACTTCTCTCAAATTTTCTAGGTGTACTCAGTAACAAAATGTGATTTTTAAACTAGCAAAGTACTTGATTACTTAGTTCAATTTGTACTCAAATACAAGTAAAATTCAACTGAACTGAATTTTACTATGATCCTGTCACCTGCTAGTTGATGTGACTTTAAATGACATGTGACTGGTGAGATTTCTGCTTGAAATATTGGTGAATGAGGCTACTCTATCTAACGTCTTTAGGATGATCTGATGCCCATGCTGTTCACACCCTGCTGTAAACACAGCTCAGTGATCCCAACAATCTGCTTCAGTGGTGAGGCTGTAGTCGCCGCTACCAGACACTGGCACATTTCAATTCAGAAACTCCTAGACTCACATACTCACTCAACTCTGGGAGCATTTGCCTAATCTATACATCATTTTTCATTTCCCAGTCTGATTTAGATAGAGATGCAGGGTTAGAAATGTTTAAATTGGAAGATAAGAATAGAAGACTGTCTCTCTATTTACACTAATTCATGTGAGGCCGAATTTTGGGGGTGTTTGCTGTATTTATTAATAATCTATCCAATTATGTAATATCCCTAAATGATACATTAAACATGTAATATAACAGTATTTATATAGCTAATACAATCAGAGAACTTTTCTTGCTATAAATTGCTTTTCTTATTGATTTGACCCAAGCCTGTCAGACCCAAGCCTTAAATCTGGAAACCCTGTCATTTGTTTTCATACTGAACCCCTTTAACCCTGCACTAGAACACAGAGAGGACTCGGTTCTCAATTATAGTTTTCTGCATCAATCCTTCAGTTACTGTGGGTGTTAATAAGCCTGTTGTGCCGAGCAGAAGTAGAAGTTGGATATGATAACGTATGGTGGAGTTCAGTATTAATTAATCACAGGTCTATTTCATAATGTACAGCATCCTGATGCACAATAAACTACTAATGGATATGACATTTAGGATGTTATTAATGGGAAGTTTCCAACATATCAGCCATAAAAAAAAGTCTGAGGAGAAAAATGTTTATGCACTTTTGTATTAGTATGTAATTAATGTAATTTATTTGTAGCCCTGAATAATTGCACTTATGTGTTTTTTTTTTTTATTTTCATTATAAAAATTATGTATTGTATGACTTATACTAGGAATAATTGCAGTTTATGTTTTTCAAACAATTTTTTAAAAATAGTTTTTATCACTTGCACGAAGAATAATACCAATTTAGATATTTGCATAATTGCAAATTTATGCTTTATATTTTTTATGAATAAAACAGGTTAAAATCTATTTGCCAGACCACGAATGTGCTTTTTAATTTGTGGTAAAATGGTCATTTCTATTATTTGAACTAGGAATAATTTCAATTTAATTAATTTTTAAGAATAAAATATGTCAAAACTTATTTTGTCAGAACATGAATAATTGCTTATTTAAGTTTTTTTATTTACTATTTTTTAATTACAATAATTGCAAATATATGCTTTATGTTTTTTAGGAATAAAACTGTTAAAAGCTTATTTATCAAACATAATTAATTTCTAATTAATTATTTTTACTTTAAACAAGGTATAATTGCAATTTAGTTTATAAAAATGCATTGTGTATTTATTAAACTAAGAATAATCACAATTTATGCTTTTCATTTTTAGAAATAAAACTAGTTAAAACATAATGTTCAAAATATGTAAAATTGCAATTTAAGTTTTTAATATTCCAAGAAAAATCATTATGTTAAACATATTTCTCAAAACATATTTGTTTTATTTATTTTTATTACTTAGTAAAATTGTAATTTATATAACTTGAACTGGGTATAATTGGTACTGGTGCTATTTTAATTGACATAAAAACTGCATTTTGTATTTCTTGAACTAATCTATAGCAAATAAACAGATTAAAACTTATTTGTCAGAACATGAATTGCAATTCCTGCTTTTTAATCTCTACAGTAAAAACAGTTTAAAACTAACTTCAGAACAACTCAAACTTAAACGCATGAGGCTCTCATCATTTCTCAACGCTACAGACGGGAATATCAGGCATCACAAAAACCAGAGTCTGGTCCTGAAAGGCTGAGATGCAGCTCATGAAGCGGAGGCATCCGTACTCTCAGTACCGACTCTTGCTCCACGGCAACGGAGGAGAGGCAGCGGCTACGGCGACGGGGTTGCCGGGTCGATGAGGATGTGATGAGAGGAGAATGAGGATGAGAAGGAGAAGGAGGAGGAGGAGGAGGAGAGGAACGGAGAGTCCTACCCAAGCATCACATGGTGAAGAGAGATATGGAGAGGTGGAGTCTCTGGAGGCACGGCCGCTTCCATCTGGCACCACACTTCACACACACACATTACTAAGAACCCCACACACACGCTGCAGCATCCAGCACATACTGCCATTGCACCAGCACCAGAGAGGATGTGTGTGAGGGGGTGTGTGTGAGGGAGGGAGAGAGAGAGGTGGAGAAAAAGGAAAGAGTATGTGTGTAGGTGTGTGTTGGAGGGGGGGAGAGAGAGAGTGACAGAGTGAGTGAGTGAGTGAGTGAGTGAGTGAGAGTAAGAGAGATGAGGAAGGGAAGAGAAAGAGATAAAGAAAAAAGAAGAGCGGAGGAGAGAGGCAGAGGAGGAGAGAGAGGGTTAAAGAGAGAGCCGGGGCAGAGAAAAAGGGGTGAGATAAGATAGAGGAGGAGGAGGAAGGGGAAGAGAGTGTGGAAAGGGGGGAGTGAAGGAAGGAGAGAGGAGAGAGAGAGAGAGAGAGAGAGAGCGAGAGAGGTGAAGCAGGAGAAAGAGAGTAAGAAAGAAGGGGACAGGGAGAAAGAGAGAAAGAAAGAGAGATAGAGCTTGGAGAGAAAGAGAAGGGACAGAGACAGAGAGAAAATGACAGGAGAGAGAAAGAGGAAAGAAAAGGAAAGAGAGAGGGTGGAAAGAGATCAGAAGGATGGGAAGGAGGAGAAAGATGGGGACAGGGAGAAAGAGAAGGAAGAGAGACAGAGAGAGGAATGAAAGAAGTAGAGGTAGAAAAGTGCGGGGGGGAGAGAGAAAGAGAGGGAGAGGGACAGGGAGATGAAAGTGGGAAAAATAGTAGAGAAAGAGAAAGAGAGAGGGAGAGGGACAGGGAGATGAGGTGGGAAAAATAGGGAGGTAGTGGAGGGGGGGAGAGAGGGGGAAAAGAGAGATAGAAAAGGAGGAGGAGAAAGAGAGAGGGACAGGGGATAAAGTGGGAAAAATAGGAGTAGTGAGGGGGAGGAGAGGGGGGTAAGAGATAGAAAGAGGAGGAGAAAGGGAGAGGGAAATAGAGGGTGGGGAGGAGAAAGAGAGAGATAAAAGAGAAAGGAGAGATAGAAAAGGGGGGGAAATGGGAGAAAAGAGCAGAGAGAGAGAGAGCTGGGAGAGAAAGAGAGGGGCGAGACAGAGAGAAAATGAGAGAGAGATAGAGGGGGAAGAGAGAAAATGAGAGAGAAAAATGAGAGAGAGAGAGATGAAAAGATAGAAAAGTGTGAAGGAAGAGAAAGAGGAAAGAGGAAAGGATAGATAGAAGATAGAAAAGGGGGAAGGGAGAGAGAGCGGGGGAGGAAGAAAGCTGTGAGCGACAACCCGCTTGACAGTGTAAGTGTAATGGACCTGCAGGCTACAAGTAGTGCAGCTACACCATGCTACAGTACAACATACACTACAACCTGCAGCATGCTGCAGTGTGTATGGACGAGGTGTGTGGAGGAGAGAGTTCTCCTGCCTGGAGTAAGAGCTGGTTTAGACTCAGGACTAGCTTTACTCTGGATTTGGCAGAGAGAAGGAGGAGCAGAGTGTCGCCCGGCTGAGCTCAATCTTAAATAATGATTTTGTGCTTCAGTGTGACGGAGGAGGCGTCTGTCATACCCGGTGACTGGAGGGTGTCATACTCATTAATAATAGCTGTAATCAAGTTTCACATCGGGGACTTGAACTAACGTGTGAGAGCTCTAATTTCCACGCCGCTCACCACGCACCCTCGCTTCTTCACTAAGCCACCAAATCTAACGTGAATCGAGGGCCCATAGTTTTTATATCCCTAACGCCTAGCAACCACCTAGCAACACCCTAGCAAACCAGTTATATTTACATACAGTCTATTAATACATTGAGTCTGAAGTATATTTTACATACCTGATCAACGCCATTATCAAAACTCCTTTACATTTACAGTGATAAATCTGATAAGTTAATCTGCAGTAATAATAAATCCATGTCCATCATCATTGTGTTAGATCTTTTACAGCAAGATGAAACTGCACCAATAATTTCTTCTAGTTAAGTATGAAGTGACATTCAGTGGATGCTCAACCGAGCAGCTGCGTTACCTGCTGAGCTGTAATCTACACTCTATACTCTCCTAAGCTTCTTATCTATATATAGGATAGCAACATAAGTGCCCCATCTAAATGTTCTGGGACGGTGTGTGTGTGATGTCCGTGAGATTTACTGACCCCTGTAGCAATAACACAAACTTATGGCTTAATAGAGCTTCTGCAGAGCACAGTATATATATATATATATATATATATATATATATATATATATATATATATAGTATATATATGTATATATAGATATGTATGTATATATATGTGAAAGTATTTGTGAGATATTCCGTGCATGGAAACAGAACTAAATGCGTAAAAATGCTACAGTTCAGTCAAATCTTCCCCTTTATTACAGACTAAACTCATAATTTAGCTGATAACTAACTTCAACAAATCACAACTTGCATCCATCGCTTTATTGTGACATAGCGCCATGTGGCACGCAGGGGATTACGGGAAATATAGTTATCTCCCAAAATAAGCAAAAGTCAAGATGAGTCCAAACTGGTTCAAAATTACCCAAAACTTCAGTATTTTTTCATTACCGTTCACATTTACAGTTTGCTTTAATTTTTATTAAAACAAAAGTAATACATGTGGTTCGTTATATTTACAGCAGGGTAACATTTGTGCTGTAATTGCTAATTATGTTGGTTTAAGTTTATATGATACAAATATTCATTGTAATTAGTAAGATTATTAAAGTACAGCTAAATTCTGAGCTGTGATTAAATCAGTAATAGGTCTATAATGGAACAGAAAAACCTGCTGCATTCTAAAGGGCAAAGTGTCTCCATTGCCAAATAAAAGCACAAAGAATAAATCCAGACACCTCACTCCATCCAGAAAACACAACACATAATCCAGAACCTTCTATTCATATTCTGTATTACAACAATAACAATGTGTGCTAATATGTTCCAGTCCCCTGAGTCATTCAGCTCCAGTGGGAAAGTGTGCATTGTTCAAAAACATCATACAAATGTTTTACATCATACCTACACACACACACACACACACACAGCTCTCCAGACTTGTGTAACAACTTCACCAACACTGGAACTATTATGAACCAAAGAACAAGGAGTCATTTAGAAGAACAACAGGGATTCATTTGTGTCTCACTTCAAGCATGACCGGATGCTGACTTTATCCCCGACTCTTAAAGCAGCAGGAACAAAGAAACAAACTCCACATAAACTTGCAGAAAGAAAATCACCCAGGCACTGCTCCCTGGAAGTTGTTAAAAAGCTGCCGACTGCTCCTTCAAGGAAGGGTCAAATTTTAAGGGTAGGGTTGTAGTTGGAGTTGACCCCATGATCGGAAGGTTGCTGATTCATATCCAGGACCGGTAAAGGTACCACTGAAGTACTCATGAGCAAGACAAGGCACCGTCTCCAGGCACTGCTCCCTAGATGCTGCCACTGCTCCTACATGGATGGGCCACATGCAGAGGTCACATTTTTATGGGGCAGTTGGTAGTGTAATGGTTAGGGAGTTGGCCGTGAGATTGGAAGATACCGGTTCATACCAGTAAAAGTACCACTGAAGTACTCGAGAGCAAGCCAGCCTTTTTTTTGACTCACAGTGCATGTCTATACTGTGATGTGGAATGTATTTCTTCGACTGGGTCATAGTTGTCTTGCAGCTCCGAAAACACATTACCCAACACTTTTCAACCAAGTTTACCTGAGATGAACTGAACCAGACAATGACTCACTTAGTTTCCTGATTCCTGCGTGTGAATGCACTGGTAAAATATCAAGTAACATCATGCATGTTGATGCTATATTTACTTTGGAGCCTGAAGCACATTTATAAAGAGGTTTACAGTAATATGGAAGGTGGGAGGTGACGTTTGGATTTCAGACTGAGAAACGTTTCTGACTTTGCTCAAGTGGATGTTTCTTCCTTTGAGTTGGTTTTAGTTTGAAGCATGAGAGTCTTTGGAAGCCAGAATTCATCTGGAAGCTCATATGTTGACCACAATCAAGAATCTGGCCTTAGTCTGTGTGCCAGATTCACTGTAAAAACATTCAAGACCTCAATGACATTCCTCTTCATGAGTGAGACCCAAACAGTACAGTACAGACATGATATAATACCGTCACTGGGACATCATTTAGACCATCACTTGTGGAATCTGCACACTCATAGCAGAAGCTAAATCTACACTGCACCTTTATATCTTCTCATGTGTGTTAAGTGGGTGTGTTAGCAGTGAAGAGTGTGTTTTTCAGCTAATGGTGTGTGTTCACTCTTAACGAGGCAGGCGCTCTGAAACCCACAACGGCGGTCATAAAATAGCAGAAAAATCTCAATTTTCATTCCGTTTGGCTAAACCGCAGGACCTAATGTGAGCCGTTAACAATGCCAAAAATCTTGAATACTCGCTGGTGCTAAATTAGCTTTAAAGTTTCTCCTCCGAACTGCCGTTCCCATTAGGCTCATACAAATCAACTGTGCAGGAATTAACCCACATCGCAGGGTTTTACTGCTTTTTCCTTTATTTCAGAAACTGCAGATTTTTATTCTCGTTAAGCAGCTGGTGGCTACATTCTCAGTAGGGGCAGTCGGTAGTGTAACAGTTAGAAAGTTGGCCCTGTGATCGGAAGGTTGCCGGTTCAAGTCCCGAGCTACTTATGAGCAAGGTACCGTCCCCAAGCCCTGCCAACTGCTGCTTCGAGGATGCGTCAAATGCTCATTCACGTTTTGTTGTGGTGCACTGGGGACTGTTCACAATGGGGCAGTTGGTGGCATAACGGTAGAGTGTGCACCCTGTGATCAGAAGGTCGCAGGTTCAAATCCAGGAGCTGTAAAGTTACCACTGAGGTACTCATCCCCAGCTGCTGCCCTTCTTGGCTGGCCACTGATGGCCTTCACGGATGGGTCAAATGCAGAAGTCACATTTTGTTGTGGTGCACTGTGGCTGTGCTGTGTTCACAATGACAAATAATCAAATAAACTAGTAATTAAAATAAAAATGGGTAAGCCTGAGATTAAATGTTTAGGGAAACAGGAGTCTTTGGAAAAAGCAACATCATTTCAGTTTGGATGAAGCTGACCACAGTTATGGAATAATCCTGCGTCTCTTTAATACGTGTAGAGTTCTAGTCGGGATCTGCTGTAGTAAGCAGGCTGGTAAGACAAACATTTCAGACATTTGTGGGGTTTTGGACTCTGGTTTCTCCCTTCTCGAGCTCCCCCTCTCTGTGATGTGGCTTCACTGCTCAGTAAGTGAAAGCAGAAGGAAGTAAAGCCAGAGAATTCCTCTGTACAATGACCTGAATATGGCTCTATTCATGGAGCTTATATGATTGGTTTACAGGAACAGGATAATGAGGAAAGCCCAATGGAAATAAAGCTTAAAATGTTCTGAATCTGGTGTCCTTGGCCTTGTAATATCCCTGTCTCAAATGATCTCTTAAAGCCGAGTTTCAGGTCATATGAGTCAGCATTCGGGAGAAACTGAACTTTGAAGTGGCACCTAAGTTTAGTGACACTTTTACTTTTTTTGATGGTAGTTCAATTCACTTTCACTCAACAAAAATGGCAGATATCATCTGTGAAAGTCGTCATGTGTGTTAAGGGGGTGTGTTAGCAGTGAAGAGTGTGTTTTTCAGCTAATGGTGTGTTCACTCTTAATTGTGAAATGTGCAACGGCGGTAAAAAAAAAAAAAAGCAGATAAAACCTCAATTATGTAATGATCTATTATAATGTAATTAATGTATTATAATAGTAGTCATCTCTAAATTTCTAAAACTAATTAATTACAAATCATCTTTTAGAACTTAATGAACACCAGACACATTTTAATTAAAAGGCACAAATATTGGTTAAAAACCATATAGGTGATATTATTGGCATCTGAATAGGAATAAATCATTTATTGATTAAATTCTGAATTATGAATGAATGAATTACTTTACAATCAATTTTAGTCAAAGATATTGGTATAAGTGACACTAATAGAGCTAAACCTCACCTTAAATTAATTGATCAGTTTTATAACTAACCGTCTTTTTGATCCTTAATTATATTCAACCACAGGATCCAGTTAGTGAATATTAGTTGAAAAAACATAAATATTAGTGCAAAACAATCGCTATACCTGACACTGAATACATGTATTTGTTAATTTATCAGGCATCTTTTAGACCCTAACTATTGACTAATAATAACTAATGGATAACTAAAAACATAAATACTGATTAAAAACCAGGTGGCATTAATAAAGCCAGACTTCGGCTTAAATTAATGAATAATTGAGTAAGTGAGTAATTGATTACTTTTTCACTAACTGATTAAAGGCATAAATATTGGTTATAAACCATAACTACTGTGTATTAATAAAATAAAAAGTAAATAAAGCAATTTATCGCTAACAACTTTTAAACACTCCAATTAAATTGGAAACAAAACTGCATCCAAAAATTTTTCTCCCCGTTTCGTGGTGTCGTCGTCGTGACGTGCCCATGACGTGTCGTGACGTGGCGTGTCCGCGCTTGGCGCAGCTCCGTTGTTTTTTTTTCTCCCCGCAGCGCAGCGCTTCGGCATTGTGCGTCACCACTCCCGTTCTTCGCCTGGTGTGTGTGTGTTGTGTGTGAGTGTGTGTTGATTTTTCCCCCCAACACCGAGGCGCGACATGGCAACTCCCGCCGCCGTTAATCCGTCCGGTAAGTGTGCGAGCGGCTCGCGGCGAAAACAAAAGCGGAAACGCGGAATTGTTACAATGTTGCAGTTTTGCCCTTTAAATTTCTTTGTCGGCGAGATGAAAGCGGCGGCGAACGCGACGACGGTGGTCCCGGTTCCTTCTCTCTCTTTCTCTCCCTTTTTCTCGCCACGTCGAGCCCCTCTCCAAAACCGGGGACGGGTCTCCAAAAAACCGGCCCCGTTTCTCGCCTTTAACTCGCCGTTTTATCGCCGTTTTTCGGCGCCCGTTTTTTGCCCCCCTTCATGCAAATGAGATGCTGAATATATAATTCCTCGTTCGGCTTGGACGTGATTTGGGTTTGGAGAAGCTCTCCATTAACCGACCGACCGACTCGTTTTGGGTTTGGGCTCGGGCTCGGTGTTTGTTGTTGATCCCGGTTCGTGAGGGGGAAAGCAGGGGGTTTTAGCGGCCCGATGGATGTTGTTTGGGAATCGGGACGAGAACAGAAGGCGCAGAGGCCTGGACTTCAGCTCTCTGGATGTTGTCGAAATTGAAAATTGCGTAATCGGCTTTCAGATTACACGGGCAATTATTTAAAGTTATTTGAGGATAAAAATAAAATAAAATAATAATTGCTTTTAAATACTGATTGGTTGAAAGAGATTCTTTCTGTGTTGACAGTGTTGTGGAGACATGGTTTAACTATTATTAAAATATAAGATATATAATTATATATCGGTTTGTAATAGTCGGCATTAAAATTGTGATTGTTTACATCCTTGCTCTAAATTTAATTTTGTATGTTTATTAACATGATAATGACTAACTGTCGTATTTATTTATATTTACAAACTTAAGTTAGTGCTGAGGCTTAATTTAAACAACAATAACAAAAAAAAAAATAATATTGTTACTTATAATTGATATAACAATATTTTATTATTATTAAGTCATTGAGCTAAAAAATGTAATTGAATCAAAATTTTAAAAGATTTTTAAAGGT
This sequence comes from Distichodus sexfasciatus, assembly GCA_032718565.1. NCBI lineage: Eukaryota > Metazoa > Chordata > Actinopteri > Characiformes > Distichodontidae > Distichodus > Distichodus sexfasciatus. The sequence goes on along the minus strand of JAVGVS010000319.1, from coordinate 168,867 downwards.
TCACATGAAGGTATTGTGTCTAAATAATATACACAGTTTGCCATGCCCTTTACAGCAATTGGTGTCCAAAATTGGAGTAAATGTTACATCTCACTTGTGTTAAAGTATCTCAGTGATTAGTGTTTTTGTGGATTGAACAATGGGGACTGTCTTTGTGAACATGACTATATTTGAGCAGTATAGTTAACATGATAGAATATGGTCAAATAGATGGCTTTATGACGCCAAAATACATAGTATTTATGACATTACAAATTTTGGTGTCCATTTAAAAAAAGTTGAAGTTAAAATTTCTCCACTTTTACTTAAGCTGGAATGTTGTCTAAATATTACACAAACAGGTTAGGATTTCTTGAGGCAATCAAACACTGCCCTTATTTACAAGCGAGAATATTTGGGGTTATTATTAAGGAATTAAGATATATAAATTGGGTATTTTAATCAGAATGCACATTCATATGTATCCTTGAACACTGATAAACTGATTACAATTTCAGTGTCCAGTTAAAGAAAGCTGAAGTAGTTCTACTGAATAGACACGTCAGGGCTGTGTTTGTGAGTCGTTTTGAAAGAGGGGAAAGATTTAGACTTTAAGAGGGCCGTGTCACATTACTTTGGTAGAATTTCACTTGGTAGAAAGTTCTTCTTTTCTCTTTCATTTTGTCATTTATTACTTCTATAAAACACAATTTAGTCACCACTTAGATATCACCTTAACCATGCTGCAGCCTGTGGTCTAACTGTGTAATAAACAGTATTGTGCAAAAGTATCAATTTACACCTGATTTCTTTATCTTTTGCTGTTTTGATTTATTGTAACAAGTGCAAATACATGTACATGTAAATACTGTTCCTCAAGGTCTGACTCTTTTGAAGCTAAATATGCAGAAATAAAAGGTTGCTCAAGAGTTTTGCACAGCACTGTAGATACTATACAGAAATAGTGGTTTGATTGAGCTCTGGGTTGAAACATTGAAACATTTGAACATAAAATATTCCTTTCCTTCCTAAATAGTTCCTAAATAGTTCCTTAGGGGTTGCATTCTTGGAAAACACCCAACAATAACAGCATTTAAAGGTGGAATTTATTGCTCAAGGATGTGACTTGGAACAAGAACTCCTCATGCACATAACCCAGGTTTAGTTTGGTTTGGAAGTAAACTTGAATAAATAGATTATTAAACTGAAAGTTCTGTCAGATAGAACTGAGATTTGAACTCCATGTACCATGTATAAACTCTGCTCTGTGTTGGGGGCTTAAATTGAGTTTCTCACCTTGGCGCCTGATTGCGTGAGGGGTCTTTAACTGCAATAACAAACACACACACTAGAAACACTTGGGAGTGTTGACGGTTCGGGAGGTGGCCCCATGATCAGAGTGTTGCCGGTTCAAGTCCCAGACCAGTAAAGGTAGCACTGAGGTACTCCAGAGCAGGGTATCGTCCCCAAACACTGCTCCCAGGGCGCTGCCAAAAGCTTGTTTCAGGCCTTGGTCCCACGATGAATGGAACCAGATGTGGAAGGGCAGCAAAATGTAATATATGTAAGTTTTGGGTTTCACTGAGCTTGTGCTGGCCGTTGAGGAGGAGTGAAAATGAAGAATTCTGCTAATTTACTGTTTTCTAACTCTAAAATGCTTTATGGGTTTTTATTTTTATTTGAAGAATCAACAAATGAACGTTGAACAAGTAAAGAAACAAATTATTGAATAAATAAATAATCAGACATTGGTCTAGACCACAGAGTGGTGACTTCAGGAAGACTTTAGACACTGCGTTAGAGCGAAAGAAGAGCATTTTTTATTTTAACAGTATATTGGTTTAAAAAATGACAGATTCCCATAACAATAAATGCTAAATATCACAACAATCGGTCAACCCCGCCAGCCTGAATGTACTTTGTGATTGTGTTTCGGACACCTTCACGCTGCTGGCATATGTCACGGTAGTCACGATGGAGCCGCGTTGGTGGAGTTCTATTTTAATCTAAAGCGTGGTCCGGTGCTGGTGCAGCAGCATGTGGGCAGGAAAACAACAAAATCCTAAACCGAGTTCTGATCTTTAATCATAAACACCTCACAAACCTAAAATGTCCAGATTGATTCTTTTTCATATACACATTCTAGGTTTTTCTATTCGTTACATGTAACCAACTTTTACTCCAATTTTCCATTCGTTAAACACTAAAATTAATAATGAATTAGATTAATATATGGATGTTGTATCAATACTTGTTATAGATGTGCATTATTTCCTGGAACAACATTGATATATTCTTGTGTTCAACCAAAATAGGTTTTTCAGGACCAATATCAATACCAATTATTGCTAGTACATGGGGCTGATAACCAATATTAAAAAAGAAAATCTGTCAAAATTTTGAATTTTACAAACACCAAGCTCAGCTGAAACTCCTCTTCTTCTCGGAGCTTCTCACTGCGCTCGTGAGTGTGGTGTGAGTGACAGCAAGACTTTAACATTGATTGGCTACTACTCGTGTGACATATAGTCAATCAGAGGTCGTTGTGGGCTGGACATTAATTGAAGCAGCGAGTCATGAGCAAATGGCACATACAGAAGAGACGGCAGTGGAGCCACAGTTGCTCACCTACTAATTACTTAATATCGGTGTTTTAATTAAACACCGACACCGATAATCAGTAAAAAGCCTAATATCGGCCTCGGCTAATTGTCCCGGCTGATAATTGGTGGACCTTTAGTTTTGTGTGTAGTGTGTGTATTCTGTTGGTTGTCTTTAATGCTCTCAATTCATCTTTTTCCCTAGTTCTAATAAATTTATTAATTTATGCTGTATGTCTAGGAGGAAAGGTATATATCTACTGAAAGCATAAAAAAATGATAAACAATGAAAATAATGGAATCTTAATATTAATGGGCAATATTTTGGTGAATAAAACTGGAAAGAAGCTGCAAATATGAAAATTAGGGGAAAAAATTACATCCTCTTTATATATATATATACCACTTAAATGTAGGCTGACGACATGTGAGTGCAGGAAAGAACACGTCAAGCAGAAAATATCAAACCCACTTTTCGCCTCCTGGATGTAACATTAATGAAAAATCCGTTGTTGTTCAGTCGCCACGGGAATGTTGGGAGGCAAGCAGACGTCGGGGAAATTCGTTCAGAAAGCATTGGCGCCTGTTAACGTCGTCCCTCCCCCTCCTCTTCCTCCTCCTCCTCCTCATTGGAAATGGAAATGAGGCTGAATAAAGAAGGCGAGCGTTATTAGCACCTGGCGCAGGCCTCGGGGCGGCACAGCGGCGTTTAGAATGCGCGGCGGCATGGTGGGCAGCGTTGGCTGTCAGGAGGCGAGCTGAAGGACACTTTGTTTAAAAAAGTGTCCGGTGTTGCATTTACTTTCTGTGACTGGGATTTTGTGACTCCAGGGGGCGTCGTTTTGCTGTAATTGGATACTAGGGGTGTAACGATACATCAATCTACATCGATACATTGATTCAGTGATAAACAAGTTCATATCGTCGATCCAAAATGAAAGTATTATTCAGACATCATACATATTTTTAAAAATCACTTTATACTGAAGAGGGGGTTCTGTTTTAATGTTTGGTTGAGCTCAGGCTTTTCGTGATTTGATATAAATAGAAGTGATGGTGTTAAATCAGCATATGATATTGATCATACCGATCGCTGGCTCCTGAAGTGAATCAAATGGAAATTGTATCGTAGAATATTTTATGATATGCACAGATTAATATATTAATATTATAGGTGTGAAATTTGTGGTTTACACTCTTAATGGATATTTTTCCACGCCCTTATTTAAATTTTTTTATTTATGATGTTGGTCCAAGAGGAATGGTGTCTCATTCTTGATTGTTGGTTAATATTAATGCACATTATTTTGAGAAATTTCTTCATAAAAACACTGGGGGGAAACCTGCAATTATGAGAATTATGGGAAAATATTCATATCATCTATATATGTAAGGCTCGACATTTTTTATGAGGACTATAAGATTTAGGCCTAGTTTTATTGTAATGTACGTGTTTGTACGTGTTTATAGTGTTTGGTGGAATCTATCAAATTAATATATTGTGATAGTTTTATTATTAAAGGATGCATTAAAATATTGATATTGTGGCACTTGATATATATTATACTATATATTATATGTTCCAGAGGACAATACCTCATAAGATCTCTTATATATATAATTATATATATAATTATCAATTTATTTTGCACGGACTGTAGTTTGTTGTTTCATGATTTTGCTCTTTGGCTTTTTAAAAAGTATTTAGATGCGTTTCTGGCCTTAAGTTTATTCTGTTTATATATAGCAATATAAAGTTAATATATTTGTTAATAATTAGATATTACAACAATATTAATGTGTGACTACTGCAGGAGTTAAATTGAATGAAAATAATATCGACCAGATATAAATAGGTCAACAACAGTGGAGTCAAATCATCCAGCCCTACTTTTAAACAAAATAACTTTAAAGCAAAATGGACGTTCATTCAACAAGCAAATGCAAAATAGCGCACCCTAGTGGTCACAAAATTTTGATCTTAACACTAGTTGGTGTAACACCAGTTCAGCAGAGCCTTCTGAGGTTCCAAATCGAGGAACTGGGAGCTGTTCTGCCATGTAGCGATAACGCTTCTTTTAGTGCTGGTCGCTTTTGATGGCCGAGATCTGAATGTCATTATGACTGTGGCTTGTTGAGGTGTGTGTGTCTTTACTATCTGTAGAGGAGATGAGATGAGATATCAGGGTCACTGAGTTCCCTAGGGTTGTCCTACATGACTCGGAATGCTGTGTTGAAATTCAAGGAATTTCTCAACTCCATCCTTAAGTTTACGACAAACTGGATTCATAATCCTTCCAGTTCTTTTTTGCCATATATATACAGAGGACTTCCTAAATTTATTGAATATTTATTTGGTCAGGCATTTGGGCAAAAACGGCTTGTCTTCTAATACGATTTTATTTCTGCCTAACTTCTCAGGTGATTATTTCGAATTTTCTTTTGGAATAGTCCAGTGATATCAGTTGAGCAAATTTTAATTATTGAATTTAATTTATTTTTTATTTTATTTTTTTTATTTATTAGGGGCCCCAAGCATGAAGTGCTTAGAACCACTATTGTAATTCATCTGTTTATTATTATTATTATTATTATTATTATTATTATTATTATTATTATTATTATTATTATTATTATAATAAATGGACTTTAAGTGCAGAAGGCTAGAAATATTTACTGTAAGTAGGAATGACTGGCGTCGTAGTGATCGACATAATTGGTGCTGTAGCAAGGAAGATCAGCAGTACATATGACATACATATACAAAGACACACTGCTTTGATGATGGGGTGCTAACCCTGCGCTTGGACCCCCTTTCTAGCTGCTTGCAGCTATATTTTATAATGTATTTTCAAATTTTCTTTAAGATTCTAAATATGTTGCTTCTTTTACACTTCTTACAATGAAAATCCGATAGACACATTTTACTTAATAACCCGCCGAGAACCAAGTGCTGTGGTAGCAAACCTCGAGTTCTTGATATGAGAATCCGGTACTAGGTTCACAAATCCAAAACGCAACTGGTGGGGCTGTTGGTAGCATAACGGTTAGGGAATTGGTCCTGTGAGGTGTTTTCGTGATTTTGCTCTTTGGCTTGTGTGTGTTTATATACTTAAAAATAGATTTAGACATGTTTTTTGCTAAGTTTATAGTCCTATTTATGCTATAAGTCATGCGAAAAAGATCTGAACAATATTGGAGAACAATTGACCTTTTTGGAGAAAGAAAATTGAATAGGAAAAAATACCGACTCATACTCGTCCATATCCAGCATGTGTGCTGTAGTGTGTTCCTAATGACTAATAATCAATCCTTTCCTTGGCTGATATCTGCGTTCTAGACAACGTTAGTGTTTATAAAATTTTGTCCTCTAGGCATTTTAGCATTGAGTTGGATCACTTTGGCCTCTCACAGACACATCAAGATGAAAATAAACTCACGTTTAATTTTTTTTTTTTTTTTTGAATGCGTAATGTTCATATTGAAAATGTTCGTATGAGATGGCCGTGAAAATCAGCCACCAGGCACTGGTTTTCCTGAAAGTGAAGGTTTATTTTGTTCCTAGATCTGCTTTGAGAGAGAGTGTGTGTGATGTTATGCTGTGATATTTCATATGCATCGTCACCCAGCTCAACATCCTCTGTGTTTTTCTGTAAGAACGCTAGTTTTATTATGAGCACTGCACAAGAGCTTTGGGATCGCTGTGCAGTGATGAATAATGGAAAGTGTTACATTACAGGTTTTTCTCGCATGATCGTCCAGGAGATTCTCTGTTTCAACCAAGCATTCCTAGATGACCGCCGGATCGACAACGGTGTGTGTAAAACAGAATACTAAGATAGGTTCACGTTGGACTAATGCCAATCCTTTTAATTTTGCAAAAGAATGATCTGTTTATGTTCAGTGCAACTTAATTTTACACAAATCATCTGCAAATGTAAATTGCATGAATACCAGTCGTAAATTAGAGACTGTATTTTTAGTTAATATTCTTTAGGAAAATGCAGATATTAGGCAGCTGTGGTACCAAGCCTTGAGTTTTTGATAGGAGTTCGGTACTAGGTTCACAAACCCAAAACCATTAAACCGGCGGGGTAGTTGGTAGTGTAACGGTTAGCACGCTGAAATATTAAACAGCCTGATGTGTGCAATATCTGCAACACCTGTCGCTCTGTCTACGTCCATTTCATAGCCGGCTGCCAGCTGACGATGCGATACGCTAGGAGCTGGGCAATTTCCTTGAAATTAATCAAAAAAATAAATCAAAATTAACCAACTTTCAGAACCTCTGATCATTGAAATTGATTATTTGATTGATTTATTTTTGTCATGTCGAGTAAAAATCAATTAATCATGATGTTGATTTGAGATCATATTGCCCTGACCTAGCCACTGAGGTACTCATGAGCAAGGTACTGTCCCTATGCCCTGCTCCCCATATCAGCTGCCCACTGCTCCTTCACATATGGGTCAAATGCAGAGGTGACTTTTGGTTGTAGTTCACTGTGTGCTATGCTATGGTGTGTTCACAACAACAACAAATAATCACACACTAATCACTTAAACTCTAACCTCGTGCATTCGGTTTTAGAGCTGAAACAAAAAGCTTTCGAATTGATCAATAATGCAGAGTGTTATGTTACAAGGGTACTACTCACTTTTAACAGTCTAACTCTCCCACGAGATCCTCTTCTTCTCTGGCGCGTTCACAATAGCCGGATCTGCCTGCCACGGTGTGTGTAAACAGAACACTCTGTGGGTGGGCTGTGCCCAGGGGCCACTAAGCTGGATGCTGTGTTTGAGAATCTGTGTTGTGTTTGCATTGTAGTGTCCCGCTTGGATTACGGAGTTGTTTGAGCTGTATTTTGAAGATCTGTGTCGGCTGTAAGCTCTTAACAGGCGGGGGCGGAAACATTTGACCTCGATAATGATTAAAGAGCGAATATTTTGGTTTTTTAGGTTTTGAGTCAAATTTTTGAGTTGAATTGGATTAGAGAAAATAATTAAGGATGCACAATATAGAGTATAGACGATGCTGATATCTGATATTTTCATGATTATATCTGCCGATAGCTGATAAATGAGGAAGGCAAGGCGAAGGGCAAATTCTTGCTCACAGAGTTCCCTCGCACTCAAAATTTTGCAACAAAAATAACGTAAAGCTCTGACATTTCCTAACACAGCGCTAAGTCGGCGTGGCAATAACTTCGGCGAGAGCAGAGCACTTTGAGTGCATGTGCAGGCAGAGTCAAGCGCTCGCAAACGTTCCCCTGCGTGCTGGGAATTTTGGCCCAAAATAAAGACATTCATTCATTTTAAGAAAGACGTATAAAATCCCCTATCGGACTTTGGACATGCCATAGGCGCTAGAGCTCCAGCACACAATAAACACATCATCAAATACCGGCTGAAATAGAAATGTTTTTGCTGCATTCACACCAGGGATTACTTAAGCTGTACAGTCTCAAGTAATTTAAAAGCAACAAGAGCGTCTGGCGGCAAAATTTGGAGTGATTGACAACAAAAAAGTTGAAGACAGTTAAATATGCAAAATTTATTTATGACGAGTTTCGGCTGTACATGACCAGCAACTTAGTCAAGATATTAGGATCCCAGAAAAGGCTATACTCAAGAAACTGGTTCCTAATGTACTTTTGTTTCCCATCAAAAATGAGGCATGAAAACTAATCACAGGCGCACCCTGTCTGATGCGATTCCACCTTTTCACCTTCACAGGCCTTGCGTTACAAGAAAAGCACAGATTAATGGATGAAGTGTCTGGGTAGCGCTACTTTGCATACTAATTATTATCGCACAATATATTTTTCAAATTTCTAAACTACAAAAATTCACGTAATTCTGTTCTTGTGTGTAATTTGATGGATTAGCGTCTGCTTGTCTGTATTTGAGTACCTCATGTAGTTTGTTTTGGGCTGGGCAACAGCAACAGCAGCTCCTTTTAAGCAGATCAAATGTTCGGGCAAGCATCATAGCCAGCGAGCAAACAAAAAATATTTTGACAGCAATGCTTTTTAAGCACGTTCAACAATTTTACAGCTTTAGTAGCTCTTGGCGTGAGCATGCAGTGAACATCGGTCCACTAATTATCTGCGATTCTGATGCGATTCCAATATCATGATTTTTAGCCCCCAACAAAAAATCGATATTTGGTCAAAAATATTGTGATTTAGAATTACGAATTAAATATCACTCAGCCTTAACTCAGAATACTGGGTTGGATCGGGGGGATCAGGGGAGCCAGCTTTCTATCAGCACATCCCCCTTTCACGTTGTCTGGTGGAGGAAGGGAGCGGACGAACAAAGCAGGAAAGTGTATGTGAAGGCCCAGTCACAGGAGATGAGAAAAGTTGTGTCTGCATGCTTGATTCCCGCAGGCCGGACTAATGAGATTGACCTCCGGCTTGCCTGCATGCTTATGAAAGCACGCTGAAATATTAAACAGCGTGATGTGTGCAGTCACTAGGGCTGGGCAGTTGATCGTGACTTTCAGAACCCTCTCATCGTTATGGTGTTTTATTTCCATGAATGTCAGTAAAGAAGTTTTTTATAAACCCAAATAATCGTCTGTTGTCATGTCGAGAGTTAAGTCAATAATCATGATGTTGATTTGAGATCCGCCATCGACCAGCTCTAGCGATGCATGTAGACCATTAATATAGTTGGTTTCTCATGTAGTTTTTGTTGGAAAGCTTGAATTTGTGTGTTAAAACGGCGCTGGCGTTTCTTAGACGTGATGGAGGAGCGTCTGCGCGAGAACCTCGCGGCTGGCGTCAGACCATCAAATATTAAGAGAGTTTTGAGTCGGTTTGGGAACAAATATTTCAGGGTTTGTTGGAGTGATCAGTTGCGGTTGGTTTTAGGCAGTGGAGCGTGAGTGTGTGTGAACAGCCTTTTGGTAGTGATTGTTGTCGTGTGAACACAGCACAGAACATAGTGCACCTGCACTATGAACATCGTGAGCTCTGCATTTGAACCAGTGGGCAGCTGACAGGAAGCAGTGCTTGGTGGACGGTACCTTGCTCATGAATATCTGAGAGTGGTACCAACTACTGGTCGAGGTGGGCCCTCTCTAACCGTTCTACTTTCGCCACTTTACTGTGTCATTATGTTTTTTCTTTAAAATGTACATTACTGTGCAAAGTCTTGGCATCAATATTTTTTTGTATTTTGTTCGCCGGCTATAAGATGTTTTCTTGCCCACTTCTTTACATTACACCGTAGTTGCCAAGGTTATGACGACTCTTTAAAGTCAACTTGTTGGTTGCATACACACCTGTGTGTGTGTGATAGAATGTAGAGGCTGCTGTTATAATTATATTTTTTTTCAATTATATTTTAAAAATATTTTTCACTTTCCTAATCTGTTTGGCAAGAGATGGGCGGATCTTCCCGGACCCGGTGTATAGCAGAGCTCTGTGGTTAGCACTGGACAAGTCAGGATGGCGGCAGCATGCTGGGGCCAGCGGGGAGCAAGCGGAGATCGGCGGGTGAGCAACGCGTTGTTTTAGGACAAACATAAAATACAGAAGCGACTTTTGGCCCCTGCTTCGTGACTATCGTGGGAAACAATAAAAACTCTCAGTCTTCAACAAGGGCTGGGCAGTTGACGTCAAATCAATATCACGATTAATTATACATTTTACCTCAATTATGATTAATGAATCATTTTAGTTCCTGGATTTTTTGCTTGTTTTTTGCCCTCATAGTTCACTGATGAGGTTTACACTGAAAACATGCAAAAAGGCAATTTAATTTTCAATGTTATACAGTCCCAGTATTCAGCCAGCTGCAGGAAGAGACAAGCAGTTTAAACATTTATGTTGTGAACAAGTGCAAACCTGCTTCCAGAACAACAGTGTTTGTTCTACTTTGTGTAAATAGTGTTTATATGGCTTTTAATCACATTATCACACGCGTTTCCATGGATAACACGCCTGGCGTCACACAGTGACATCAGTGCTGTTTGTGGTCTCACACCGTCCCCATCTACATCCTTAATGTACCAGTATTTAAAACACTCCCCACGTCCTGTCATCTTATTGGCTGAATTACCTTTCCAGTGAACATCATTCTGAGTGGTGATTGGCTGGTTTAGAAGGATATGTAGAGAATGGGCGTCTGCGATGCTATGTTACCTCAGAGCCACAAGTATGGTTTAAAGACAACGGAAGATTCCTTTAAACCTAAGTTAGAAATTAAACCGATTATCAACCTGGGGAGGGTTAGATTTTCCCAAAAGCATAGTTGCTAACGTATAGCTAATTACATTAGCAACACTATGTTACTTGCTAATGTACACTATGTTAGTTGCTAATGTAGTTAGCAACTATATACTCTAGGAAATACACCCTGGTTGATTATAGGCGCAGTATTTAAAATGATTAAACCAACATTTATTTTGATATTATTTTGATTTACTTGAAATGTTGAACAATAAAGGAACGCTATATATAAGTAGGAAATTTGATTGGGTTTTAATTTTTGTCAGTGTTAATTATTAGTTTTAATTGAGGGATGACTATTGATTATTAGCCTGGCTGATATTTATTATTAAGATGATAATATTAGATTTATGTAGAAGATATATAATTTGTCTATACATATATATATATATATATATATACATATAGTATTATTTTTTATTTTTTATTCTTTTTTCAATTTCTCTTTTCCCTCTAGGATGGACTTTGATGATGAAGATGGAGAGGGCCCAAGCAAATTTTCAAGGTTGGATTTTTTATCATCCGAAACTCTATTCATTTTTCTCATTTTTTGTAAATATACCATATTTTCCAGAGCTATTCTATCCTTTAAAAATCTGAAATAAAATCACATGTATAAGGATTATTATTTAGCTTCTGTATCACCCGCTACTCATTAACCATGTCTTGTCTTTATTGTTTCACGTTGGCATTTTTTTGTCTGCTATTTTCTTTGATTTTTTTTCTCCAGACTCGTCCAGTCGCTCGTCTCTGCCACGCTCCGGCTTGACTGTGTGTCATTTCAGGACATTTTTTCATGTTTTTTTTTTTTTTTTGCTTTAACCTGTGGTTTTCTTTCAGCCATGTCATGTTTAAAGGCCCTGTATCCGTAAATTTGCACCGCAGCAGGCGGCTCTGACTCTAAACTCTGAAGTGGAGACAGCGCCTTCTGCTGGACGGACCACAAAATCGCACGTTACAGCACAGCTTTATGATTGTCATATTGATAATCATATCTTGTCTTGTATCTCAGCCTGCTCAGCATGTGATGAGATTGTATTTTCAATTCTTTAATTGCAGAAAAAAATTACCATTTCAAAAATGTAGCTTTAAAATGTAACCTTTTAGTTCAAGTTCATTTTTCAAATTAAAACCAAAAAACAATCCACAAAAAAGACCTCAAAAGTTTTTGTTCTTTCAGTATTTGATCCTAAGCTCAAAATAAGAAAATCGAATGTCATTTTCTGATTTCCTCAAAAATGTAAAAATTGGAAAATTATATCACATTTTGGGTTTTCTAATTGCATTTGTGAACAACATAAATCACAAGTGTGTTTTCATTTTTTCCATTTGTTATTTGAGCACAACATTATTCATTCATTATATTTTTTTGTTTTTGGAATATAATATTGGAAAAATGTGGTTTTTTTAGGTTTTGGTTTTTAGTTTTAATTGAAAAAATGGATCAACAAATGATTACTATTATATAATAATGGATACAGTTACTTTAGTTCTAAATGTTGTCTTTTTTGTTTTGTATCATTAATTCATTTACACCATCTAATCCATGTCTATATACACCACCAGTCAAAAGTTCCTGCACAGCACTTTATTTCATTATTTGCTGTTTAAGTGATGATAATCTAAAATGTTTGATTAGAAAGATTTCCAAAAGCTGAAATCTACCAGCATTTTAACTTCCCACATATATCATAAGAGATTTGGTTACCTATGATGCTGAATTAGGGCCATTGTAGATAAATAATTTGAGCTCATAGAAGGGGCACCAATCAGAAAAAATTTCCCACATTAAAATCACAAATTGCATAATTTTTCAAGGCTAAATCACATCAAAAATTGTAAAAAATAAATGCATAAATAAATAAATAAATCTAAGATTTAAAAAAACATATTTATGAGAAAAATCCTATATATTCTCTGACATTTGAAAAAAAAAAATCTCTAAGATTAAAAAGACAAATTTATGAGAAAAATCTTATATATTCTCTGACAAAATTTGTGAGGAACCAAATCTCAAAAATCTTCATGAATGATTAATTCTTTGTTTTTTCTGAACTCTTGTTTTAATCATAAATTAACAACTTTAGAGGGTTTTTTTTCAGAATTTTACCCCCTCCTTCACCTCCACCTTTATTTTTAATCTGCAATCTCCCAAATACATTGTCATAGTTACTTTGGTTCTAAATATTGTCCTTTTTGTTTGTATCATTGCACCAACTTTGTCAACTGCAGATTTCTTCTTTTATTCTTATTAAGTATCGGAAAGTTATTGAATGAACAACTTTAAACTTATTTATACATTTTAAAAAGAAGCCATTCTTTATTCGACATTTTCTTGCTAATAAGGGAATTCAAAAGTTGAACATCCCGTATAGTTTATTTGTTAGCAAAAATACTGAGTGTGTTTTAGTAAATATAAAGTGCAAACATAAAATCTGCAAAAATGTTTGACTGGTAGTGTATATATTTGTACACATTCCAACGAGCAGATCTGTTTCAGTTCCTAACTTATTTTTAAGATCAGTCTTTCAGATTTTCTCCATCCTCTCTTCTTACCCGTCTCTCTTTATCTTTTTCTCCGTTCTTGCAGGTATGATGATGATCAAATTCCTGCAGATAAAGAGCGTTATGCCAGGTAGGGCAGTCCGGCCCCAGTTCCGCAGCTCAGCCGGAGCCTGGCGTGGTCAGAAAACGAGTCCAAGCTCAACTGTTTGGGCGAAACAGCAAGAAAGAAATGATGGATCTGTGTATCATTGCGATAAAGTGATAATATAATATATATAAAATATTATATCGTCCACTACACCTTTGCTGCAATTCCAATTATTTCCATCAACATCAAGTTTATTTAGTGAAAAATAAAATGTCAATTTAGAACTAAATTTTGATGTGATGTGATGAAATTATGTCTTTAATGCCACTAATGGATCACATTGTTAATGCTTGATTTTAGATTGAGTGATTATTAGTTTGATTGTTATCCTATATGTTATATAAAAATGATCAGTGGCAATGGCAACTTTGTTCATTTTTTAAGTTAAAATAAGCCTTTGCTTTGAGTTTCTGATGGTGGAACAATCATCTGGAAGATTGTAAAGCTGATTTCTGGTGTGCATTTTACAAATAGGATGAATGTATTATGTCAGAATGTTGAAGTTTCTAAGTTAACCATGTTAATGTTCCCATTGGTTTGTTCCCAGCCACTCTTAGAACGTATGTGTAGAAAAATTACACAAATTATGTGTACCACTTTAGTTTACACATTTTGTGTTAATGCCTAATGAAATAGTGTTGGAAAAAGTCAGATATTTTATACCTAGTCATGCGTAGTTTTAAAATGTACACATGCGCATTTGTTCACAGCATTCAACACAATATGTGTACCCAAGGACAGCACGTGTTAATATTATACATGTTTGCACATCTTTGTGTCACCTTTCTTGACACTTTCAGAGTGTTAACACTGAAATGTTGTCCCAAAACCCATTCATTAATGTGTAAGAATTTGAAACAGTTTGTGTCCATTTTAACACATCTTTTCTAAGAGTGTATATGAGTCAAAACTAATAGCGACATTCACAGAGCATTCTCAGGAAGATTTGTTTTCTAAAAGCCCACTTACAGTTTTCACCAAAATTCTTACCAATGTTTCTGTATAAGAACAGACATTGTATATATTTTTAATCGTTTAACACATTTTAAAAATAGATACTTAGCACTGGTGTGCTTACATTTTTTAAATCAGTTTCCAGCACTAGCTGAACTCAACATGCTACATTTTCTAAAATTGTTTAACGCGTTACATTACATTGCGTAATATTTTTATTCAGTAAATTCCCAGCACTAACTGCGTTAATTGTTTTTAGATTCCCAGAACTAGCTGCAGTTGACACGTTTTTTTTTAATCTATTCTTAGCATTAGCTGTAATTAGAGCGTTTTGGTTTGTTAAATTAATTTCCAGCACTATCAGTGATTAACTTGTTACATTGAAAAATTCCAGTTCTAGCTGTGATTAACACATTTCATTTTTCAAAATTAATTTCCAGCAGTAGATGCAATTAACACGTTAGATTTTTTTTTTTAATCGGTTCCTAGCACGAGCTGTGATTAAATTTTATTTCATGCATGTTTGTGCATTATCTGTAAATTATCCTAATTGAGTTTTCTTCAATTCTAGAGAATCTAGAGCTGAATTTTATACGATTTAAACACTGTTACGTTTCTTAAGAGCTATTTTAGGACAGTACTGGTGAATGAGGTCGAGTGGGTGTACGCGTCGTGGAGTTTTTCTAACGCCCCCTCCCTGTTCGTAGGGAGAACCACAGTGAGATCGAGCGTCGGCGGCGGAACAAGATGACACAATACATCACGGAGCTGTCGGACATGGTGCCCACCTGTAGCGCGCTGGCACGCAAACCGGACAAGCTGACCATCCTGCGCATGGCAGTGTCCCACATGAAGTCCATGAGGGGGACGGGCAACACCTCCACCGACGGCGCGTACAAACCCTCCTTCCTCACCGAACAGGTGCGCGGCCCGACACGCCCATGACCAACAGTTAACCTGTAGCATTAAAAACGAAACGTGAAAAAAAAACACATTAAATTAAAAATGTTAAATTAAATAACTATTACATTTCATTTAAGTTTAATAAAACCAAAGATTAAGATTAAAATAAAAAAAAGACAATTTATTTTTCTACATATTTTATTTTAAGAAATGCAATGAAAAGCTTCTATTTAATGGAAAATGTAAGATTTTTTTTTTTAATGTTACACAAATATGCTGCTATGTATGTAACTTTTTTTTAAAATTAGACTTAAGTACTGTATCTTTATAAAAAATATTCTGTTTTATATAAAATTTAAATTAAAAAAACATTTTTTAATGAAAAAATACATTAAATTAAATTGTAATTAAATAACTGGGAATTGGTTTAAAAATGCAATGCATTAATGAATTAATGAATTGTAAATGTGATATATTACAACTTATATAACATTTTTAAAATTATTAATCTCATTACATTTTTTGAAGTTTTATACTTACCACTAGTTGTGATTAACCACTGTGATTAACCCATTAAACTCTGAAGTATCTAAGTATGTTTAATCCCACAAGTCAACAGGTCAATATTCCCAGCCGTTTTTTTATTCTGACTAAAACACTGATTATATTTGGGTTTTCCACTGACAGAAAAACTTTTAGAGATAATTTCTGAAAGTAACACATCTGGCAGATTGTAAAGCTGATTTCAGATGTTCAGTTAAAAAAAAACTAGATTATGTAATTATGTCTAATACAACTAATACAACGTGGCAGGCAGAAGATAAGTAATTACAGAATGGTCAGCACGTTAATCCGAGTGTCGTCGTCTTCCCCTTTGCAGGAACTCAAGCACCTGATCTTGGAGGCGGCCGACGGGTTCCTGTTCGTGGTTGCGGCCGAGACGGGGCGAGTGATTTACGTGTCGGACTCGGTGACCCCGGTGCTCAACCATCCACAGTCCGAGTGGTTCGGCAGCACGCTGTACGAGCAGGTTCACCCCGACGACGTCGACAAACTCCGCGAGCAACTCAGCACCTCCGAAAACTCCATGACGGGTGAGGAAAAATTCCTAAATTCCGTAAATCTACTTGTTCTGACGATTTATGTAAAAATCGAATCGACATAAAAATCGAAAAATACTACCTTATGGGTCTCCATCTGCAGTTGTTATAACACCATAACTCACAGTATTATGGGATTTTTGTTAGTGTTTTTTAATAACAAACAGGCAAGAGCACTGTATAAATACGGGCAGCGTGGTTTGATACTGTAAAATTTTGCTTTAATTTAAAATGTAAGGGGTAGCATTAATTAATAGACTACCACGATAGCATTTATTGTGACATTACCACTTCAACGCACATTTAAATAAAACGATGAATCCCTTAATTGTACATAAGATAGATGGTTTAAACCTAAGAAACAGCTTAGACGTTTCTAAATCGTTGTTAACACACACGCAAGCTACTTTTGTGTAAAGATAACAAAGCCTTAACGACATTATCTACACTGAGCACTCACTCCAGCATGTATTTGCAGATATTCAAATGTTTATTGGTCAAAGGGTGCCATAAATATGGATTTAAAATATTTTACTCACCATCAACCAAAGTATCAACACCACAGTAGCACGGATTTATGGGCGTGTAAACAGATCTGCCAGGTAACACATGTTAATGGTGTGGCTCAAGTACCGTGCCTCTTATTACAATTCCAGCAACTTTTTAATTGCCTTTTTTACAAGTGCATTGCTAGAAGTCGTCTCTATTCCTGGCTTGGTTATTTATTTTATTTTGTTGGAGGATGTAAAAGCTGCAGGACATAACCATCGCTCTGCTGCGCTTCATCGCCCGGAAGCTGAAATCCTGCTCTGAAATTCATCACGGTGTGTGTGAGAGCGAGTGTGTGTGTGTGTGTGTGGCCATGTATTTATCGCATTGTGGGGACCTTTTGTCCCCTAAAATCACTTTTATCTGTTTTTTGGGGCTTTGTGGGGACATTTGAGAGGTCCACATGAGGAAGAATGACTTTATAGAAAATGTGCTTGTTTTATTTGAGAAACTAAAAGAGGTAAAAGATGTGCTTTTGGTTACTGAGGTTAAGGTTAGGGTTAGGATTAGGTGTAGGTGTAAAATTATGTACTTTAGTTATTATGGGAGTCTATGGAAGGACCTCACAAAGATAGTAATACAAGACTGTGTGAGTGTGGGTGTGTGAGTGTGTGTGTGTGTGTGTGTGTGGAAGCTTCAGGAACTCTCATGCGATTGTGGTTTTTACCGCTAGAGGGCGCCGTGCGCATGCCGAAACTCCCTTTCTCTTTTATTCCTCCGACTCTCATCATTCCACCTCCTCCATAGCAACGCGTTTAAAGGGAAAGATGGGTCTGCTAATGAGGATGACGAGTGCAGAGGAAGAAGTCGTTAAGCCGCGTTTGCATTTTGCAAATTAGATGGTGCTCATTGGCTCGCATGGTCTTACCAACATAAAAAGTCGATATTTGGGGGACGGACTGTTTGCTTTAGGGGTAAAGTCGTTCCAGTGCGGCCCAGTGAGCATGCTGGGAAGGAGCTATTAAGCTGCGGTCTTCAAACACCAAACGCTTTCATGGAGGACTATTTTTCACGGACCGACCATCGTGCATGGATAATAAAACTTAATATGCATAATAATGATGATAATAAAAACTCAACATAATACAGAGTCAGTGGGAGATCTTACATATCCAAAATATCCATTCAATATTTAAAGGCAACTTATTCTGCTTAGATGTGGACACAGACAACAATCAAAATCTTAATTAACCCTATTAAGCCTTTTTTTGTATTGTTTTTCTCTTTAAACAATTTAATTTATTTGTAACAATATTTATTGCTTAATTATTTTTAGATAATTTTATTTAATTTACAAATCGCGACGTAATTGGAGGTGTAAATTGATCTCGATTTACATACTGGTGAGGAAACTGATTTGCACACTTTAGTTCAGTTGGCTTAATTTAGTTCTTTGGGCTTAATTTATCTTCAGCATGTCTTCATTTTCCATCAGAACTCCGACACAAACGAGTCAGGGAAAGAGACTCAGACGGAAATGATCAAGTCCTTTTCCCCCCAAAATTAAAACTGCGCAGACTCTGAAAGTCAATAAAATGGAAATAAAATAAAACATTTAAAAATCAAAGAATAAATGATCTGTGCGATCATGGGATTTTTCCCCACTCGTTTTATCCACTAATACTTCTTGATGTGCTGCCAAACCGAAGACTTCACAATGTCGCGGTCGCTTATATTTGATTATTTTTAGTGGTGCAGTTGTTGCCTTTGCTTAGTCTGGCAGCTTGTGTTACATTAAGTTATGGGGGCAGATGCTCGACTCTCATGCTGCTCTTATTGCCCTGTGAGGAATCAGAGACATTTCGGGTGCTGAGCGGCAACTCTTGACTCCAACTGATATGATCTTTTACTCTAATCGCATTCAACTGCTCTTGTTTCTAGATTGTGGGTCAGAAATCTTTCCATTCACTTTGAAAAATTAGAACTTTTGTCCTATTTACAACTTCTAAAAATTTAAACTTTTTGCATTAACAACTTTCAAAAAATTAAACCAATTTTTTGACCGATTTTTAAAGATCTAACAACAAGAAATTTGCCCATCACTGCTTCAACATGTAGCTACAGTATTTTGCAAAACCTAAAATTAAAATAAAATATAACTGCAAGCAGTGATTACGGGGGCCATGCAGTTTGCAGTTTTATCAGTTTTTGACGAATTGAAGTGGACAGACGTTGAAAAATGACATGTTTCATCCTTTTATCTAGGGTGCTACGGTTCAAAACTTATTAGGCAAAACACAAAATAGCTTATTATAGCGCCACCAACTGGCAGAAAAAAGGTCAGCACGATTCCAATAGGGTTCCACGCAGTGTTCGACTGCATAGCCCCCTAAAAATTGTCTGGAGCAAAGTGTCTGTCTCATGCAGACAGATGAATGTATCCCAGAAGCCCCTGCTGTAGCGTGCTATATCATCAAAGCCCAATGCTGCAAAATCCGAGATCTCTTCACCTCGCTCTCTTCCCTTTCTTCCAGTCTTGTTTCGGGTCCAGATAAAATATTGAATTGTTCTCGACGAGGTTTTGATAAACGAAGCAGCTGGGGGATGTTTTTCCTCTCTCTCTTCTCCTCTTACTGAGGTGCTGAAATGTTATATATCGGCCTTGAATGCATAATTGATTTGTGAGTGATTTTTTGGGGGGCGATGTCGGTGTTTGATTCTCTCCAGCGTGAGGGTGTCGGTGCTCATTGATCAACCAATGTTGTAGAAAGTCGAAGCAGTTTTCGGGGCACAGCAGAGCGGCGACTCTGCTGCATTTGGCAGGACTGTGATGGTAGTGGTGGAAGGTGATTTACACTTTAAAGGTTGTTTTCTCACGCTAAAATAGATAATGACTCGAGAATTCAAGCTTTCTGGATGTGTGGAATGTCAGCATGTTGGCCAATACCAATAACCGTACAAATGGCAAATTTTGGCACCAGAAATTGGCCGATGAAGACCAGTGAACAATAAAATGTCAATTTATGACCAAATGCAAGAACAAGCCACAAAGAATGCTCAAAAATACATCCCTTTCGCAATGATTGTGGTACACAGTCGCCAAACCACCTCCTTAATGGTCACATGCGCTCATGAGTACCTCAGTCGTACCTTTATCGATCTAGGACTTGAACCGATGACTTAAATTGCTGATCCTCCAATTACAGAACCAACTCCCCAACCATTACATTTGCTCATGAGTACCTAAGTGGAATCTTTATCGGTCTGGGACTTGAACCAGCTACCTCCTGATCACAGGACCACCTACTTAACTGTCACAAATGCTCATGAGTACCTCAGTGGTACCTTTACCAGTCTGGGGCTTGAACCAGTGACCCTCCGATAATGGAACTAACTCCCCAACCATTACATTTGCTCATGAGTACCTTGGTGGTACCTTTACTGCTTCGGGACTTAAACTGGCAGCTCTGCGACCCTCTAACCATTACGCTACCAACTGCCCTGATCTCTGCAGTTGAACCGTCTGTGAAGGAGCAGTGGAACTTGGAGCCCAGGGAGCAGTGCTTTGGGACGTTACCTTGCTCATGAGTACCTCAGTGGTAGTTTTACCGGCTTGAACCAGCATCCTTCCGATCACGGGGCCAACTCCCTGTCTGTTACAACGCTGTATTCGTTGTAGAGACACCGTTCTTCACTGGAATTGCAGTCACTTGTTCCTTGTTATATTTAAGTGTGAGTGGGACTGATCTCGCTGTTCTCTTCTTAACTTCAGCATCGTGGGAACTTCAGGGGACAAAGTTGATTATCCGAAGCCTCCAACCTCCTGGCAAAGTGAGAGCTCGATATTATGTTTCTTTCTCCAAACATTACTTGACTAATGAAGATAAATCTCTCGTATTTCGTTGCTGTTGTTGTTGGGATTTCTTGTTGTTTAGCTGTCTCTGACCCTCGAAGGGCATCGTTATTCCCTCGTTCCTTTCATCCACTCGGCTCGCGTGGCGTCTAGATATTTAGCTTGGCTGGCGTTCAGTCCGCGGGATGTTTGTTGCGTCTTGCTTTGTCCGTTTCTTGAATAATAACGATCTCCTTGGAAAGCGGGATGGTGCCAGGGACGGGGAGGCGGGGAAGTGGTCGGTGTGCCAGCTGAGGCGAGGGCATTCGTTCAGGCATAAAACCTCCACAAGGAGCTGGCAGATCAGGTTTCGGCTCTTTTACAGAAATGTAAAAGAACAGAAAGAGCAATAGACCAGATATAGTCAGACCCTCCGAGATTTCGCAACGTAGCAATTGCAACTATTAACACAAATTCAGCCATTACTACCGTACAATTTTGACCAATTACCGCAATTTTTGTGCAATTTTTGACCAATCATTGTCTTTTCCCGCAAAAACGTTGAGCCATACGTCAGCGAACTCACTTCCGCGTTACGTTTAGAAGACGCAGGAGACGTGTGATAAAAACGCCTCACATTTACCTTTAAAAAATACTAAATGATTAATGGTTGATAGAAAATAACAGTGGGTTTGTTCCCTTCATTTTAATTAATTGTTAAAGAATCATTATAGAGGGACAAAATCGCAAAATTTTCCACAACTTTGACTTGCTCCCACAACTTTATTGCAACAAAACACCTAAAGACACCACACTCACACACGAGCACAGCGTGAAGCTCCGAGCAGGAGAAGGGAGGAGAGTTTCAGATGAACTTGGTGATTGTAAAATTCCAAAATTTGACAGTTTTGGTTTTTTTTTTACATATCGGTTCCAAATATTGGTTATTGGCCTTATTAACTAGCAATAATCTGTATCACTATCGACCCTGAAAAACCAATATCAGTCGACTTCTACTCCCTATAAACTAATAACATAGATGGTCAGTATAAACCGTATGTGAAATTCGATATTGCGAAAAATGATCATGATTTCTGACGATATCGTCCAGCCTTGCGCTTTCCTGACCGAGTCGTCAGGGTTTTGCTTGGACGAAATGTTAAAACACGGATCTGCCAGCCGAGTCAGGGGTCAGAAAGGCTCTGACGTCCAACCAGAAGGTCAGATGCTTCTCTCAATTTATTATTGTTTCATTTTTCCTTTCTCCATTACGTTTCTTTCTCCAAAACAAACCTCCCACCTGCTGCGTGTCTCTCTCTCTCTCTCACTCTCTCTCTCTCACTCAATTTCCCATCCCACTCTGTTCCACATGGTCATTTTTTTGTGGGGGGGGGAATATTTTAAACTGCTGACTTTAATTCTCCTGTTTATGTTTTGCACCATAGTTTTTGTCATTTATGTGTAAAGCGGTTTGTAACAATGTCTGTGGTAAAAAAAGCGCCATACATATAAAATAGAAATTTCAGTTTCCCAGCTAGTTTACTTTATTACACCTTTTTAACCTTTTTCGTTACTTTCTACATTTTTCAGCACACAATTTCTCCAAAAATTGGCCTACATTTACAATTAAGGCATTAAAGCAACACCAGTTTTTGAAAGTCTCGGTCTTGTCTCTGACTTGGCTATATTTCCACTCAGTCTTGTCATGAACTCGGACAAAGAGGACTCAAGATTTTATTTGGAGACCAGCTGAGACCACAACTCTGAGAATATTACTACATTTACATTTACAGCATTTAGCAGATGCTCTTATGCAGAGCGACTTACAACAGTGCTTTGTAGTCCTCGACTGTTCTTTGATCTGTAAAACTATGTTTAAAATCAACAACTGTGGTTAAACCAAGTTACCGCCGACTAAGTTTTATACTTTAACACAAATGGGTTAGAGAAAACAAAAGTTCACAGACAGACATACATGTTAGTGGTTTTTAAAAAAAAAAATCTTTTTGCTATTTTTACTATTTACTATTTTTTTACTATCAAAACTCTTTGACACTGATGCAGGCAAGTGAGGTCTAGATCTAATGTTTCTCTCTCCACACATTACTTTACTAATGAAGACGAAGCTCTCATATTTTATTGTTGTCGGGATCTTGTTTTTTTGTTGTTTGGATCTCCGTTGCCGTTTCTTTCTCCAAAGTAAACCTCCCACCTGCTGCGTCTCTCTCGCTCTGATCCCCCCCACCACCCTGAGAACACTGGAAGCTCCAATCCAGGCTCAGTCCCATTTTCCCGGAGCGTAAGAAACAACAAGTCGCCACATTAGAGGAGTATAAACACCACTGCTGCTTACTCAGCCTCGCTCCAAACAAAAGGGACGTTGCACAAATTTACCGTAACTGACCCCCTCCCTTCCCCCACCCCATTATAGTCTGGTTACAGTACGCGTGTAACCGAGGTCGTCCTCCGAAATCCAAACTTGTGGTTTGTCTTCATATGAGCTCATTTGAAATTAGACAAATGGGGAGCGTTGCACAACCGGAGCTGCTTGTTTATGCTCGATTGTCGTCTCGTTCCGAGTTTTGAGAAATTGATCCTGAGCAGTTCTGGTGTAGGTCAGCTTGGTACAGGGTAGGGGTGTAACGATACATTGAAACAGCGATACATCGATTCATTGATCAATAAGGCATCAGTCCAAAATGAAAACATTAATTTATAATGAGAAAATATAAAATATAAATACTTTACAAAACAAAAGATTACAGGCTGTCACAATGCATCAATCTACATCGATACATTGATTCAGTGATCAATGAGCCTGTAGCATGGTGATAGTGTTAAATCATATAATATTGACTCATATCGATCACCGGCTCATAAATCGAATCAATTTGACACTGTATAGGAGCAGACTTTCTCACCGTGAGTCGCCAAATCGGTGTCCGTTGAATCGATAAAATATTGTATTGTGATGTGATTTGTGCCTCTACCTCGCTAGTTCTGATGTTACCAAGGCTGATTGATCAGACATCGTACATGCTGTAGATCTAAAAATTTTAAAAGTGGAGCTTGTTTTTTATTTGAACGTCTGACTGAGTTCCGAAACAAAAATGTCAAATAATATGTTAGTTGCTTTTTGTGTTTTGATATGAGTGGAAGTAAAGGTGTTAAATCAGCATATGTGACTCTGCACGGCAAAACCAGTCGCTTGTCGCAACGGAGGTTTCCGAGAAAAACGAGCGTTTATGTTGCGTGGGGTAAAATTTTGGATTTTTTTGTTTGTAGTGTTTTGAAACAGTGGAAGGTCTATACTGTACTGTTGTGAATAAATTTGGCTGAAAATCCTACCTTTCCATCCTAAAAAGGTGACTTCTTTGAGGCAGAGGAATTCAATTCCAGCAGAATGTTAAAGTTTGGCGTTTTGACCGCTTCTTACTCCAATATTTACGTAAATAAATCCACTGGTTGACTAGCGTGAAGATATTTCTCCGGAATCCATCTTCGTCTCCCGAGTTCAGTTAACCTAACGCAGGTAGGCTATCCGTGTGGCTGTGAATGCAGCGTAGGTTACCGTAAATGCAAACGTAGCCGCGACCGCACCAAGCGTCTGTGAGTGCTACGGCGATAGTCAACTTCAAAGGCAGATTTCTCCGTTTCTCACTTGGCGTGACAGGAGAAACCCGACTCCTTTGAATGTTGATATCTCAGTCATATGTTGTCCGATTCGTTCCATATAGGTATGGTTTTGAAGCTTGATTTATGCCCTTTCATGAATACAATAATAACAATTTTGAAAATTTGCGACAAGCAACTGGTTTTGCCGTGCAGAGTCACATATGATATTATGTCATATCGATCACCGGCTCCTGAATCGATTCGATTTTCCATCGTATCGAAGCAGACTTTGTCATATCGTCAGACGTCAAATTGTTATCCGTTGAAACAATAAAACATTGTTTCGTGATGAAACGTGATTTACACCCCTACTTTGTGGTAAACCTGCCTGACCCTCAACCGCCACAATTCTCGCTTTCGAGACACACTTCTCCCTGTGGTTAAAAACCGCACAATATTCCTTTTCCATCAAATTCGGCCCGGACTTCTCTCCGGAGTTTTCCGTGATAAGTCTGTTCTGTGATAAGCTGTTATTCGCGTGTCAGTCAGAATCAACTGGAACGCACAGCCAAATCCCTCTTGACCTCTCCGAAATACTGAAAAGTCAATCACAGTTCAAGCAGTTCTGCAGAGGACAGAGGTTTTTTGAGAGAAGAGAGTGAGCTTGCAGCGTTCATGTGAGATCCTGAACAAATATTTTAGGCACTGAGCTGTTGGAAAATTCCCTCCCCCATCCTAGTGGTTTAGCAGCGTTTGGCGTAAAAAATGAATTTGGCCTGTAAGATGTTTTCTTTCATCAGCCCTCGTGGTTCTGCTGCTGTTGATTTTAAATCTGACCCACTGTAATATGTCCTGGCCTTGTTAGTGTTGTTCATGTCGTAAATAACGTTTCCCAGTATTTACTGTACATCTACCATACTATATACATGGGGTGGCACGGTGGTTAGCACTGCCGCCTCACAGCGAGAAGGTCCTGGGTTCGATCCCCCGGTCGCCCGTAGGGTCTTTCTGTGTGGAGTTTGCATGTTAGCCCCATGTTTGCGCCGGTTTCCTCCCATGCAATATATATTAATTGGAGACTCTAAATTGGTCCCGTAAGGTGTGAGTGTGACTGTGTGAGAGTGTGGTTGGTCCCCACCCAGTGCCCGTAGCTCCCAGGATACACCCCGTTTGGAATCAGGGACCAACCAAACCAAATTTTGGGTCCCGTACACAAGCCGTTTCCATTGGCCACACACCCCATAATTAAATAATATTCCAGACTTCTCAAGGGCTAGACTCCCTCCACTTGGGGCGCTGTTAAGTCAGTCCCACTTTTCACTCCACTACGACGCCCACGGTTGGGATTAAGCAGTTTGAATAATGAATGAATATATATTTTGCGGTGTTGCAATTGCAACTATTAACATTAATTCAGCCAGTCCCGGCTAATTCATTACTACCATGCAACTTTGACCAGTTACCACAACTTTTCTGCTATTTTTGACCAATCGTTGTCGTTTCCCACAAAATGTTGATCCTACGTCGGCAAACTCACTTCCACGCTACGTTGAGAAGACGCAGGAAACGTGTGATAAAAACGCCTCACATTAACCGTCAAAAATAACAATGATTAATGGTAAATAAAAATAATAGTGGTTTTGTTCTTTCATTTGAACTAATTGTTAAAGAATCTTTATAAAATGGGACAAAATCGCAACGTTTTCCGCAACTTTGACTTGCTCCTGCAACTTTATTGCAAAAAAAAAACCCACCTAAAAACACTGCAACTTTTATCACAATTTCATAGAAAAACTGCCGCAAATTCAGGCATTTTAGAGTTCGATATTACAGATGTCATTCCCTATCCCCTGTTTGGTCCAGAAGGGGCGTCTTCATTAAGGAGAACTGTGCTATTACTGTTCTTGTGCATAGCTTGATTTATTTTAGCATGTGACTGGCTGTGTGTTCTCTGCTTAGCATCCATTACATCACCCTTTTTCCAGGGATAACAGTAACATCCCGAAAACCTCCAGACCAGAGCATCTCGGAATCTGCCCCTCAGTACGGGAAGACTTTGAGGCTCTCGTATTTCGGAACCGGGCCCCGAGGGGATTCCAGCAGCTGTCTCCGGATCGTTTTTAAGAGACCTGGTTTTCAGCACATTCCCTCATTAAGGCCTTTTTAAGATAATTTGTTTATGGGGATGGTTTTGAGCTGAGATCACAGTTCTCACTATCACAAAGGAACTAAAAGCCTGTGAATCAGCTCGTGACCGACGGCTTGTCCTGGAAACTCGCTTGTTTCCTTCGCTTCGTGCCTCTGCATCTTTATTTCTTTTGCCCAATTAATCATGCGGGAAGTAAAACATTTAATTTGGTGCTTATTGATTGTAAAACCGTCAGTACGGAATTTCAAAACAGCATGTGGGAAGCTTTAAATATTAAAGGAGAATAACAAACAAGTTGGTGTATTACTGCTGTGTGTGTGTGTTTAAACACCAAGCTTAATGGCTGTAGAATAAATTGCCTTGGTTTGTTTAAAAAAAAGGAAAAATCTGTGTGGTTTACACCATGAAATTTTTTTTATCTTTTATTTTGTTGTATTACACACACACACACAGAAATAATACAGAACTTTTGCTGTTGATCAACTTTAACATTCTTTAAGATTCATTCATTCATTATCCGAACCGCTTAATGCCAACAGGGGTCACAGGGACTGGATTCCATCCCGGGGATGTATGGGCTCAAGGCGGGGGCCAACCCTGGCCAGGCGCCAACACACGGCAGGGCACACACACCCACACAAACACACTCACATTCACACCTTACGAGGCCAATTTACCTATATTGCATGCTTTTGGACTGTGGGAGGAAACCGGAGCACCCGGAGGAAACCCAGGCGAACATGGGGAGAGCACGCCAACTCCACAGCCGACCTGAGGCTCGAACTCAGGACTTTCTGACCACTGCGCCACCGTGCCACCCTCTCTTAAATATGTGTGTGTTTGTGTGTGTTTTTAGGACGGATTCTGGATCTGAAGACCGGCACGGTGAAGAAGGAGGGTCAGCAGTCGTCCATGAGGATGTGTATGGGCTCCAGAAGATCCTTTATCTGCAGAATGAGGTGAACACACTCATATTCACTCATATAGACACCCAACACACACACACACACTCCTATATCAACACCATATAAATACCAAAAAACAAAGACCCAAATAAAAGCAAAACTATAATCTCCCTTACAGTAAATAAATAAATAATGCAGTAAACATCATATCTGCCTGTGCAATGTACTGTACAAGAAAAACACATAATTACATTCAGTATAAAAAGGAAAATGCTAATAGTAACAACTAATTAACCCTTTTACTGTCATCATTTGTTGAAATACAGCATTCTTGCTTCAAAAGTGAATATGATTTTGTTTTTGAACTGTATGTTAAGTACTATACTCTTAATAAAATCAGTCCCTCCAGGATTTTGCGGGCCTTTTTTGAGACCTAATTTGCCCGATTTTGCGGCAGCTTTTCTAAAAAATTGAAAGTTGCAGTGTTTTTAGGCGTTTTGTTGCAATAAAGTTGTGGAAAAGATGTGGAAAAAATTTGCGATTTTGGAAACAACACCACTATTATTTTTATTAACCACTAATCAGTTCGTTATTTTTGAAGGTAAATGTGAGGCGTTTTATCACACGTTTCCTGCGTCTTCTAAACGTAACAAGGAAGTGAGTTCGCTGACGTATGGCTCAACGTCAGTGATTGGTTGAAATTGCACGCTATTAATGAGTTTGCAGGGATTGGCTGAATTTCAGTATTTTTTCATTTTCCATTAAACATCATTTTGGGGAAAATAAAATGGTTTCTTTTGGTGCAGAAGACTGTGTAGAACAACTTTTTATTACACTCGGGAATCAATAAGAGAATTGATAAGGAATTGGATTGATAGGCAGAATCAACATTAATATTAATAAAATTGACACGCATGTGAAAACTATTTTAAGTGTAAACAGTGAAGTGTGCTTTATGATGAAGTCATAAGAAAACTAAGAAGATGAAATTTATACGTCAACTTTAAACGTTTTAGAACAGTCCTCAGTAACCCGATGACGAGCTGAAGATGGGATTTCTTTATTTGTGAACGGTTTGGATTTTAAAAAAGGCCAAACTTTGTGACGTGATTGTTCCTTTGTGAGCAGCTGGGGGTCGTTTTGACATTCTCTCCATTTTAAACCTTCTTTGAACCTTTCAGTCTTTAGGAAAAACCACCACAAATGACATTTCTCAGCCATGAGGTTAGTGGTTTTTGCTTTAGTTTTCGTCCCTAGGTACCGAAATCAGTCTGTTGTGCCTTTTCTGTTAACAAGATGGTCAGAATTAGGAGTGAGATTCTTGTTCAGACCGCAGAATGGTGTGACGGCATTTGGCGTTCGTGCGAATCCCTTTTAAGAGCAGCTGACGTTCTATTTATAACCACAACGACGCCACGTTTTCTGTATTTGTTTAAAGTGTGTTGGGGTCACGGCGTTCGCCGGGATTCGAGTCACAACTTGAAGCTGTTAGTTCTTTGTTTTTGCAGGTTTCAACACAAACAAATCGGAACTTTTAGTCAGGAATTTTTGCTGGCATTTGATGTTTCCTGTTTTGTAAAGCTGAGCAATATGACTCCAAATTATGGACATTTTTAATAGATAATAGATTTTTAATTAATTTTTAATTTTAATAGATTGTCTGTATATTCATATTAAGCTGCTGCAGATCTTATGCATATTTAGTGCACAAAAGTACATTCCAGTATTGTAATTGTAGTTTTTCTCTTGACTGCAGTCGCAATATTTGTACACGTCATTAAATACCTCACGTAACTAAAATTGCACATTTTCATTTTCTACTTTCTACTAGTTTAGACTTAATATATTTAAAGTTTATATGTAAAGTTTATAAAGTTTATTTATGTATGTACATGAGATGACATTAAAGTTTACTTTGACTTTGAAAAATTCATCATGATAAATTTGTTAATAAAAATGTTAATATATGATATGCGTCAATATTCTATGCTAAGCGATTATAGAATGCTCCTTCTAGAGGTCGACCGATATAGGTTTTCTAGGGCCGATACCGATACAGATTATTGCTAGTTAATGGGGCCGATAACCAATATGTAGAACTGATATGCAGAAATAAAGAGAAAATATCTGTCAGAATTTTGAATTTTACTAACACCAAGCTCGTTCCTCTTCTCCTTCTCCGAGCTTCACGCTGCGCTCTTGTGTGAGTGTCGATTTGAGGCGGTATCGCCAGCCCTAACTGAGATAACTAAAGTTTGTATGACTCTGAGTTTGGACTTGTTTTGTTCATTAGCAGTAAGAGAGTCACTCTTATTTCTTCTGTGTATAACAGTCCACTTGCGTCCGCTAAAACACAATAAAGCACATTTTTTAATTTCGGCGTGAATATGGAAAATAACGCGACGACTCGTTTTCATTTGGGTTCTGGAAGCATGTTTTTCAGGCTTGGTCTTTTGGTTTTAATGTGAAAAACAAATGCAGGAATGAGACACAGTCTCTCTCCACCTCGTTTTTTTTTGGTTGTTGTTTTCAACACCAGCTAATCAAAGCCGTCGGTGTCAGTCAGGAATTTCTTGCCGACGTTTGATGTTTCCTATTTGCATCGGAATTTTGTTCCCCTGCATATGGTAGCTGCATGTTGCGGGCGCCGGTGTGCGACCCACAGGAAAAAAGCGTGGCCCCTGGGGGCCGAATCCTTCAAAACATGGAGCTGCTGAGTTATTAAGAACAGGAGTGATTATGTAACGGTGCAGATTAAAGCTCGCGGACATCGTGACTTTCAGATTGTGGGGAAAGAAGAATGTTCATACGGACATGACATATATTACAGAATAATATCTTATGCAATATTTTTCACAAAACATATTTCTAACAGACAATATTAGACAATATATCAATATAAATACATAGATGCATATTTAATATGTAACTTAATTGTATGTCTTTCTAGTTTAAAGTGTATATTTTATTTAATGTTTATATGTTGCCTATTCTATGTGCCTTATTTGTTCCTTCGTTGCACTGTTAAAACTGGAGCCACGTCGTCTCCTCTCTGTACGCTTGTACCGTATATAGCAGAGATGACAAAGCTGACGACTTAATATATTAAAATATATTATGCATATCGTAAATATACTCCAATATCTATGCCATTGCCTATATAATTGTTTAATAATTTAAGTTAATGTACATAACATTTTAAAATATAACAATGTACATAGATACAACAGTGTACATATAATGTATCATTTACACACAAAAAATGAGTCTTAATGAATTAATTATTTTGAAAATAAATATAATAATAATAAATAATACAATAATAACAGTTTTTGTCACAAAGACACCAGTCTTGATATAAAATGTACAGCTCTTTGAAGATAATTCTTTTTCTCCCATCAACAAAATTATTTTGGTGGCGGGTATTAATTTCAACAGCCCCTAGTTTCACAGCCAGGTGATATGTCATCAGCAGAAACATCTAGAAACTGTCTTCCATCATTTCTCTTTTTTTTTACCAGTTTCACTCGCATTGTCCTCTACAACTTACTCCGCATTATCATTTTTCTCTGATGAGAAATCACAGCCTCTCGGACTCTCACGACGAGCTCGGCATTAGGCATTACAGTGACATCAGCGGTATTTTGAGGTTTAACGACCTAAACGAGGTTAATTGGTGTTGCGTTACAGCGTTGTTGAGTGGATGTGACGTTTTGGAATTTGCTGGAGTCCATTTGGAGCGACTCCACTGTGTTTAAACTCATTATTTTCACACTTGAGAGTAAAGAGAAATCTCAGACGTGTCAGTGAGGATGAAGGTGACGAGGATTTTGATGAACTTCATCATTTGAACTTGTTAGTAATGGTGTGAAACTGTGTGTGTGTGTGTTGAGGGAGTTTGTGGTTGGAGATGAAGGTTCACAGACACATGCATCACCTGCTTTGGCATTGGAGTGAGATTAAATCATATTTCTCTGTGTGTGTGTGTGTTGTTGTCAGGTGTGGCAGTGCACCACTGGATCACATCTCCCTCAACCGCTTGTCAAGCATGAGGAAGAGATACAGGTAAGAATACACACACACACACACACACACACACATACACACACATACATTATGGTATAGGGCTGGTTTCTTGCTCAAGGATTGTTTTCAAGTGAGCAGGAGAATTTCAAGTGAGCATAAAATGTTTCCAAGTGAGCAGGAGATGATTTCAGAGATGTGTTCAAGTGACCAAAATTCCAAGACCAAAAGTGAGCAGATCATTTTAAGTGAGCAATGAGATAAATTCAAGTGAGCAAGCAATATTTTTAAGCAAGCGAGAGAATCTCAAATCTGGAAGAAATGTTTTCTGTTTGGAGTGAGATGATTTCAGATGAGCATGAGAGGTTATCAAGTGAGCAAAAGAATTTTAAGTGAGCATAAAATGTTTTCTAGTGAGCAAGAGATGTTTTCAAGGGAGCAAAAGGATAATTTCACGTGAGCGAGAGATGTTTTCGCCTACGCACAAGATATGTCACGATAATATGTCGTGCTCACGCACATATTTTTCGTACTTAAGCAGAAAAACATCAGGATCTTACTCTAACTTCACTTTTGCCCTCAGTGGTCCCTTTTAGAGACTTTACACTGACCAGGTCCTTCAGATATTACAGACATTTACGGCCTGTTTACATATTCATTATAATATGTGACCTGATCTGGCAAAATGAGTCACAGTGACCCAAAATTCAAAATTGAGGTTTTGGTATCATTGAAGAGATGAGAAAATAAGCTTTAAAATGATATCTTGGTCAAAGTTGTCAAGTTACAATCGTTTGAAATATGGTATCGTAGCACCATTTTCCAACTGAAAAACCGACAAAATTCGCATTTGAAGTTTTTCGTCAGTTTTTTGTTGATATCTTTAACAATCCATAGCAACCAAAGAGATGCACCCAGTATTCAACAACAAAATTTTACTACAGGCATTTAGATACTTAGAAAAATATATTAAATCAGACTGAAGCTTCAGTTATTTCAAAATATTTATTAAATACTAGCGAAAACAGCATTTATTCCGGACATTCTTTTGTAAGATTTGAGAGCTGCAACTCAACTTAACTAGCCATTTAAGTACATTTTCACAATTATCTCCATGACGAACTTTGGGAGATTAATTTTGAGGACCTTTTCTTTCATATAAGACCAAAAAAGAAAAATAGATATTTTTGATGTTTTTCAACATAATCGGCCCGTATCTAAATAAATAGAACGCCGACTTCCGACTCATTACGGCAGATCGGGTCACATATGTATAATATTTCTCAAGCCGGTTTTAGTTGATTAAATTACTTGAAGCACATGTTCATAAATCCATAAAAATGTCCAACATAATCACTGTGCCTCCTAATGTCAGCTGTGTGTGTTCATACTGTAGCTTTACCTGTGATTTTATATTACCAACGTGTGAAAATCCGAGTTCCAGGTTTTCATTCCACTAGGTCATTTAAGCAGCTAAATCGTTTATCAGACATGGATCTCTAATCTAATCTTAATCAAATTTCTAACAAGAACTTGAACTCTGTGAACTCAAATGTCAAAAAGAAAATAATTAATTACGACTAATCTGATTAGGCTAGTAACGTCCACATAATCACAGCTGTAGATAGCTCATAACTTGATTAAAGTCATCACTTAATAACTGTCATTTCTCATTTCTGACCTTTGGATTGTTTACATCTAACGTCAGCTAAATCGGGTTCCTCTTTTTTGATGAGGAACAAGTTGATTAACGAACCAACATTATTCTTGAAGTACAGCTTATCGTTAATTCCAGCAGTTTAACAGCTATTTGTGTTAATTATAGCCATTGCTAATTATTTGAATGCGCAGGTGTTCTATTTCTTCACGGGATGCTTAGCAACCCCAGGGTCGTCGCCAGAGAAACGCCTTCAGGTTGGCAACGGTAACTAGGAAAGTGGGGAGGTCATGCTGCGTCGTTAGCAAATCGTTTAAGCCATTAGCAGGCGTAAATGGGTTTTCCTGAGATTTAAAACGCATTAAAAGCCGAACGTTCCTTCTTGTGAAATATGTTCATGCTGCGAGTTTGGACTTTTCTATTTAGACTTTTCTATTTTAACCTGTAACAGGTTAAAGTTCTGCTTGTGACTGTGAGGTTTTTATTAAGAGATTATTTTTTCCTGGAAGTCGATAATGATTTTTACTAATCGAAGCGGCTGATAACCAAAGCAATATATTTCTGCTGTAAAAAGGAAAATGTCCAGTGGAACATGAATTAGAGCCCAAAGTACTCTTGCTTCTGGAAAATTTGGTTCCTGTTTGGTTCCAGTGATGCTTGTGAAACTACACTAAATATTCTTGTTCATTTCACACAGAGAGAAAGGAACCAGTAAATGTAACCATTATACGTATATGAATATGAATATGAAAACATGCACATACACATATACATATGTGTTTATATAGAGAGAGCAGGAACCAAACTTTTCAGAACCAAGGGTACTTTGGGTTCTAGTTCTTGTTCATTTCCCACTGCGAGGAAAGGACCAGCAGCATCACATTCCTGCGCTAGGACGGTCTACATTGTGTATCATGATATTTTTTCTCAACACTTGGGCCAAAAACATGTCTTGTGCTTATCAGACCTGTGGTTGTTGTCTAAGGTGCTTTAACAGTGGTTATAACTGCATTGTAAATTGAGTTATTTTCTTGAAAAATTGGTTTAAAAAATGATCAATATCGATAACCATAAAAATTCTAAATATCAACCAGGCCGATAATCGAGCCACCCCTAATCCAGAAGCCTAAAGAACACATTAACTTTATGTAGTTTCTACCTCTGTAGCACAGACATCTCACATCTAGCATCTAGCAGAAATGTGAACTACAGCAGTGCCACATTCCATTTGCCTCTTCCAAAATAATACAGCAGAGCCGTTTCCAAAATTATTTCTCTCAAAGAGAAATTTCTTTTTTTCCCCCTTTTTTTCTTCCATTTGCCCGACTGATATACATCTGAACCGACATCGCATATACACACTTCCAATTCAATTTACATTTCAATTAGCTCGACAACCTCCCCGATTATAGCTTTGAGCCATCACGGACCACCCCCCCAAAAAAAAATAAAAATCTGCTCGGTCAGTCGGAGGCCCTTTATTAAAAACCATTTCCGACTGGTGACGAGCGCAAACTCGTGTCACGCAATCCAGCCTGGAGACGTACATCTGTCCTGGATAAAACCGCATTCCTGAGACGCTTCGGGGCTGCAAAAACGCGTCTCCCCCGAGTGTACAGCCTTCGCAACATGTAAGGAAGGAATAAAACGAGAGGTTAAAAGGGCAAATTTATGGAATACAGTGCAAGAAAGAGACCGTGAAATTCCTGGGGATTGGTCTTTCCAAGAAAGCCCTCGCATGGAAAAGGAAAAGCAGCTGGAATATTTATAGAATATTTATGAGGCTTTCAGGATCTGAAGATACATAATGTGGCATAATAATCCAAAATTCTTTGGTCATGAGACAAATTCAAAAATCTTCCTAAAGTCACTTGTATATTTGCGTATGTTTTATATGATTATTAGCATGTCAGTCTAGATGTCTGGATATTTTTCCACTAAACAGTAGATGGAAAAGCTTATCGTAGGTCAAATAATCAATTTTAAGTTACTTACAAATGTCAAAACTGATTTGCAAAACGCAGCAATTTCACAGCCACGTTGCCTCTCTTTGTAGCAGTGGGGCAGTTGGTTGAAATTCCGTGACCAGTGGGTCGCCGGTTCAAGTAGCGGACTGCTAAAGGTACCTCTGAGATACTCATGAGCAAGGTACCGTCCCCAAGCATCCACTGCTCCTTCACTGATGCAGCTGTTGGCAGCGTAATGGTTAGGGAGTAGGTCCCATGATTGTAGGGTTGCCAGTTTAAGTTGCAGGTTTTTAATCCTGGACCATTAAAGGTACCACTGAGGTACTCATAAGCAAATGTAATGGTTAGGCAGTTGGTCCGTGATCAGAAGGTCGCCGGTTCAAATCCTGGACCACCGCTGAGGTACTCATGAGCAAATGTAATGGTTAGTGATGTGTTCACAAAGACAGAAAATTGTGGAAATCTGATCTGCCAGCTCCTTGTGGAGGTTTTACACCTGAACAGTTGCCCTTGCCATAGCTGGCACACAGACCACGTTCCTCCTCCCTGGCATCATTGCGCTTCTTGTGACCAAAAAGCAAGACACAACAAATATCCTGCAGCCCAAAGACAGTAGATATATAAAAATATTGGTTATTGCTCTCTTGATTGGTAATAATCAGTATCAGTATCGGCCCTCAAAACAACCGTATCGGTCGACCCCTAATAAAAGCACCACCTCTACGAACAGAACTTTTGATCTGTAATAGGGACCTGAATAGGAAAGTCCGAACACGCAGCACGGACATGTTTCACAAGAAGGAAAGTCGGCCTCTAATGAGAGCTTTTAATTCTTGTTGCATTTTGCAAGGAATCCCATTTGCGCTCGCTAAAGGCTTAAACGATCTGCTAACGAGGCGGCATGACCTCCTCTTCCCTAGTTACCGCCGCCAACCTGAAGGCGTTGCCCTAGCGACGACCCTGGGAGCTCCCTGCGCTGTGTGTGTTAACATCATTATAAAACATTGTGAAAGAGTTGCAAGAATTAAACACACGCTAAAAAGTTACGTTTGGTGTCAGATTATTTGTTATTCCACCTTTTGACATCAGTTTTCATTTTTACAGCAGACGTACTGTATGTCGGTTCCGGGTATTGATTACAGCTCTATTGATCAGTCATAATCAGTATCGGTATTGGTTCTAAAAAAAACATTGGTGAATGGATGGATGGATGAATGAATGAATGGAAGAATGGATGGATAGATGGATGAATATTAGAATGGAAGGATGAAAGCATTGATGGATGGATGGATGGATGGATTAATAAATGGATGTAGGATAAACGGGTGGATGGATGAATTGATGAACGTATCAGTGAATGGATGGATGGATGGATGGAATATTGGATGGATGGATGAATAGTCACACTTCACAGTTAGAGTGTAAAAGTGACTTTTTTTGCATTTCACCGAGCTGTGTGTGTGTTTTAGGAACGGATTGGGGCCGTCGAAAGAAGGCGAGGCGCAGTATGCCGTGGTGCACTGCACTGGATACATCAAGGCCTGGCCTCCAGCAGGTATTTATCACACACACACACTTCCTC
Organism: Distichodus sexfasciatus; assembly: GCA_032718565.1. Taxonomy (NCBI): domain Eukaryota; kingdom Metazoa; phylum Chordata; class Actinopteri; order Characiformes; family Distichodontidae; genus Distichodus; species Distichodus sexfasciatus. Next base: position 132,216 of record JAVGVS010000319.1, on the reverse strand, counting down.
TCTCACTCTCTCAGGTATACACACACAACCACTCTCTCTCTCATACACATACCAGGCATCCCAACCTGCAAAAACTCATTTCCGGGAGGTCCGCCCCCTCCCCTCCAAACGCACACCGGGGGCGGCTTGGGGTTGGGGTGTCCAGTGCAGTGATCCATACATATGCACGTTCTCTCACTCTCTCATTCCGTCAGGTGCGCGATTTACAGTTCTCCCAAGTGCGCGATGTGCACACTACTGTCTTGCGTGCAGGTTCTTGTTTGCTTGCTCTAGTTTCTGGGATATTTTATTCAATTTGCGGGCATCAGGGAGCCGCTATCAATATGCGGGAGACTCCGGGACCTTCCGGGAGACTTGGGATCCCTGACATACACTCATACTAATTACTTCTAATGCTTAAAAACACTAAATCACCCCAAAAATCAGGAAAATCAACATTTCTTACAAATTTCTGCTCATTTTCATATGTGCTGTGTAAAACTGGCAGAGTTAACAAGGTGAGAAGTTTAAGAGGTTAAAAGTTTGTTATTTAAACATTCCTGACTCTACGCCACTCAGCCGAGGGAGGTTCACACTGCGAGTGTGAGATTAGCAGATAAAGTGAGTGTGATCTCACACTGTAACCAGCACAGTGGAATTTGGGTTAGATTTTTTTGGGGGGTAAAATAAATTGTGGCAATAGGGCAGAACGGAAACCTTGGACAGAGATTGGTGTCCCAGAGTTCATCGAGACATCCGAGGAGGCCTCCGCTGGCCTGTAATTCCCATCAGCACTAGAGCAGGTGCGTGTGTCGTGTTTATGAGTGTGTGTGTTGGGGAAGGGAGTTGTGCAACTGAAAATCCAAAGTTCGCACCAAAAAATTCCAGACGAAGCCAATCTGCTGTCACATAAACAGGTTGTGTGTGTGTGTTTTTCTTTGGATAAATCGCACATGTTGCTTTTTTCCTGTTTGTAGTCAAATCTTGAAATAGAACATTCCTCTTCGCCGCTGTCATCCCTCTTGTCATGTTTGCCGGAACAAAGCGTCCCGGACACGTGTTTCTTGACCGCTCCACTTTATTTATTTTTTTCCCCAAGATGCTTGATTTTATTTTTCATCATACGGTGTGTGATTTCTTCCTCCTCAAATGCCTCGGCCATCACTACTTTGGAATCTCTTATTGCTGATTGAAACCATTTGGACGGTGACTAATGACGGCAGTTTCAATTACAGCAGGTCTGTTAACGGCCGGTCAGGGCAACGCTGTGGTAAAATGCTGTTTTTCTGGCTGATGGAACTGCTGCAACGAGCCAGACGGGACTTTTCTTCAAAAATGCCACTGTCAATTACGGCATAATACTTGAGTTCCCAACAATTTTTACAGCAAGCACAGTCTATTTCATATTTATATTTTGTCAGCCCCTCCAGGATTTCGCGGGCCTTTCTTGAGATTTTTGCGGCCTAAATTGCCTGATTTTACGGCAGCTTTTCTAAAAAATTGCGATGAAAGTTGTAGCTCTTTTAGTCGTTTTGTTGCAATAAAGTCAAATTTGTGGAAAAATGTGCAATTTTGTCCCCATTTATAATGATTCTTTGACAATTAATTAAAATGAAGGGAACAAAACCTCTACTGTTTTTATTTACCATTATTCTTTTAGTTATTTTTGAAGGTAAACGTGAGGCGTTTTTATTGCACAAGTTTCCTGCGCCTTCTAAACGTAACAAGGACGTTAGTTCGCTGACGTATGGTTCAAAGTTTTGCAGAAAATGACAATGATTTGGCCAAAAATCGCCAAAAAGTTGGTCAGAATTGCAAGGTAGCAATGAATTTGAGGGGATTGGTTGAATTTGCATTAATAGTTGCAATCGCAACATCGTGAAAGTCTGGAGGATCTAATTTACAACATTTAGCAGACGCTCAATCTCCCTGGAGCAACTTGGGGTTAAAGAGATTGCTTAGAAACACAGTGGTGTTAGTGCTGGAGGTAAGATTCGAACCCATGATCTCTTCGTCAAGAGTCGAGTATCCTAACCACTCGACCACCAACACCAGCCCATCGGCCCATGGGAAGTTAACGGTTGTGGAGTTGGCCCCGTGATCAGAAGGTCGCTGGTTCAAGCTCCAGACCGGTAAAGGTACTCATGAGCAAGGTACCGTCCCCAAGCACAGCACAGCACAAAGTGCACCACAACCAAGTATGACCTCAATTTACCGCAATACTGTAAAAAATGCAGTATTCCTCTAAATATAAAGACTTAAGTATAGTAACAATACTCTTTCTTCGTGTATCGAGGTATGAATAATTAATTGCACAAACCTCTGAATGCAGAATGTGCTGTGAAATATTCTGTATTGAGAGTTTGGTGCAATTATTTAGTGAATAATAACACGTCCGAACGCAATCTGTCCATGCCCTCAGGACACTCTTTTATTTCTGATAAACGCCTTTCCATTCAGTCTTTTATCTGAAGCCTTTACACTCGTTTATCCCGGACTCTCTTCTTCTTCTCTTTCTGCGTGTGCCCTCTGCTTCATCTCCAAAGCCTCTTTCCAAGCTCGTCTTTTGACTCAGTTTGTGTTGTGTACAGGTTTGAGGATTGACGGCACTGCGTTTTTGGGAGACTCTGTTTCGTCCCAAAACTTTAATTTAAGGGAAAGTTTTAATCACAGCTTTAAAAAGCTTGGCTCAATCAGAAACAAACGGTTGTACATGTTCTGAGTCGAAGCGTCGTGACGGACAGCATTCCGTTTGTTTATCCCCCAACTCGGGCTCAGGTTACGTCCAGAAATTATTTACTCAGATTTTTTTTTCCTCTTTCCAAAAACCTTGATTGCATTAGTGGAGACTTTTATAGAAAGAGCTTTGTTGCGTATCATAAATTTTGGAGATAATTAAGAGAAGGTAGCCCTGATAGGAAACAGATGGGGTTTCTTTTCCAAAACAACAATTGACGTTGAGGCTTTTTTGATGGAAAGTCAGAAAACAGATCTCAAGTGAAAATGATTAAGAATCGGTTTGCTCGCGTCTTATTAAAGCGTCGGGAGTCGATTGTTTCCTGGCGAGTGGAATAGAGAGGGAAAACATGCAGTTCAGGACTCGGGATTGTAATTACTACCCATGTGCAGTATATAACACAGTATTACTGTCAATATATCATACTTTTCAAATGAAGGTCTTGGTCTTGTCTCGGACTTGGCCATATTTGAATTAAATAATTTCATTCAGTATCCAGATGGACACCAGATGAATAAAGAATTGTTTCCTCCTGGCACTAACCTTATTTTTCTTCATGATACTAAGCCATAGAATGTCTCTGCATAATAAAAGCTCTGCAGGCCAGTGAAACAGTTTTGTCTCGACTCGGTCTCGCCCCGCCCTGGTCTCGGTATTGGCCCTTCAGAGTCTTGGTCTTGTCTTGGTCACGGTTTAGGTGGTCTTGACCCCGACTCTATTATTCAGCCTGAAAAACCATCTGAAGCTAGCGTCTGGCATTATATGCGGCCCGTTTACCTGAGATTGCTTGTGTGTGTGTGGGTGTGTGTGTGTGTGTGTGTGAATGCTGATTCTATGCATTTCATTGTTTTGCGGCTGGTTTGTGATTAAGGTATGACGATCCCGGAGGAGGACACAGAGGCCGGCCAAACCAGCAAATACTGCCTGGT
>JAVGVS010000319.1:0-93586 GCA_032718565.1 Distichodus sexfasciatus | reverse complement strand
TAATAATAATAATAATAATAATAATAATAATAATATTAGTTGTAGTAGTTGTAGTCATATTATTACTGTTTTTATTTTTGTGCTGCTCTTATTAAATGTCACGGGCACAGGATGAAAATTTTCCACAAATTCAGCTTCTTGTGTGTCTCCTTATTGTGTTTTATTAAAATATTCATCATCAGTCTCTTAAATAACTGAGATCTATATTTACACACCAGCGAGTCTCTGTGTGCATACTGATTGACCTTTACTGTACGTCACTCTAGATATATTTATACGCCCTAAAGAAGAGAGACAACGCTTGCCTGTAGAGTTTGAGTTTGACCCAGATAAAGCTGCAGTGCCGTATTAATACTGTCTGCAGCCAAGTGTCAGGGCCATAAATCAACACAGCGCTTCCGAGCCCTGTTTACCGGCAAAATAAGAACCTTTGTTGATAGCTGTTCTCTCAAGTCGTAACCTGTAATACATAATCTTTCCCCAAAAGGCAATTTAAAATGTCTTCACCTCAACTCGGAAAACATCGGTGTCTTTTACACTTTTCTTTGGCCCAGTTTTTTGGATACGAGTTTGTTTGAGACGGACTTGAGCTGTCAGAGCAATGCTGGAAGATTTGTAATCCCAGAACTTGTCAGGTATGAAAATGCTGGGAGATAAGATCCAGGTTCAGAGCTGTAGATATTAATATTTTTTATTGCCAAGATTCATTTTAACATTCTCACAAAAAGGGACAAAACTTTGCCAATATTTGCTGTTGCATTCCAAATTAAATTGTCACTGCTTCCCACCACACTTTCAGTCCCTATACACACGGCTGTTGGAATCTTGGATAAATGAACGCGCTCTGAGTGTCCTACGCGTTTTTGTTGCGTATTGTAGCTGCACTTGATTGATTTCAGTGAGGCGTTACATTTGACGCAGCCATTGTGATGAACGTTGCTGTGTTTTTAGCCGTTTTGTAGCAATAAAGTTGCAGGAGCAAGTCAAAGTTGTGGGAAAAAATGTGATTTTTTCCCCCTTTATAATGATTCTTTAACAATGAATTAAAATAAAGGGAACAAAACCACAATTATTTTTATTAACCATTAATCATTTAGTTATTATGAAGGTAAATGTGAAGAATTTTTATCACACGTTTCCCGTGTCTTCTAAACGTAACAAGGAATTGAGCTCGCTGACGTATGACTTGTTTTCTGGGAAACGACAATGACTTGGTCAAAAATTGGGCCAAAGGTGAAGTGATTGGTGAAAATTCCACAGTAGCAATGCATTTGCAGGGACTGGCTGAATTTGTGTTAACAGTTGCGAAATCCTGGAGGGTCTGATTAACCTTCTTGAAGCCTTTCCGAACTTCCAGTTTCTCTGCGTCACCACACAGCTCGGCGACTGTAAGGCGAACGTTAATGCGATCTGCCGACCCTGATTGGATGAGACCCGCATGCATCAAGAAGTAAGAAAGTGAAATCCGCCACCCCTCCAGTGCCAACGCCATCTCGTCCAGGGTTTCCATCAGAACATCAGTAACCGCAGTGTCTGCATGTGAATTTGGTGTGGGAAATCTTATCCTTCCAGCTTTAGACCCCGTTAAACAGCACTGGGTCTTGAATTTATACGCCATGTAAATCTAAAACGCCTGAACGTTGGGTTTTGGTGCACGTCACACTCCTTATCACAGAAGTTTTAGCTTATCTGTGGAGATTAAAGTTTGTACTTCTCATATTTAGAGCTTTGAACTTTATACGGTGAGTCAAAAAGGGCGATCTCTGCGCCAGGCGTGTAAATGACAAGATTCATGACGATACGATATTACAACGATTCAATATTACAAAGTCTGCTACGATACGATTTAGAAGTTTATCAAATTTAGGTGAATTTAAGAATTAAAAATGAGAAAATTAACCACTGCGCTACTGTGCCGTCCATTAATTCAAAAATGGAAGTGTTAATCATTTATTTTCATCAATCAACAAAATGCAGTGAATGAACAAAAGAGAAATCTAAATCAAATCAATATTTGGTGTGACCACCCTTTGTCTTCAAAACAGCATCAATTCTTCTAGGTACACTTGCACACAGTTTTTGAAGGAACTCGGCTGGTAGGTTGTTCCAAACATCTTGGAGAACTAACCACAGATCTATAATCCTATAATCCTACAAAATAATATAATGACTATAATCCTACAAAATCCCTGACTTTGTGCAAGTGTACCTATAAGAATTGATGCTGGTTTGAAGGCAAAAGGTAGTATAATATTGATTTGATTTCGATTTTTCTTTTGTTCGCTCACTTTGCATTTTGTAAATTGATAAAAATAAATGATCGTTATTTATATTTCTGAAAGCATTCTTTGTTTACAGCAGTTATCACACCTGCCTAAAACTTTTGCCCAGTACTGTATATGTCATGTAAATAAGAGAAATCCGTACTTACACACAAATGAGTCTGAAAGTTTAAACCAACGTTTTCAACTTCCAACCCTCCTCAAGCATTTTTCCATCAACAATGTGATATTATTTCTTTATTTTACATGCAAATGCTGAATCAGATCCAGTAAAATACTTAAGATCAGCTGATGTCCTGCTGGGATTTGTACTCAAACACTAGCCTTTTGCCAGTTTCCCACAGAGCACATAAGTGCCTACAAGAGATTTATTTTCAGTCACCCCAGCGCACATCACCCTCTTTTCAGGAGCTCTCAAAGAAAGCCGAGAGCAGCTCGCACAAAAAACACCGTAACTGTGCCGCTTCGAGAGGTCGTCCAGCTAAAACGTATTGTTTGTGGGGAAATAAAAAGCATCAGATGGCGATTGTTGCTTTCCCAGAAGCACTGAGTCAGGTGGGCTTTTTCCCCTGGCGTTGGCTAATCAGACCGGGTGCTTTTGTCTTTTGCTCTTGTTCAGCGTCACTCCTGAGCGTTAACAAAAGCTTCCCAGCAATTATTCTTGGTTTGCGTAAAGCTGCGTTTTTATTGCATCATTTGGGAGCGCTGTCCTCGTCTTACTAGAGTTGTAGTCAAGACCACCATAACCTAAGGCCAAGTCCTGATCGAGACCAGAGTGGGACGAGACTGAGACAAGACCAAGACTCCGGGGGGTCGAGACTGAGGCAAGACTGAGACTGTGGCTGTAACTGTGACCGTGACCGCGAACGGACCAAATTAAACGCCAACTGTTTGCCCGAAAATTGCCAGAAAAAAGCCGAAAGTTTTTGTAAGGAAAGTGCTTGAGGGTGGTAGCTTGCTCATGAGCACCTCAGTGGCACCAGAACCGGCGACTCTCAGGGCCATCTCCCTAACCGTTACACTACCAACTGCCTCAGTCTCAATTGTTGCAGTTCTACAGATTCTTAAGAGCAAAAAAGCAAAAATATTGATGAATGAAACCCAATATTATTTGAAAAAATAATTTTCTCTACAAACATTTCATTCAAATATTTGTTGACGAGCCTCAATCCCCGTGCGCCAAATGTTTTTATGGTATGTAAGAGATCATATAAACTCCCCCTGACACCTGCTTATCAAAATCTCTCTTTGATTTATTTGCAGCACTCACTGTGTGTCTGTGTGTGTGTATGTGTATGTTAAAAAATGCTGAGACAGCGCAATCGTAATCCGCTGTGTCATAAAAGAGCATCTGTTCCGAGCAGAAAACGTGTTACTTTGGAAATTCTGAGCAAATACTGTTTCCTTTTTAAAATTTTACCAGCTATGACATTTTTTTCCCCTGTACTAAACTCGCATTGAACTCCACAACGTGGTCTTAAATAACACACGGAAGCATGCTTAAGTTATTCTTTAGGGAGCTGGGCAGCCAACAAAAATGTCTGTCACTGCAAAAATCTCAAATCCAGCCTGTTGTTTAGGGGGTTTTTACAGCGGCCTTTAAGCCAGCAGGACTTCTGAACAGCTAAAGCATAGTTTAACGGAATTCCTCGGAGATCGAGACTGAGATTAAGAGCTAACAGACGACACATGTCAAAATGAATGTTTCTTCGTGATTTATTTTTCTCGAGATTTAAAGGAAGTGGTTTTCAGGAGATCATGTACGGTGGCTGAAAGAGTCCAGTGCAGTTCAGACTTATTTTGAAGATAAATAAAGATAAACATAGATGACTTATTAGATCATTTATTCTGGAGAGTGTGACAGGTCTAGTGTTATCGTCATGGACGAACACATCCGATTTTACTTTGAATATTGACTGTCACAAGTGGAAATAGCAATTTGCGATGTTGCAGGTGGGGAAAAACAAAAGTAATTTTCCGAAGATCACGAAAAACTCATGATTGATTGCAAGATAATAAAGGTTGATACCTTGAGATCACAAGAACTCATGATCATTAGGCAACGAAAGTTGTTTTCTCAAGTACAGGAAGAAAATAACTTGTGATCTCAGGATAATGAAAGTCGTTTTTTGACTTTGACTTGAGAAAATGACAGTTGGTTCTTACAACCATGGGAAAAATAACTAATGATCTTGAGACAATTAAAGTTGTTTTTTGGGATCTTGAGAAAAATAACTCAATTGATTGCAAGATAACGAAGGCTGGTTTCTTGAGACAGTAAAATATAACTCTTGGTCTTGAAGTAATGAAGCTTCTTTTCTTGAGACCTTGAGTAAAATAAATCATGGCATGAGACAACAAAAGTTTTCTTGGGACTGAAAAAATAACTCAGGACTGTGAGATAACAAAAGTTGGTTTCTTGAAATCATGAGAAAAGCGGATCACAATCATGAGACAATGAAAACTGGTTTCTCAAGAACACAAGAAAGATAACTCAGGATCGACTGCAAGATAACGAGGCTGATTCCTTGAGATCACAAGATAACGTGAGATAATGACAAGAACAAGACGACTCATGATCTCGAGATAACGAAAGTTGATTTCTTGGAATCTTGAGATAAGAAAAACAACTTGTGATCTTGAAAAATGACAGTTGGTTTGTTAAGGTCACACAAAAAACAACTTGTGGTCTTGATGTAATGAAGATTGTTTTCCTGAAATACTGTAACTCATGATGTGTGACTACAAAAGTTATTTTCTTGACACATCGAGGGAAATAAGTCATGATCGTGAAAATATCTGGCTCCTTATGCCTGGATTTCACAACCACCGTCTGCTTATGTAATCCAACTCAAAAAAGCGAATAGACCGTGGCCCGTAACCAACTATGTTCTTTTTGAATGTCTGACAGCGAACGTCTGGTTTCAAAGCTGCTGGGGAGGACGGCGGATTTGCTGTGGTTTTGTAATTTGGCCTGAAGTTCACCGAGTTCGCAGCGAGCCCGCATATTTTGGCCTCTGCGTGCTGGAGAAATGATATTCGCTCACTGACCTTTTGTCAAACAGATGCACGGCATTAGCTCTGGCTTGTGAGAGGGATAAAAATGCAACTTATCATTCTTCAAATGTTTTTTTAAAGAATCTGTTTGTAGACGATCACATATGTTCTTCATTTATTCGTTACAATTGCGTTGTATGAAATAAAATCTAAATCAATTTTACACTTGAATATAAAATTTATCTACCGGTGTAATCTCCTTTTATCTTTCAACGGCTTTCATGATTCTTGTTTTATAAGTGGTACTCAGCATTTATTTAGAATATATTTATGTAAGTATTTGATGGGAAAATACCAAAACAAACCAGACGTAATCTTTTTGCTTTTCTCTTTTTAATTTTTGATTTTGTTGCCTTAATTTCAAAATAAATATTTTGTTTTCTGTCAAGATATTTAGACAGTTTGACACTTTTTTCTCTATATATTTAGCTAAATGTGTGTTATTCTTGTATAAAATTATATGAGTGAAAATATTTATACAGCTAGCAGAATGATCGCTCATAAAGTTACTGATCGTGCAATTAATTTTTAAAACCGATATGCTGATAAAATAAATGAATTTTAAAATGTACTCTGATGTCTTAAGTCTCTGTTGTTACATAACATCTGGATAACTTATTTATGGATAGTTTATGGATATAATTTATTTATGGATAATTGCTTGAACATATCACTGATTGTAGTTTCTCAATGAGAAACTGACTGACTGATTTCTCATCAACCTTTTCAAGTCCAAGATCCCTGACCTCAGCTCTGGTGAAAGATGAGATCTACCTATTGAAGCACTGAGAGGAAAAAGACAGAAAAAACAGGGAAAAGATATTTTTGTCAACATTCATTTTTGTAGCACTCTGTTCCATGTTGAGTTTAATAAGCCATTTAAATAATAAACATTTGATATAAGGTCTGTTTTGTACATTAATAATTCATTTTACACATAATTTTACATTATTTTTGGTTAACAAAAAAATCTGAGGAGCCACTTGGAAGCCAGAATTCCCTTCAATAATATCTGCAGTAAGAACACTTCTCATTGGTCAATTAAAAGCATTTTTCTCTTATCTCATTGGTCGCCTTCATGCTACTATGAAAATCCAGCAACTGGTCCAATAGAGAGCGAGGCACTTATAAAACCGGAAGTGAGATGATATTGAGTATATTTTCTTTTATATTCAGGATCTTACGTGAACGTCTGAAAGATCTACCGGTCGATCACGATCGATGAGTTGGCGACCTCTGCTTTACAGTATACTCATGTTAAACTGCTGCGGATCTTATGCACATTTAATGCACAAAAAATACATTCTAGGATATATACTGTATGTATATATATAGTATGTTCCTTCTTTGTTTGATATGACAATAAAGTTTACTTTGACTTTGACTTATTGAACATAACTTTTCAGAATCAGAAAGTTGAAGTGTGCTACTTATGTGAACTCTACAGAATCTACTTGTTGGTGAATTGAGGAGCTACGGCAGCACACCAGGCAGTCTCCACTGATTCAACACACAACCAAATCACACTGCACATTACACATTCTATGCTAACATTTCAGCTCAATTTTAGGCTACATTTTAGAGAACAATGTAGCAGCAAATGTCTGGGAACACACATTTTTTCCAAACCCTATTTTCCTTTTTTCATACTTATCCACTCCTGGAAATGAGTAAAATCGAACGTTATACTTTTCCGTACTGTGTAGGAACCCTGAAGTATTTACCAAGTTAGCTCATTTTTCAACACCTTCATAAATAATCCAGGCCCTGCACAAGGAATGCAATGTGCTGGTCTTATCTTTTAGAAATAAAGTTAAGCAGACTGACTGGAGGAATTAACATCTCATCAATTTCTTAAGCTTCAAAACTACCGGACCTCCTGGCCCAATGCCGTACTGCAAGCTATATGCACTCGTTCTCTCACTCCCGCTCTTAATATCTGCAAGTGGCCCACTGCTATCTAGAAAAAATATGTTCAACCCCTTTGGCTGTTAGTAATCACTCTTACCTCAGACCGCATGTAACCCTGGCAGCTGATTAAGTAATGCACATTCTTAATCTAATATCTCCAGTTTTCTGAAGGTTCTCAGATTAAACTTGGGCCTATACGTCTCCCGAATCTTACTTTCACTCTGAAGAAAGTTCAAGTTTGTTCCGGTGAAAAATGCTTTAAAAATTCAGCAGATTTTAGACAGTTCAGGATGATCAGTTAGTAGTTTATTGATGGTCAAGGGATCATATTAAGGTTTTAAGAGCTTTATCATATTTGAGCATTTGTCTCTCCTTTTGTTTATTGGCTTATATTATTGAAATAACCTGTGAAGACTGCCCTGCGGTGTGTTGGCTCCTGCCGAGGGTTGTTCCCCGCCTGCGCCCGCAAGTTCCCGGGATAGGCTCTGGTTCCCCCGTGACCCCAGCTGGGATTAAATGGTTCAGATAATGACTGACTGACTGACTGAATGACTGTGAATATACTATAAATTACATTTAGATTTATTTTTCTGTTGAAGTAATTGTTATTTCAAAACCTGACACAAAGATCCATTTTTTAGAGCAGTCATATATCAGTTATAAGGTTTATTGATTCCTCCAAGTATTCAATTCAATTTTAGAGACTGAGATTTCCATGAGAGGGAAAACTTTACCATTTTGTACATTTTATAGAATGACTGTATTTCACTTGTCCTCAAGTTTTTGGAATTTTGTGTTTCCCACAGTAATGACTCAACTAAATTATTCATTGCGTCTGACCAGACTTAGTCTACAGTTTTCTTCGGAAAACAGTCAGTGCCGAGAAGCTTACTTTTAACTCAACTGGTTGGATCTGACTTAATCAGATCGGATCAGGCCTGCATTGTTCTCCGGAAACCAATCGGTACCGAAAAGCTTGCTTTTAAGCCAACGGATCGGACCAAACCAGACCGGAGTGGATCGGAATCTGGCCTATGCTGTTCTATGGAAAATAACAGAAAAGTTTGCTTTTAACCGAACCTTATATATAAATATATATATATACACACAGTATATAAACTTTATGTACATACTTTATGTATATATCTGGGTAAAAAGTGTTTATAATTAGGGTTCAGGGGTTTTGGGCTGTGGAAATTTTACTTTCATGTTTACTGCAATTTTTTAGGTATTAAGTTCAATTTAAGATTTTGTATAATTTTGTAATGTTTATAAAATTAAATATTAATTTGACAACTTTAGCATTTCCAACAACAATGACTCGACTAAATTATTCGCTGCGTCTGACCGGATATCCGCCTTTTTACCGGAAGTGCTACTATATTTGGCCTTCGTGGAGGAGGAGAAATGGCCGCTTACATTGTATTCGGCTAGGCTAACGTGACCGGAAAATTACAGGTTTGCCGTTTTTTACCGCTTCAAAAACAGCTAACACTTTATAAGCCATTTATTTCGGCACGATTATGTCATAACATGTCGACAATTTTGTCGCCGACGCTAATAATCCGTTTAACTACCACCGAAACCGGCCGGCTAAGCTAGTTAGCTTGTTGCTACCTCGGCTAACGCTAACGCCACAGAGAAAGCTCTCATCCCGGAATCGTCACTCCTCGGGCCGGCGTTGTTCTCCAGAAAGGAGTCGGTTACCAAGAAGCTTGCTTTAAACCCAACGGCTCGGATCGGATTGGACCGGAACCGCGTCGTTCTCGGGGAAGAAGTCGCTCCTCAAAAGCTTCCTGAACGGATTGGATCGGAGCGTCGTACTCAGGAAAGGGTCCGGTAACCCAGCGGTTTGGACCGGACCGTGACCGTAGTGTTCTCTAGAAGGAAGTCGGTAACAAAGCTTGCTTTTAACCCAACTGACCGGATCAGACCTACCTCGTTCCCTGGAAGGAAGCCAGTACCATAAAGCTTAAAGTGATTCGGACCGGGACCAAAACCAGAACCGTGTCATTCACTGGAAAGTAGTGAGTACCGAAAAGCTTGCTTTTAACCCAGCAGATCAGATCTCATCTGATCCACATCGTTCTCTGCAAAGCACTTGGTACCAGCAAACTTGCTTTTAACCCGTCATATTGGATCGGTTTGGGCCTACGGTGTACTCTGGAAAGCAGTTTGTACCAAGAAGCTTGCTTTTAACCCAACAGATCAGACCAGACCACAGTGGAGTGAATTGGATCTGGCATCGTTCTATGGAAAGGTGTTGAGAAGTTTGCTTTTAACCCATCGGATTGGATTTGATGCCGTATCATTCTCTAAAAAGCAGCCGGTACCAAGAAGCGGATCAGACAGGGCCAGAGTTGTTTCCCAGACAGCATTCCGTATTGCTAAGGTTACTTTTAATTCAACTGGTTCGGTCGGATCAGATCGGGCGTTCTTCTCTAAATACCAGCTGGTACCAAGAAGTTTGCGTTTAACCAGACGGATTAGATCGGACCGGGCCAATGACATTCTAGTTTCAGCGGAATCTGCTTAGAACCCAACTGGTTGGATCTGATTGGATCGGATCAGGCCTGCCTCGTTCCCCAAACTGCTGTCAGTGCTGGAAAGGTCTCTTAACCCAACAAGTTGGATCGAACCGAGCCGGATCGTGAGTCATCTCGCCGCGCCTCAATGCCTGAGCGAGGCCCAAGGATGAACGGTTTCTCTCTGGGTGAGCTGTGCTGGCTGTTCTGCTGCCCGCCATGCCCGAGCCGCATCGCCGCCAAGCTGGCCTTCCTGCCGCCCGAGCCCACCTACTCGGTGCAGACGGACGCCAACGGGGCCTGCAGCCTGCACCTGACCGAGCGTGCCGACTGGCAGTACTCGCAGCGTGAGCTGGACGCTGTGGAGGTGTTCAGCACGCGCACCAGCCGAGGCAACCGTGTGGGCTGCATGTTTGTGCGCTGCGCCCCCAGCAGCCGCTACACACTGCTGTTCTCGCACGGCAACGCAGTCGACCTCGGACAGATGTGCAGCTTCTACATCGGCCTGGGCTCTCGCATCAACTGCAACGTCTTCTCCTACGACTACTCGGGATACGGAGTCAGCACCGGAAAACCATCCGAGAAGAACCTGTACGCCGACATCGAGGCCGCCTGGCAGGTGCTGCGCAACAAGTGAGTGTGATTATAAACTCGGGCCGGGTTTGCAAGGTTTGAGGGCTTAAATCAAAGGCAAAGAGACATGGTTTAGATGTTTCATCTCTCATGTGACATGCTGATGAAATTCAGATTTTTAGAAGTGATCAGAGGTGAAACGGTATCAGGAACCAAAAGGAAGTCCAGGTGCATTCGATTGCAGCTCTTAAGAGTAACGTGTCATGGACGACGAAGAAAACCCACAGATATTTGCATTTACATGAAGAACGGCTTTGTACTACAAATATCTCACACTTGTTGCTCTAGATAAGAGTCTGATAAATGCCTTGAAATGTAAAGCTTACATTCAGTTAATTTGACTGAATCTCTCTGACACTCCATGATTTCGCGATGTGATCACAAATAATAATGCAAATTCAGCCAATCCCCTGGAAATTCATTACTACTGTACAGTTTTGACCAGTTACTGCAACTTTCTCCACAATTTTTTTCTTGACCAATCATTGTCTTTTGCCGCAAAAGGTTGAGCCACACGTCAGCAAATTCACTATTTTTTCCACAACTTTGACTTGCTCCCGCAACTTCGAACGCCTATAAATGCTGCTACTTTGATAGCAGTTTTTTAGAAAAGCTGCTGCAACAATCTCAAAAAAGGCCTCGGAAATCCTGGAGGAACTGACCTCTTATTTAGAGTGACAATACACAATGCTTTGAGAACCTCTAATCCGTACTTATAATTTCCTTGCTAATACTTCAACCGCTGTTGTGTCAGTAAATGCCAGAAATTATACTTTGGCACCATCCAGCAGGCTCTGTTAACCAGAGTGCCTTTCATTTCTTAATGACAGGGATAGTCTCCCTGCTGTCACTTGGGGTAGAGGGTCTTACTCAGGGGCCCTTTGATGCTAGTGCTGAAAGCGTAAAACCCCTGAGTAAGGTTTGTAACCCCAGATTGAACCAGGGAGACTGTCCCAGCATCAGAGGCTGAAAGCCCAACAAATATAAATTTGCCCAAGTTGCTTATGAAGAGCCGTGCAGGAGAAACCGGTGGTAGTGCTGGAGAGAGGATTGAGCCAAACTCCAGATCATAAGGTTTTGGTGTGTAGCAGAATATAACGTTGAAAGGATATTTTCGCAGTTGCTTTTTTGTGGTTTGATATGAATGAATGTAATATTGAATCTTGATGAAACTCGTAACAGCCGAGATGTGTTAAATGTAGTCATAAAGTGCATTTTTGATCCGGTTTCGCTTCGCTGCATCGTATGGAGAAACATCTGCACCGCTTCAGCAGAAAGATAAGCAGCTTGTCCACTTAATCAGCATCTCTACGTCGCCTCTTTGTGTAATTAGGCCCATCATTATAGCACAGGTGTAGACTCAAATCTACACACAAACACACACACACTGTGCTGACTCGTCTCGTATTGTCAGGGGGAGAAACGATGTGCCGTTCTTTACTAATAATTATGCTTATTTTACAAGTCGGGACGCTATGTATAAAGTAATTAACAGTGTGCAGGGATTTGCAAAGCTCAAACACATTTTATTTATAAAGACATTTATTATATATATAAAAATCTACAGTTTCATGTAAAAGCTTATTTGCTTTTATTTAACTCAAAAATGTTGTAATATAATGTTAATGATTATGACCAACAGCAGTTTACTCCAACATGAAATTCTAATAATTTGTGGTTCTGGATTTCTAGTTTTCATTAGTGATGTTGATGTTAAATATTTTCTCAATTAAATAAAGAAAACAGCACAACATTCTACTACTTTGATCTAATGTGGATTTTTGGCCTTGACGTTTTGGAGATTTCTCCCGATTCTCGAGCGTTGTGGTGATGAATGATGAGATATTGAAAGTCTTCATCAAAGCAAATTTGTGTTGATTAACATTATTCTGAAATTGCTTCACAATTTGTACATACAGTTTTTTTGCAAAATGACTGTTGTTCTTGTACCAACTTTTTTGAGGCGTTTGGCTGCCAATAAATTCAAAATGACGTTCTCATCTAACAAGGGTACATTTTCTCAGATTAATTATTTGATATGTTTCTGTGTTCTGTTGTATTGGTTTATAAGCTTGGCAAATTATTGCCTTCTGTTTTTATTCCCATTTTACACATTGTCCCGACTTATTTGGAATTAGAGATGCAGCGATCCAACTTTTTTAGTTCCAATGCCGGTGCCGATACTTGGACTATGGGTATGGGCCGATCCTGAGTAACCATCCGATACCAGTTTTTAATGAATAAGTTGTGTTAAAATAACATCTCAAAAACTTCCTTTTAACACAGTTGTGTAATTTAGTGACGGTCCCTAATCCCGCGGTGCTTAAACCATCAGGAACACAGAGATCGCCAGTGAGAGCTGGTGTTAATGTGTTAAATTTGAGTCATATTTCTGTTTCCACATTAGCAATAAAAAGCTGTAAAGGAAGAACTCCTGCTTTGTGCACCGCGTACGTTTCGATTTGAGCTGTGCCTGAATGAACCGCAGTGTTGCTGCTATAAAAACATGATTTATTCCTCTCTGTTTTGATCTGTTAATATGTATTACAATACTTCAAAATATGTAAGGGGCTGCTGCTTCTTAGTGTTGTAATAAGTTTAATAAAAAAGTCCTTGTGGTTAGTAGTAAATTAGAGTTTATTTGATTGGAGTTGTTTTGTCAGCGTCCAGGATGAAGTGCTACATGAGGACGTGTCTTCCGTTTGATAAAAACCGAGTTATTATTAAGTCCTGCGTGTCCTCGGGGTAACCAAACGCTAAGTATCCATAAAAATATTGATTAAGTCTTGTGTTTGTTAGCTGTGAAATACCACCCAGTAATTATATTTGGCATTTGTGAGTAATTTGGTGCCTCGTTTCTGCTGGATTTTGGAACGCCGGCTTTAAAAAGTAGGGTTATATTGTTTGCTGTGAAACTCAGCACCGGGGTTTATGTGCAGTCTGGAAGAGGGTAGAATTTTGTAGACATTTTCTGTCCACTTCACTTTCACATTAATTAGCAGCTCTCGCTTTCAGATTCATCAACAGAAAACCAGTTTTAGTTTGAGCAGCATCCGGCAGTTTAAGGACAGGCCACGACTTTCATATTGATGCGTGAGGCCCCAGGTGTGTTAAACAATGCTGATATGTGCTGGTAAAGTTCTTAATATAAACACAGCATATATAAATACATCAGCATAATTGTCCTAAAAGAGAAATGAACTGCCGGCTTGTTTTGACCGGACTGAATAATCAAGAATGTTGCTGGAACAGTTCAAGGCTAAGCCAGTTGTGAAAAATTAGTATCATTACACCTGTACTCTATTTTTCTTGTTATCTGTGTGTGTGTGTGTGTGGGGTTTAGTTTACGTTCCGCGCTCCAAAACAAAAGGGAATCTGCACCTCGGAATTTGTTTTCGTTGAATAAATTAAATCCATCAAGTCTGGATTTTTGCTCAAAGTGGAGTTTGCCGCTAATTGTTTTTTTCCAGCATTTCCATATCGTTGCCTAACACCTTTTTACGATCGTTCCACCTCTTCATTGCCTTCTTCTGAGTGTGTGCCAGGTAGACTTGAAGTTTGCCGGAGGTTAGATGCAAGTTAACGAACATCTTGACGTTCAGAACGAAAAACTTGTGCTTGTAATCCTAAAAATGTAAGATATCAGCAAACGATTCCTAATAATTTCATCCGAAAAAATCTCCCACCTCACAGGGAACGCCGCCGGCGACAACTCTACTTTTTAATGGATTTTTTTTGCCAGAATCCACGTCGGGAGTGACTTTTTGAATGCGACTTTCCATCTTTTCTGCGAAAAGCCACTCGAGGCTGCGGCGTTTGCCCTCGCATGTTTGTCTGGCTCTTAAAATCGGAACTTGCAGCACTTAAGCTGTAATTACCGAGCCGAGTGCCGAAGCTCTTTGGCAGGCTTTCATAAAAATAAAAAATAAAAAACATAAAAATCCATAACCACCCCCCACTCCAGATAAAGCCCCCCAAGCAGCTCTTACCTGCACGTAGATAATGGTCTGTCAGACAACGCAGACAGATTCCGATTGCCCCGGTGACTGCACACGGTTTTTCCCGTCCTTGTCTTTTCCTTTTTGGTAACGTAACCCTTTTTACTGCGGCTGGGATTGAGAGTAATTGACTGCGTTCTCAGTCTTTTATTATCTTTGAGAATCGTGGACGTTATTACAGCATTAGGGATGTAAGATGGCAGATAAAATTATATGATTATTGTGGATCGAGGGCTGGGCAGATGATCACAAATTAATCAAAAGCAACATTGCCAACCTCTAATCGATGTAATCTAACCTAGGGCTGTGCAGTATTACCTCAAATCAATATCAAGATTAATCGTTTGGAATTAAGTGGGTCAGATAATGAATGTATGAATGATTACACTCAAAAAGATATGGAAGTGGGATATATAGGAGGACCCTATGAAATCCGTTTTGGTTTTTCCTAAATTCTGTTTTTTCCATTTTTATTCTTCCGAATTCCGTGTTTTACCTTATCATATTTATTCACCTAAAAAGTGTCTAATTGTGGGGTGGACGGGGAAAAAACAATGCAATAGGAAAAAAATTCACATTAAATGACTGTTATTCAACTTCAACAAAGTGCTTGGGTTCAGTAGAACATTTACTGCTTTGGTAAAACATTTACCTGTAAATAACAAAAAACATTCATTTTTTGGTGCAAAACAACACGTTTCTGATGTGAGTGTTTGAACGTAAGTGGTCGTCACGTGTTCTTGTGGGTGCAGTCTATCATGTGCTGGCAAAACCTACAAAAGAGTTGTTCTCCTGATTCATAAAAATCATTTGGTTATTGTTCTGCTCTAAACTTAGCACTGACACTCCAATTCCCTCATGTTTTTGAGGACTTCAGTGTTTCAGCCTCTTCACCATAGCTGACCGTTGACGTTTCCCCCTCTGTGTGTGTGCGTTTGTGTGTGTGGAAAGTCCCGCCTCAACAGGTAACACGTACAGGGGGCTGCAGTGGCCAACGCTTATTAGAAACCATTGCTTTGCTTTGCCCACACACCGATATCAGCCAATTATACGTCATTCCGCGTTTTACAACGGATTCCATTTTATTTGTTGAATTCCGAGATTCCGTCTGCGTTTTCCGCATCACGGAAATCATGGGGCCCTAATCACACTCAAAAAGATATGGAAGTGGGATATATAGTTACCATTTGAACTATAGGGGGCGCTAAAATGGAACATAAATGTATGCAGTCTGATTCACTGACTCCTTTCTTTGACTTTTCACGACTTTTGCTTGGACCCTGTTCACTGCCTTTGCAACTATATTTAGATTATTATAATTAAGTGTTAAATCAGTTATTTTAAAATCACAGATATGCACTTGTTCATTATAAAACTTTCTCAGCTTTAATAGTTGAGCACATTTACAGTGCAAAGCTTGTCCAAAAACCAAACGAGCAAAAAGAGAAAATAATTTATAATAAAATGTTCAGTTAATTCTGATATTGTCCCAGCTAAACTGATGTGCTGATTATGTAACAGCTGCTGTTTTAATATAGTCAGAAAATACTTTTTAAAATGATATTTTTTCTATTGTTGAAATCTACTTTCTGCAGTGGCCAATTTACTTTTTCTCTAGTAGCAGCAACAGCAGCAAGAAATCCAACCGCCTCCTCATGTGACCCACTGCGTAGAAGTTCCTGTATTTTAATTAATCACTTTGATTGTGTTTCATTTTATTTTTCCTTTTGCAATATGTGTTGTACTTGAATTTATTTTATCCTCTTTTTATATTTTTCCATCCTTTGACAGCACCGTGTAGTCGTTTATGATGATATGCAAGAAGCGTAAGCCGTAAATGTTTTGTGGATGTAGGGATATGCACCACGTAAACGCTGTCTGTGCTTTTTCAGATAGTGAGTTGTGCTGAAAAACCTCATTTTTCTTTTTTTTTTTTTTTGTCAGCCATATTAGCGTCCCACTGATGTCTTTCTTCTTTGGCCTTCAGCACCTCAGGAACGTCCAAAAAGAATTTGTCAACTTTCCCATTTCTTTTCACACCGTTATTACCTGGTTTCCCTTTTTTTGTTCTCGCTAAGCGTTAAATAAGCAGTTATGGTGCGTGGGAAAACAGCGCTAGCGTCTTAATGACGTGTGGAAATGGAAATCATTACGTTCTTTTTGAAACCGGTCGAGGCGAGCTCGTAGAAAATTGATTTTGCTCGCCAGAGAGCCTCTTTTAAATTGATCGGCAGTTTTTCGGGACTCGTTTGCCGTTGGGAAATGCTTCATGTGTTTTTGTTTGTTTTTCATCATCCCAGGTGGTGGCGGCGGCGATGATGCTGGTTCAGTTTAGTGTAGGATGATACCATCACAAATCACTATCGCAATTAATTTAACGTTTTACCTCAGTTATTTTTCTAATGAGAGTGCATATCTTTGCAACTGATTTTTAAACAGAATATAAGGCTTGACCGATTAGTGACCAGTCTGACTATTAGTGGCCGATATTAGGCATTTTGCCAATTACTGGTGTTGAATTTTGACTTGAAAGAGAGTGATTATTTGTCATTGTGAACACAGCACAGCACATAGTGCATCACAACCAAATGTGACCTCTGCATTTGACCCATCCGTGAAGGAGCAGTGGGCAGTGCCCAGGGAGCAGTGCTTGGGGACAGTACCTTGCTCACAAGTACCTCATGAGTACCTTTACTGGTCTGGGATTCAAACCAGCAACCTTCTGATGACAGGGCGAACGCCCAACCGTTACGCCACCAAGTGCCCCCATCACCGATATTAAGTAATTACAAGGTGCGCTACTGTGTCTCTACTGCCGTCTCTTCTCTCCGTGCCGTTTGCTCTCGACTACCCGCCCACAACAGTCTCTGATAGGCTATATGTCACACGAGTAGTAGCTAATCAACGCTGAAGCCTTGTTGTCACTCTCTCCACACACACACACACACACACACACGAGTGCAGCGTGAAGCGCCGAGAAGGAGAAGAGGAGAGATAATAACAATAATCGATATCAACATCGGCCCTGAAAACCAGAATCGGCCAACCTCTAATACAGAATTCCCTCAGTCTCCTCCTCATCGGAGAAACACACAGCTTATTAATGAAACACTAATATCGGATCGGTAGCGAGGATCATAAACGGTGGAATTCTGCCTGAGACGGCGAAGTGAAATAGAGTTTGTGCTCAGTTTGGTGATCTGGTTGAGCTGCGGGAGAGGGAGAGGGAGAGGGAGGGTGTTGTCTGCTCCAGTGAAGTGTAGCTTAATTTCTATCCGCTCTCCGGCACGATTACGGCCTTCACTTCCCACTGGAACCGCACCACACTCATCACAAACACAATCTCTTTCCTCTTCTCTTTGCACAAACACTCTCTCTCTCTCTCTCTCTCTCTCGCTCTCACAGGTGACTCTGGCTCTTCTCACATCTCCTTTCCCTTCCTTTCTTGTTCCATCCCTCATTCTTTGCTTGCTTTTCTTTTTCCCTCCTTGCAAACTTTATGTTCTGTTGGTTGTTAACTAACATTCAGTGGGTAACTGTTCACCTAAATCTATTAGATAATGGTTATATAGTTACATAAGAAATATAGACCGTGAATAATAGACACATGACTCCAAACCACATCGTATATCGACTTTTGGTTCAGAAATATCCTGGTGGTCAGGGCGTGTTTTTAACACTGTAAATACAGGTTTTCAGGTTTTACACATGAGGATCTTTTTAAACTAAAATGGAACTTGCTCGTAGTTGGAAGTGATGTTTAAAGGCAGCGTTGCACGGTTGAACTGCAGCGTGTTTTGCTCCACTTGACTTTCGTTCTCGTGCTTTACGAGAGTGAGGGCAGTAAAGACGTCGCCCACGGCCTCAGCGTGTCCTAATCTGCCTTCCGATGCAGTAAAGCGGCGTGTAACTTACACCTCTGTAAACGGACACGTCGCTCTAAATCAGCCTTCACGCGTCAGCGTTTACATGTGAGGCGGCGCTTTGTAGCCCTTCGCCAGGTCAAAGTTCTTTTCCCGTAAAAGAGGTGTTTCTCGTGTGAGGAGTTTGTTTACGATGAGGTGAAACTGGAAACCACCGGAGTGTGTGGGTGGAGCAGGAATGTGTTCAGGATGCTAATATGGTGTTAGCGTAGTGCTGCTCGATGCTAAAAAGATTGACATTGCAGGACTTTTGGAATTAGACAATACTTGGCAACAGTCTCGAGCCACCACTCATTTCTGTAGATTTTTCCTCTGAAGAGTCTTCAAGAACTAATCTAAAATAAGCTTGTTCAGGGCATAGTTTAGTATGTGCTAAATTAATTATGGCTACGTATCAGTCCGGTACTTTATCGATATTCTTATCAGTATTACAACATAACATTGCTTTTCACTTTTATTATTCATCAAACCGTTGACACAGTAAGCTGACTAATCCTCACGTTTGATCAGATACGTATATATAGTAGGGGTGCAACGGTCCGGTACGCCCTGTTCGTTTCGGTACGCCCAGGTGAACCGTGATAGTTCGGTACACATTAAACTATGTGCACACATTCTCAGGGATTAAAGTTCTCCCCCGTTACGACGGATTTCCGCCCACTGGACTCTAGCTGTGACGGATTTCACTCTTAACGAGTGAAAATAATTGAACAAAGCTTCAATTCTAGAAATATTGCCTCAACTTTTTTTGTAAACAAATTATTTGAGTTATTAATAATTATTTCAGTCCTAGAAATAGAAAAGGCAACGAACCTACTGCTGGGCTTAAACACCTCTCTCTGCAACTGGGTCCTAGACTTTTTGACAGACCTCAGTCAGTCAGGATCGGGAGCAACATCTCCAGTACCGTTACGCTGAACACGGGGGGCCCCCCAGGGCTGTGTGCTCAGCCCTCTACTATTCACGCTGCTGACCCACGACTGTGCAGCAATGCACAGTTCGACCCACATCATCAAATTCGCGGATGATACAACTGTGGAGGGTTTGATTAGCAAGAACGATGAAGCAGCATACAGGGAGGAGGTGCAACGGCTGACGGACTGGTGTAGCGTTAACAACCTTTACCTGAATGTGGAGAAAACTAAAGAGATGATTGTTGACTTCAGGAGGGCCAAACGGGATCACTCCCCGCTGAGCATCAGCGGTTCCTTGGTGGAGACTGTCCAGAGCATCAAGTACTTTGGTGTTCACATCACGGAGAACCTCTCGTGGACCGTCAACACCAGCTCCATCACCAAGAAGGCCCAGCAGCGTTTCTACTTCCTGCGGAGACTGAGGAGGGCGCATCTTCCATCCCCAATCCTCACCATGTTCTACAGAGGGACTATAGAGAGTATTCTCTGCAGCTGCATCACAGCCTGGTATGGGAACTGTAAAGTTTCGGACCGAAAGACCCTACAGAGGATTGTGAGAACAGCTGAGAAGATCATCGGAGTCTCTCTCCCCTCCGTGACGCACATTTACACCACACGCTGTATCCGCAAAGCTACCAGCATTGTGGCTGATCCCACTCACCCCTCACACATTCTCTTTACCCTCCTCCCTTCTGGAAAAAGGTTCCGTAGCATACGGGCCTCCACTACCAGAATGGGGAACAGTTTCTTCCCCCAGGCTATCAGACTTCTCAACCAGGAAAGAAGCACATAATGCACACACACACACACACACACACACACACGTTAAAATACCTCTCGTATAATGCACTTTTGTTCGCTGCTACAATCTGAATAATGATATTTATTGCTGTCATAATTATACTTACTTACTGTTGCCTAGATTGCATAAACTAATTTATTGCTGGTTTGCACTATTGACATTGCCCACATTGTCTTCTCCTGTCTCGTCAGCTGCACTATTGCCCTTTGTCTATGTTTGCACTTGCATGTTCTGTTTTTTTTTTTTTTTGCTCTTATGTTGCGCCATGGCCCTGGAGAAACGTTGTTTCGTTTTTACTATGTATTATGGTAGAAATGACAAATTGAACTTGAACTTGAACTTGGGGATATTAGAGATAACATTAATGTACCAAAACCGTACCGTTGGCCCAAAAGCTGTGATACGTACCAAACTGTGGGCACAGTGTCCCGTTGCATTCCTAGTGACCAGGCTGATAATTGGACGACTCCTAGAGTCAAGTGTTTCTTTAAATAATCAAGTTATTAGAATGAAAATTAAATTAAATGTTTAATAAATACTAGTCAATCAAGAATTGTATTAATGAAATAAATTGTACAAACCAAGCCGGGAGATCTCACTCGCCCGCTTCAAGTCTCGGCAATAACTCAGCGGAATGCAGACTTCTATGTAGAAAATTACATTTCTCTGCTGTCCTTCCTGCAGTAAATAAAAAGGCACTAAAAGCCGGCGATGAGTGAAAACAAAGTGGAGACTTGGTAACTTGACGATGACAAACATGTTTTCCTCCCTTTGTATTGACCTCGTAATTAGGCAGCAGCGATTAGCTTCCCATTAAGAGGGAAGATTTCTCATTTTGTTTGCCAACAAACATCTTGTGGAGGTCGTAATGCAGCGCTCCAGCGTTTTAAACCTCGCTGCCTCACCATTTTATTACGAGCGTTAAGAGTTTTTTGACCGCTTCGGAGAGACATCAAGATTGATCGCGGCTGCCCGAAATTTGTGGAAGATCTTAAATTGAGGCTTAAGATGTTGATATTCATATTAAGATTTGTCATTGTGAGCACAGTACCCGTCCGTGAAGGAGCAGTGGGCAGCTTTTTGGCAGCATCCGGAGAGCGGTGCTGGGGGAACGGTGCCCTGCTCATGAGTACCTCAGTGGTACATTTTCCGATCCGGAACTTGAACTGGCGACCTTTGCCGCTGCCTGCAGTTTTTGTGCTTCGAACTTCATTCCAACTCTAAAACATGTGGTTTATAGTGGTGTGGGGTGCTCCTTTACATGTTTGATGATTGATACATAAACTCGTCCGTGCGTTCTGTCCTTTTTTACGTTGCCTTTTTACGCCCCCCCATAGACTAACATGGAGCTCAAGTGTCCGCGCTTCACTGCACGGCCGCCGTTCTTCACCAGGGCACCAAATTCGACGTGATTCGAGGGTCTGTGAGCCTCTACATATATCTGTAAACGTCACGACCCGCACTTTTTCCATCCTTTTTTTCCCCTCCATAGTTTACTTTTTCCATTCATGGGATTTGAGACTCGGAAGCTTCCCTTCACCTGTTTACTCCGGACAGTCAACACGGTTCTTATGCCGCCTCACTGAACACACACCTGTTTCCACCCGCACTCGTCTTTTTCTTACTTTTATCATCCCTCCTTCTTTCCCCATTCGCTTTAATGCATTTTAGGCAAAGTATTTTTACTCGGACGGTTTTCACGTCACGTCACGTACCGCACAATTTTTATGCAGATGGCTGTAAAACATGGCTGGCTAACGAACGTCGGGAGAACGAGTTGCGATTTAAAAAGTAAACTCCCGTTATCGCTCTCACGACGGTCGTAATTAAAATCCACTTTTCTTCGCCGCCGTGATCGTTGAACCGAATCGGCCGGGGATTCGTTTATGCGGGTGGAGAAAATAATTGTGTGGAATTAAAGGGAAAGGGGCGAACGTCTGCTAATCCCGCCCAGCTGCAGGACACGTTAAGGGGGATTAAGAGGCCGAAAAACAAATTAACTCACTGAGTCCGAACGACGGCGTCCCTCGTTAATGCGTCAGTGCTGCCGTCGTCGACGATACTGTCGCTGTTTGGTGAGGAAGTGTCCGAACGTACGAGTAGCTTGGTGTAACGATACATCGATACATTGATCGAGGTTATAATATTGATCCAAAATGAGAACTTTAATCAGACCTGATACATATTGCAACGTCTATTTTTAATAAAGGAGAGGAATGAACCTTATTTACTCATTCTTGAGAAGAAACTTATTCTTCAGAAGAACATTCACTGACTTTAATTACACTGATGCACAATAATATTAGAATCGGACGATAATTGATTTATTTCAAGTCGTCAGCATAGGGCCGAGGCTTAGACTTGCGTGATATTTTCAGCTGATATTTGATGACTCATTTATTGTTTGTGGGAAAGGTAGCGCTTGTGCCAGGCATGTCCGAAGACCGAAGTGGGAGTTTATCTGGCCCGCGGTTTCCGTCTCGCCAAATGTATGACGTTATTTTGTGCCAAAATTCTGAGCACGCAGTGGAACGTTCACCAGTAAAATCTCGTCTTTACGCACTCAGCTCTGCCTGCATGCGCAACTAAATAACGTGTTTGCCACACTTACTGAATGTGAGCTCGCACATGGGCCGTGTCCCGAGCCGCGTACTGCTGCGCTTAATAGTATGGTAGGTAAGGTGCTCTTATCATACTTTTCTATCTGGTAGTATGCATCTCAAAAAATAGCCGGGGTTGTAGCTTAACTGCCCTTTATGCACTAGGTAGTGCACATGGAGAGATGTTTATGTTCTTTAAGTGGGAGGTTGTTAGAGGTGATGTACAAAGGTTAAGAATTTACTGTGCGTGTTAAGAGTAGAGGAGTCTATAAATCCTGACCTGACCCTCGTTCACCTCATCATTCCATTCCTCCTCCTCTTCTTTCTCCTCTTCCTCTCTTTCCTTTCTCTTCTCTTCTCTTCAAAGAGCTCAAGATCATGTTTGTACAGGGTTACTGTGACATTAGGGCTGTCCGATATGACCAAATATCTCGATAACCATATTTATCACAATATTAGGGTTGGGTACCTTTCACGTCTGAACCAATACCAGTACCGGAACTTGGTCTTCGGTACCGATATTCAGCGGTACTTCATTTCGATACCTTGCTCTGAATCTGTATTACCTGGTTTGTATCATCATTAAAAAAAAAAAAAACCTAATTTAAGATTTTGCTTGCCAAAGTTCCACTGCGCACTCACAATTAAGGCACAAATATAACGCCATACTTTTTTTCCCTGCGTCTATGTCCACGTGTCGCCGTGGTGACTACTGCAAACCCTCATCCAAACCATCAACAAATATTGCTGCAAACTGTGTTTTGCAACAACATGAAATAAGTGATAGAATATAATATAAAACAATAGATGTTTTTGTCATCTGGTATATTTCATCATATCACACGGCTCTTTACAGCAGGTTGATTTTTATTAAAAGAGGAGCTGCTTGGTCGTTTTGTTCTGTGTACTCCCAGATATTGGGTTGGGCTGAAAAAGTCACCAAGAGGAAATTCTTACTAGCTCAGTAGCAGAAAAGTTTGGAGTGGAGAGTAGAGGTCAGAAGTTTCTCGTTATAGTTAGTAATAATGTTCCGATGTGTCCTGGTAAAGGTTAGCTTGGTATTTAGTTTCGGACGTTTTCTCCGTGGAAAAAGACAAACGTGAACTCTTATTCCGGGAATCCTTTTGGCTGCCCTCGCTAGAAGAATCATGGGGGAAAAAAAGTGTGTCTTCGTTATTACACTTCTCTGTTTATTTTTGTAAAAACCGTCAGCTTCAATCCTGCACGGAATGTATTAACTTGAGACTGCAGTTTGTCATTTTTTTTCATGTTCTGCCATGTTCCCCTCACAGCAGTTATGTCCAGAGGCTTTGGAAATTATTGGTTTTCGACTCCCGACTTCTTTCCTTTATTCAGAAGCCATATAGCGGTTTAATGTTCCAGTCGTGCGTCCAAAAATGTTGAATTTATTTGAAAAAATGGGTTGTAGTCTTCATGCTGGTAGGCCTGAGGTTTGGCAAGTTTTGCCCCTTTGTTTATAATATGTATTTATATCTTTATTACATTTCTTAATATATCAGAAAAACACCAGAAAGATGGGCTGGGAATGTGTTAAAGTTCAAAATATTGGTTATCGCTATCCTTAATTAATCATAATCAGTATCGTTCGACCTCTGGTGTACAGTGCTGGATGATTGTCTGTGTTGTCTGGTGGTGTTTCTACTACAGTGAAGCTGTGTGTTCCACCTGCCTCGCTGATTCCTCTTCTATTATAAGATAATGAAGAATGCATGGAGGGGAAAAAGAAACATCATAATTTCATTAAATATTTGCAGGAGAGACGGCAAGATAAACAGTGATTAAGTTTTAAGTAAAATCTAATTATGTATTTATTTGCAGCGTGCATGAGATGATGGGCACCTTTAGCAACAACAAGAGTGTGATGAGATGCAAAGCTCTTTGTGAAGCTCCTCATCAGGCTGTTGATAAAGCTGTTCACGAGGCTGTTTATAAATCCATTTGTAAAGCTGCTCGTAAGGAAGGCTGTCCTTGAAGCTCTGTATAGCTGTTCATAAGGATCTTCATGAAGCTCTTCATAAGGCTGTGGATAAAGCTGCTCATAAGGACAGGTGTTCTTGAAGCTCTTCATAAAGCTGTTCATCCAAGGTGTTCATAAGGCTGTTAGTAACGCTGTTCAGAGGGCTGTTCATGAAGCTCTACATAAAGCTGTTCCTAAGGCCGTTGATAAAGCTGCTCATAAGGAAGGGTGTTCTTGAAGCTCTTCATGAAGCTGTTGATAGAGCTGTTTGCAAAGATCTTCATTAGGCTGTTCATAAGACTGACAAAGCTGCTCATAAGACTTGTTGCTCATTATGATGTTGATAAAGCTGTTTATGAGGCTGTTAATAAGGCTCTTCTCAAGGTTCTTCATGAGGCTGTTCATGGAGCTGTTTAAGCAGCTGAAGTTGTCTTTCACATTCACTCTGAGTTTGCTGCAGTTTCCAGAACTTTTGTCAGCAGTTAATCATGTTTCAGTGTAAGTCAGTCAGTTTGACTTGAGTTCACCTTCACGCTGTCTGTATCCCTAACTAATGCAGGAAGTGGTGGAGGGAGAGTGTGTGTGTGGGTGTAGAGTTTAAACACTGGCACTGCCAAGCACATTTTGGCCCTGAAGCATCCACTAATGTTTGCTTTGGAGTGAGGAGTGTTTTGGGGAAACAGACGGCGTGTGTGTGTGTAGCCGATCCGGCCGTCTGCCCAATCACAACCTCCCTTCTCAATAATACCCACACACACTTGTTTTGGAGTGTAAGTTAATTTTGTAAGTGTACTTGAATGTTTACCTCTTTTGTCCTGTGTGTCTTTGTGGTTACACCACTCACACGTTCGTTTGAGATTTTTGACACATCCAACGTGGGGCGGGGCCTTTTAAAGGTGCATCCCCATTGGTTGGTTGGCTTTTGACCGACAGCTCACTTTCCACTGAAGTTCTTATTTTATATGTGTATATGTGTATATATACTGTATATATATATATGTATATGTATATGTGATATATATATATATATATATATATATATATATATATATATATATATATATATATATATATATATATATATATATATATATATATATATATATATATATATATATATATAATGTTTATTATTATTATTTTTTGGTTGTTTTCAATTCTCTAGCCACAACTATGTTACCATTATTTTTCACTCACAAAAGTGTACGCTAATTCATTAGAAAAATATGCCAGCTTTAATATTTACAGCGAACCGTGTCAGTAAACGATGACAACATATGAACGAAAACTAAATCGTTCATTAATCACAGGTGAGAAATAATCAATTAATTGTGATATTGATTTGATCATATTGTTAACCCTAGCTCTACTCACTGTTACCGAAATATTGTCATTCCAGGGTTCCTTTACGCGAGAGGGTTTGGTGGAGTTTTACTTCATGAAATCGGACTTTTCACCTCTGGAAACATTTCTCTAAAGTGTGTGTGTGTGTGTGTGTGTGTGCGGTTTTTCCCCCAGTAGCTTTCCACTCTGGAACAAAACAAATCTTTGGTGCTAAACTGTTTAAAACCTCTCCGCTCAGAGGAATGCACTTTCCCCAACTTTCGGGATCCTTTCCTGATGAGCAGCAAATTTCAGAATGACGTTGCTTGTGTTTACCGCAGAGAAAATACAGAAAATATAATAAAGATTTTTATAGATTTTACAGATGGGCCAAGTTCCTGTGCAATTAGGGCTGTGCAATATGACCAAAATCTTATATCCCGATAACGAGATATATCATATAGCACATTTTCTGTAAATTCAGTGGAATTTCGCCAAACAAAATTTAAAGGTGCCACAATTCGCCTATAGATGGGCCCGACCTGATCCAGTGTCGGCATCACTCATCGGCTATCAGGCGGACAGGGACAGGGACAGGGCCAGGGAAACGACAATGATCTGGTCAAAAATTGCGGAAAAGTTGTGGTAATTGGTGAAAATTGAGCATTTACTGAATTTGCGTTAAAAGTTGCAATTGCAACGTCTGATCGATTATGGTCTGCCACTGCATTGATGTCGAATCGTCCACGTCTCCATGGTGATGCATGGAGTGTGTGATTACTATCAACACCCCTGTCGGCCGTGTTGTTTTTCTTCCCCTCGCATGCTCTTAAACTCATGAAACGGGTGCAGGCTGGGTCTTGGATAAAGCCGAGTTCTCGTGTGTGTGTGTGAGATGTAGAGAGAGTAAGATGTGAGCTGCTGCATTATTCTCAGGTATAATATAGAGCTCAGATTTTTTTGTGGCTGTGTATTGAGTAAAGGAACTTTTCTCCCGGGAGAAGATAAATTAAACTGCGTCTCAGCCTCCGCCTGTTATTGCTGATAAGTTAGCGCCGGCTTCTGGGATGCCATCTGTGTTCATATTTTTATATATATATCTCTTACCTCGACTCCCCCTCTTTTTATCTTTGCGCCTTATTAAATTCATATTTGTGGTATTTATAGCTTGTTATGGGAGGGTGTGTGTGTGTGTGTGTGTGTGTGAGAGCTCCCTGAGGTTTGGCTTGTCATTCTTGGTACTCGATGTTCATAATATAGTCATTTACTACATCACACATGGAACAAGCCAAGATATATCAAGTATATTTGATATGTCGCCCACCCCAGTACAAAATCTTGTCAGTGAACGTTAAGGGCAATAAAAATATCAGAATAATCGTTTATTAATTGAAATCAAGATCAAAGGTTCAGTTAATCGCGGTATTGATTTGTCGTCCTGCCCTAGCTGCAGCTCAATAGTTAAATGTTCGAATGATATTTTAGCTGCTTTTCGTGATTTGATGTGAGGGGAAGTGATGGTGTTAAATCAGCGTACGATATCGTCTCGTATCGATCGCCAGCTCTTGAATCAGAATCAAATCAAATCGTATCGTAGCATGCTTTGTCATATTGAATCGTTGTACGTTGAACCAATATAATATCTTATCAGGATTTAACTTGGGATTTACAGCGCTAGTCGTTATAAGGGTCTAGGGAGGAACCTCACAAAGATAAACGGGACACGACTGTGTGGATGTGGGTGTGTTTGGAATTCGGATCCACTCCTGGAGGAGTACATCTTGTCCTCTTTTCCTCAGTGTGTGTGGTTGTTTTGTTCTTGAGCAGGTTTCACCTTGCATGGGGCTAGCCCTCAGCACAGCCCTTCCATGGTGTAGGTCACATACACACACACA
This sequence comes from Distichodus sexfasciatus, assembly GCA_032718565.1. Classification (NCBI taxonomy): domain Eukaryota; kingdom Metazoa; phylum Chordata; class Actinopteri; order Characiformes; family Distichodontidae; genus Distichodus; species Distichodus sexfasciatus. The sequence continues at coordinate 65,745 of JAVGVS010000319.1, read as the reverse complement.
CACACACACACTATAAAACACACACACACCTGACAGCCACAGGCCGCCTGATCAGGTGTCAGTGACAACGCCTTACTGCAGAGCTTGCCAACGGGGACGAAGAGGTCAGAGGAAAAACATTGCAGTTAAACAATAGTTCCTACTCACACACAAACACAGTCTCTCTCTCGCTCTCACACACACACACACACACTCTTTGTGAAGCCTAGCGGTTGTCGTGGCCCTGAGCCACGTCTTCAGATTCCAAATAAAAGTGCAGCGAGCCTGCAGCACAGCTAAAAAAGCATCACGTCTCTTTCACTTTGTCCTTTTTTGTCTGTTTGTATTGAGTGTGTCAGGCAGATGAATGTGTGTTTTAGGGGTGTGTGTGTGTGACAAAGCAAACTTTGGTGTGCCAGGGAAGTTAACGCTCCAGCACAAATGCACTTTTAAGAGCGTCTACTGATGCTGCTTAAAAAGGGGTTTGATGAGGGTTTGGAGTTGAACTGCGCGGTCTACTCGTCCTCTTCAACAACAACTTTATTTGTTATTATTAACGGTAGGGATGCGCCATATAGGAATTACTGGCCGATGCCAATATCCGATATTTTTCATGGTTATATTGGCCGATTCCGATAAATCAGGACGACAGAGTTGAGCATGTAAAGACGGTATTTTTCTCACCAAAGTTCCACTGCACACTCAGAATTTTGGCACAAATTAACGCCATACGTTTTAAGACAGAAGGCGTGGGACGAATACAATCCCACCTCACACTTTGGACATGCCTAGCACAAGCGCTACCTTTCCAACGTAAAATAAACACTGATAAAATATCAAGCAAATCTAAACTTCAGGGAGATGTTGATGACTTTAAAAAAAAGCAATTATTTGTCGATTCCAACATTATCGTGCATCTCTAATTAAGTTATATTAAATATGTAATTGGACATAAAGATGTCCAGCACCTCGTGATATGATGTAATTTGATCTTTCCCCCCCCCCAGTGGTTAAGAACTGTAAGGTTTTCAATGTTTGGAAAAGTAAAGTAACCAGTGCCACTGGTGTGCTCTCATCTGTTCTTCGTCTCCAGGTACGGCGTGACTCCAGAGAACATCATCCTCTACGGCCAGAGCATCGGCACGGTGCCCACGGTAGACCTGGCGGCTCGTTACGAGTGCGCCGCCGTCATCCTGCACTCCCCGCTCATGTCCGGCTTGAGGGTCGCCTTCCCTGACACTCGCAAAACCTACTGCTTCGACGCCTTCCCCAGGTACAAACCTCATCACACCACAAATATCAATACAAACACAACACACTCACTAAGACAGGGCTGGACGAAATCACCTCAGATCAGTATCACGATTAAAAACCAGTCCCTCCAGGGTTACGTGGGCCTGTTGCTGCCTAAAGTGCCTGATTTCCCGGCAGCTTTTCTAAAACCCTGTGATAAACGGTGTTTTAGGTGTTTCGTTGCAATATTTGTGATTTTGTCCCACTTAATGAGGATCCTTTAACAAGGAATTAAAACGAAGGGAACGAAACCACTACTATTTTTATTAACCATTAATCAGTTCGTTATTTTTGAGGGTAAATATGAGGTGTTTTTGTCACACGCGTTTCCTGTATCTTCTAAATGTGACAAGGAAGTGAGTTCGCTGACGTGTAGTTCAACATTTTGCAGAAAATGACAGAAAATTTGCAGGAAAGTTGTGGTAATTGGTGAAAATTGCAAGGTCACGATGAATTTGCAGGGATGAGCTGAGTTTATGTTAATGGTCGCGAGCGCAACATCACCAAATCGCAGAATCCTGGAAGGTCTGGAAAACACTTTACCTTTATTACAGTTATTCAGCATTTTTTGAGTTTATAAGGTAGTCGTTGTGAATGCAGCACTGATTTTTAAAATTCTTTATTTGTAAAGGTTATGAGCAAAAATACAGAGGGACAAATATGCTTGTGTTTCACATATATATTCATTAGGGATGCACAATGTTATCGGAATATCTGCAAATATAATCATGAAAAATATCAGAGACCAGCATCAGGTAACAATTCCCATATCGTGCATGCCTAAAAAAATTGTAAAGTATGTGGTGTCGTCTGTGTCTGGACATCTCAAGTATGCAACATAGCACTCAAGACTCAAACAGCTGCAACACACACACACACACACACACACCTCATGGCAGCTGGTCAGGGTCGTGTGTGTTTGGGACTTGACATTGTCTCCGTGGTGATGCTGATCCGGCTGTAAGTTCGGTCCAGACCAGCATTGGCTCACCTTACACTCTGACCTTTACTTTCCCTACACACACACATACACACACACACACATCTCAAACACGCTCTGTTAAGTGAAGTGTGTGTGTGTGTGGAGGTTCTGATTTCAGAGATCTTGCCCATGTGAGCAGCTCCAGGTTGCTGCTGGAGTTCAGTTGAAATTAGATGAGTTGTGATGAGGGCGATCACATGATGTACCAGATGAAATCTGCGTGTGCTGCAAATTCCCGGCGAGGCCTGATGTGCTTTAAACTAGAGATGGCACCGTCCCGATACGCGGCTCATGAGCACTTCAGTGATGCCGTTACCGGACCGGGATTCGAACCTGCCACCTTCTGATCACGGGGCGAACTTACGCCTTAACCGTTACGCCACCAACCGCCCCAGATGCGCAGAAATCACATGCTGCAGACGGGCCGTGGTCTAACCCATCGAATGAGCATATAGTGCAATAGTTTTATTTATGAGCCATGCATTAAAAAATACTAGCGAGGACAGGTAAAATACGGCCAGATATGGACATGTACTACACTTGATGTTACCTGAGAGAAATATTTGAGCACTCACTAGATATTAAGATCACGTTTTCGCTTCAACTAAGTGGCTCCGTTACACTCCAGGCTCTCATTCGATTTCCTCAAGTAGATTTTTTAGGATTTAGGTCGATTAGAGGCGTATTTAGAATAAATGTAATCATTTAAGCCCGCATTTGATCTGCCGGGGGTGGGGGGAGTGAATATTTTTTGAGAAATGAGTACCCAAATCGAGGCTGAGTGGCTGAGCGGCTGAGCGGCGAGTGCGGGCGCGCAGCACGAGGACGGATCGCCGAATTGAATTACCGAACTGTTATTTACAAATCGTATCCAGTCTCACGTCAGCTCGGAGGAGATAATGGTGTATTACGACTGGGCTTTCAGGCGTCCGACGCTGATCGGGGACGGAGCTGTGTAACGAGTTGGACGGCGAGACTTCACACCTACTTCAGAGAAACACATCTAACATGACATTCCGTTTTTAGACTTTGAGTTAGAGGTGGGCGATATATTGGTTATACTCGATGTACAGTATCTCAGCTTGTTCCACGTGCCGACAGTGGTAAGTGACAGTGACGGTGCACCTCAACGAACCTCCGCATTTGACCCTTCCATGAAGGAGCAGTGGGCAGCTAACAATGGGGAGCAGTGCTTGGGGACGGTACTTTGCTCATGAGTACCTCAGTGGTAACTTTACCGGTCCTGGATTCGAACCTGCGATGTTTTAATCACGGGGCGAACACCCTACCGTTACGCCACCAACTGTATGGTGAACATCGAGTACAAATGAATGTTAAACAGACGTCATGTACTTCACTTTCCAGTTTGACTTCTCTGCCCTCTCGAAGCAGACCGATCACTCCCCCGCCCATCCAAAGCACTCTCTTAGTTTTTCCAAGCACAGAAACAGAAGTAAATGCGTAGAAAGGCTTAAGTGAGATTTTCCGCGCTGTAAATGCACACACTGTGTCGTGGAACGCCAGCACTCGCAAAAATGCTACAGTTCAGTAAGATGTTCATTTTTATTACACACAAAGCTCCTTTCAGCTGATCAATAACAAGCAATAAATTTAGCATTTGTACAATGAGAAAATTTCTACCCCTCTCAAGCCCTTTTTGTTTTTGATTTGTATAATTTTTTTACACCATATTGCACCCAATTCCAGGCTTCTTGCAGAGGCCACGACGACGAGAACAACAAAACGGCACACACAGGCTGACAAATAATCTGATTTTACACAGCTACAACCTGACGGAATGTCAAGACTCTTTAATATACGTTCCTGCAAAATCTGACATTCATTCGTTCGTTTTTCATGTTAAAACCAAAATTCTATATGATTTTTCCAGTGTTTAAAAAATGTATTGGGGGAAATTGCACGGGATCGAGATATATATTTTGTATCGCACTGTAGCTTAAACATATCACGATATTGTTTGTAGGTCATATCTCTCAGCCCTACTTCCAATGCGAAAAATTCATTATGAAACAGCAGTGAAGAAATGGTGCAGGGATTTGAACGTCTTCTCAGACCGTCTTCTCAACCGGGTCAAATCACATGCCGCTTAAACCTCAATTGGGCGCACATTTGTGGGGCGTCTTTTTCGCTCTCCCTCCAACTGCGATATCTGTGAAACTTCCGTCTCTCTTATTACTCGTCTGTTCTCTCCACTCCGACTCGCCGGCAACGTTCAGACTGAGTGGAAGTGGAAATTAGTGATGGCCGCCGGCTTGCCGCATTGTAATCCCGACGTCTCTCTCGAAAACGTCTCCCCTCTCTCTCCTCTTTTGTTCGCTCCGTGTTGTTTGATGGGAGAACAGAGGTGTCAGAGCTGCGTTTCTCCCACACACTCGTCTGTGCGAGAGCCTCATTATGGTTCCTTCATTATGGAGCCCTGTGTAGGCTAGAGCCGAGTTGTGTGTGTGTGTGTCTCCTCGCATTAATGGTGCGCAAACCTACGCTGTGGAATCAGTGTAAGGTTTGCCGATGCCGTTGACCTACCTTACAACTTCAGATGAGGCTGTGGTGTGTTTGTGTGTGTTTGAGTGGGTGGCTTATTTGATCTCAAATTGATTAGTAATTTTTGATATGCAGTACTGTGCAAAAGTCTTGAGCCACCTCGATTTCTTAATGTTGTCTAGTATTAAGATCTGGAATATTTGACTTGTGGTTATTAGAGCTCGACCCATATTGAATTTTGAGAGGGTAATGGAGTTGGCCCCGCGATCGGAAGGTTGCCGGTTCATGTCCCGGATTGGTAAAGGTACCACTAAGGTACTCATTGTCAAGGTACCGTCCCCAAGCATTGCTCCAAAAAGCTGCCAGATTCTGCAACTGCAACCCCAGGTGGCTATGGTCCTACAGGGTCTTACACTTTAAAATGGGGCTTTGTGGGTTCTCAGTTGATCTTCACGTGTTCTGTGGGTGCCTTTCAGGTCCTGGGTTCTGCCGAGGCCTTGCGGGTTCTGCCGAGGCTTTCTGGGTTTTTCTAGGGCCTTCTGGGTTCCATCTTGTTTCTGTGGGGACCTTCTGGATTCGGCTGGGGACTTGTGGGTTCTTCTTGTTCTGCTTCTTCTGTAGTTCAAGGGGCCTTGCATTTTCTGCTTAGGTTTTCTGGGTTCTATAGGGACCTTGTGGGTTCAAGATTCAAGAGATTCAAGATTCTTTGTCACGTGCAAGTTATACAGGTACAACATGCAGTGAAATGTATCCTGATCCGCATTTTTAACTGTGCAATAGACAAGGGAAAAACAAGACACAATACAAACTTACAAACATAAAGACTAACTTAAATAAGGAGGTTGGGGTAACAGGACGAAAAAATAAAACTATATATAATACAATAAGGGACATAAAGTTACATGTGCATAGTTTACCTGAGTTACATAATGTGCTAAGACAGAACCGGTGCAATGAAATGATTTTTAAAGTGCCAAGTGCAACTGCAGCATTATACGTAGCAGACAGAGTAGAGCACGTGATATTGGACAGTGAAATGTGGCAGCCAGTATAAATGATTATCACAGTTGAGTTCTGTCTGGCGTCTGTGCGGAGTTTCTGTATTTTTGCTTGTGTCTTGTGGGTTCTGTTTGTGACTTGTGTTCTGCTGAGTACTGCTTGGGGCCTTGCGATGTTCTGCTCGAGCCTTCTGGGTTCTGTCTGGTTTCTGTAAGGGTCTTCTGTGCTCTACAAGTGCCTCTTGTAGGGCTAGTGTTTGTTCTGTCTGGGCTCTTTAGGGGCCTACTGAGCTCTGTAGGGCCCCCGCTGGTTCTGTGAGGCCCTGCAGATTCTGCTTGCATTTCTGCGTTCTGCATGTTACCCCCAGACCACCATCTGCAGTCGCTGATAGTTCCATCACACACCTTCCTTCCACACACTTAACACACACTTCAGGATTTAAGATCCTCTGTTTGCTGTGACTGATTCTGTAACTGGAATTGGACATTTCCTCCACACGTTCCCCACGGACTTGCGAGGCGCTCTGCTTGGCAGGAATGTCGGTTCCGGACGCTGCTTTCCAAGTTCTTCCGCTTTGCCCAACCTGCTGCGAGCGACGCAGAGGAGACGGAGAACGAGGTCCGAATGGACAGTCTGAAAGTTTAATGACTCGGACGTCTCTGCGGGTTTCCGGGCTGCAGTTCTCGGACGTGGACGGGAATATTAAAAGTCGTTCAGGTGGAGGGAGGGAGCACGTTTGGGAGAATCGGAATGAGCATCGCTCGTGTTGCCGAGGTCGTTGGAAAAGAAATGGGCAAATTATTCTCTGTCCCATCGGTGAGCCAGAGAGATTATTATTGCATTCTTCGAGTGTGTCGCGTCCCGGCCATCCTCATCCGAGCGGCATTTAAAAGACCGCAGATTTCTGGCCGTCTTTATCTCGGCTGGCCGTCGGATCAAGAGTGTCTAGGGGGCCCTCTTCTGGAATTAGGATTCAGGAGCGGAAACTGGGAATGAAGGATTCGGCCTTCACTAATGGGCCATTAAAATACAGCAGTGTGAGGTTGCGGGCAGGTGGAAGGAGGAGGAGGGAGCCGCTCCACACTACAGCGAGGCGCTTAGACACACACAAGTGCTGTCCGGTGGGATTCGGGTGAAAGATGCTTTCTACAACAGTCTGGACTATTAATCATCTGAATAAGAAATCCTGTTTGTTTTGGAAATATCCCAGAAACCGCAATTCTCAACTTGTTTTGTATTATAACTGCACATATTGTCTTAGTGCAAAACAGTAACAATAGTTAGTATAGTTAGATTTATAATTAACAATTTTAATAATTAATATATATTAATAATAGGTTTGATAGAGGCCCATCCAGGTTTGGTAGAAGCCTTCAGGGTTTGATGGGGCCCATGCAGGTTTGATAGAGGCCTTCGGGGTTTGATGGGAGCCCATGCAGGTTTGAGAGGCGCCTTCAGGGTTTGGTAGGGGCACATCCAGGTTTGGTAGGGGCCCGTCTGGGTCTGATGGGCGCTGGGTTTGATAGGGGCCCATGCAGGTTTGATTGGGGCCCATGCAGGTTTGATAGGGGCCTTCGGGGTTTGATAGGCAAGGCAAGGCAAATTTATTTATATAGCACATTTCATACACAGAGGTAATTCAAAGTGCTTTACATAAAAGGAAGTAGAATAATCATAAAAACAATAATAAAAACAATAATCGCAAAAAAGAAGTAGAACAATCACAACAATAAAACAAAATGATTTAAAAATGATTTAAAAATTGATTTAAAATAAGTTCAAGACAGGGGCCCATGCAGGTTTGGTAGGGACCCATGCAGGTTTGATAGGCGCCTTCAGGGTTTAATAGGGGACCATCCAGGTTTGGTATGGGCCTGTCTGGGTCTGATGGATGCCGGGTTTGATAGGGGTCCATGCAGGTTTGATAGAGGCCTTCAGGGTTTAATAGGGGCCCATGCATGTTTGATAGAGGCCTTCAGGGTTTGATAGGGGACCATCCAGGTTTGGTAGGGGCCCGTCTGGGTCTGATGGATGCCGGGTTTGATAGGGGTCCATGCAGGTTTGATAGGGGCCCATGCAGGTTTGATAGGGGCCCATGCAGGTTTGATAGAGGCCTTCAGGGTTTAATAGGGGCCCATGCAGGTTTGATAGAGGCCTTCAGGGTTTAATAGGGGCCCATGCAGGTTTGATAGAGGCCTTCAGGGTTTAATAGGGGCTCATGCAGGTTTGATAGAGGCCTTCAGGGTTTGATAGGGGCCCATGCAGGTTTGGTAGGGGGCCGTCCGGGTCTCATAGGCGCCTTCAGGGTTTAATAGGGGCCCATGCAGGTTTGATAGAGGCCTTCAGTGTTTGATGGGGAGTCATTCCTGACTCTTTGTGGACCTTCTGTGTTCTGCAAGGTCCCTTTAGGTTCCTCAAAGTCTGTTCAGAGGCCTTCTGAATTGTGTAGGGGCCCCTTAGGGCTATTTGAGGGCCATTTGTGTTTTACAGGTGTTCCAGTGGTGGTTGTGGTTTCTATAGGGACCTGCTTTATTTGCTTTATTTTTTCCTTATTTCAGCAGCTCCTCATTTAACATCTAAATCAAGTATAATCACCAGACTGAAACAGCCTCACGTTTTCTCCAGGAAATGCCGATCTAGTCCAAGAGACAGTTTTATGCAGATCGAGCATCTAGTCTGTGTCAGATGAACGAGTCTAACCACGTGTTCATTTCTGTTTTGCCCCAGCATCGACAAAGTGTCCAAGGTGGCGTCGCCGGTGCTGGTGATCCATGGCACCGAGGACGAGGTGATCGACTTCTCGCACGGCCTGGCCATCTACGAGCGCTGCCCAAGGGCGGTGGAGCCGCTGTGGGTGGAAGGAGCCGGGCACAACGACATCGAGCTCTACGCCCAGTACCTCGACAGACTCAAGCAGTTCATCTCCTTTGAGCTGGCTACCTCTTGAAGCCTCACCCATGTCTTGCTGTTGCCACAGCGACCGTCCACACCCCCCACTTAGTGGAAAGTGCAAATTTGATGGAAGGAGGAGGCGGGGCTTGTCACTAAATAAGCCACACCCGCTAGTTGAAAGGGCAAGTTAGTTTGGCTCGGTGCTGACGCAAGTCACCCCTATTGGAAATTGCAGCTTTCCCCCCTCCCTCAATCCTCGCCACGGCGACAAGCCACACCCCCTCCCTTCATCCCTCCCTCCTCACCACGGCGACAAGCCATACCCCATCCATTCCGCCTTTCTTGTTATGGGGCCAAGCCACACTCCCCTTCATCCCTTCCTCCTCGCCATGGTGACAAGCCACAGCCCCACCCACTCTTCAGCAAATTTGCATTTCCCACTAGGAGGCGGAGTTCGTGGGGCAGAAACACAATAAGACCGAAAAATCTCAAGTCTTTACGGTGACATTTCCACTCGATCAGTTTTGATTAACTTTGTATTATTTTCTACCTGATGAAGAAAAAAAAATAAATTTTTTGCACCACTTTTATGTTTATTTTTAAGCATTTGATTTGTTTAGCTGTTTTTGTTTTCTAATTACCCCTTGAGGGTGGATGTAAAACGGATGCACTTTTGTTGTGCTGCAATTGAGTTTTTTTCAGGTGAACCACTGTTTTTAATTCCTGACGCGCTTAGACCTTTCCTTCAATACTTACTCGGCATTCCGGTTGGGTTTTTTTTGGAATTTTGTTTATTGCGGACTTTCTCGTAGGCCAGTTTTGTGCGTCAAATCGCAAATAGAGGGCGAAGTGAAGAGGGAGCGGCTAAAATTGGAAACTGGAAAAAACAACAACAACAAAAAAAAAACGCCTCCCGGGATCGCATCCGGAATACGGTGCTTTTTTGTTTTTTTTGCTTATACGGAAATCAGGGCGTTTAGTTTTTTTGAGTACTCACTACATAATACGACAATACGTCGATTTTTCTTAAATGTTAAAATGTGAATTGTTTCTTTAAATGACATCGCTACGGTAAGCCTCTAGCCGTTCTTCGCAGGTCGGGGTTGACGTTAGCTGCTACTTTACAAAACATAAAAAGTTCAAATCACTGTGAAACCCGACTCGGGCGAGGAGACGCAGAGGTGCGGACAGCGGACGCTTTTCCATTCCAAACGGCGTCACTTCTCTCCAGAGGACTCGAAAATAAACCCCGAAAGCAGACGGCGAGCGACGAGGCTTCGCTTTGTATTCGTAGAAAAGGAAAAAACTGTTTTTTGGCGAATGGTAATGTATGCAAATGCTTTGGGGGAAGCTCTCGACGCTGGAAGAGTCTTAAGAAGTGTTTTGACTTCCACTCCGAGGTAATGAAGGACTTGAATTGTTAGCAGTTTATTGGTCGTCCCGGGCGACAGGGCGTTTGTAATGCAGTTATAACCTCAAGCTTTTTTGGGAGACATCTAGAATAAACGTGACCATCCGTTTCGTACCACAATCGAATATCACATGATTCTGTACCTGTTTTAGATGATTCTACAAGAATAAAGATGAACTTCCTTTACAAGGCTACTGTCTAGTGTAACATTCTGCAAGCTGATTCTGTTTTCCGCTAGAATTGTTCCTAAACTTGCAATTTTAGAAATCCTGTCAGTTCTAGAAATCAGCTAACATTAGCTAACAAAAATATTCGGCGGATGAAAATGAGGAAATTAGTGTTGGCTGGCGGAAAGTAGTGATAGGCAATGGAAATTGGTGTATTTTAAAGGAAATTAAAGTTATGTAAAGGAAATTGGTGTCAGCTGGCCGAAATGAATGGTAGTTAAAGGAAATTGGCGATAATTAAAAACAGTTGATGTTAACTTGCGGAATTAGCGTTGGCTTACTTAGAATTGGTGCTAGCGATAGATAATAGTTGGTTAAAGGAAACTAGCGTTAGCTGAAGGAAATTGGGGCTAGCTGATAAAGATTTGCGTTAGCTAAATTCAAACTGCCATTGTTAGGACATTGACTATACTTAAGTAAAATTAGCATTAGCTAATGGAAATTAGCGTTGGCTAAAGGAAATTGGCGTTAGCCGGCGGAATCTAGCGTTGGTTGGTATTTATTCTAGATGGATCTCATAAAGCTCGTAAGGTCCTGCTGCAGGAGCGGCTTTGCCGTAACGCCCCGCTTTTGCTCTGAAGCATGTTAATTGTTAAAGTGAAGTAAACTCTGACATGTGAAGGTATTTGGTGGGCGGGCTCTGGTGGGGGGTTGTGGGTAATGGCGTGGGTTGGTGTGCGTGTTGCTGTAAACCGGCGGTTCGGCGTTGGCTCGCTGGTTTTAAAGGCGCAACACGACGCAACGCGACTGGAACCCGAGTCCCGCCCTCGCTTTTGATACTGAACTTTTTACAATGTTTTTTCCAATACTCAGTGTCTTTACACTTCTTTTAACGCTGGTTTGTAAGATAATCGTACTGTACACACTTCTCTCTGTAACGAAACAAAAGAGGAAAAATAATCGCTATTTAGACTTTTTAATGATTTTGACACTGGATTCACTGTATGCAAGTATAATGCAGAAAAATAAGAATAGTTGGTACAAAGTGCTAGTGTAAATTTTTTTTTGTTTGTTTTTTCCAAGATTTAAATCGGAAAGCCTTAAATGTGCCGTCAGACAGATTCTTACTGCTACTCTGTACGTTGGCTGTTGTCTGAGAGCAGGACGTTGGATGTTGTATTGCTGTATAACGGAATAAAGGATGCATGGAATCATTGTCGTGTCGATTTTTGCGTTTTCACTTTTAACTACAAATCATTTTTTTTTAAATTCTGACTCCAAAACCTCATTGACCTCTGTCTGCACACAAAATATTTTTAACTAAATAAATTGCGTGTTTGCTTCACTTGGCGAATGTGTCCTGAGCTGCTCACTGCCACACTTCATAGTATGGTAGGTAAGGCGCTCTTATCGTAGTATTCTGTGTGGTAGTATGCATCTCAGGAAATAGCCGGGGTTGTAGCTTAACGGCTCTCTACGCACTAGGTAGTGCACATGTTGTGTCACTGGTACACTACATAGGGCAGGAAGTGAGTTTTTCTTAAAATGCACTCTACATTGACCTGACTTGGCGCTATGTTAGAAATGTCAGAGCTGTTGTGCCAAATTTCTGAGCATGCAGAGGAGCTTTGTCGAGTTATCTTATATGTCTGCAGATATAAGCATGAAAATATCGGATATTGGCGTCAAACCAAAATTCCCATATCGTGCATCACTCATTTTTATTCGGTTTCTAATGTGACCTTTGTGTTTCAATTCCAATTCTTGGACTCACGATTTGATTTAAAATCAATTCACGATTCAGTACGTGGATGAATTTGTTTCCTTAATGATGTTTTGAGTTACTTTTCCCATTTGACTGTAGCAGATCAACACAAAATCACACAATCCTGACTGCATTTCCTTTATGCTCACGTGAAGGAGGTCTCTCTGTGCAGATTTCCACATTGCGTCATCTATAGGACTGAGGAGCTGAACTCGTGTCGGGGGGAAGAAGTAAACTAATGTTACGTTAGTTGAAAAATATGAATCAAGTTTTTGGAACGTGTGAATTGATTCTGAATCAACAGAAAGAATCACGATTCGATTTTATTGCACACCCCTAACAAGTTGCCTGGTTTTCCGTTTCTAAATGGAGCCGTTCTGCTGAAATGAGTCAGTCCTGCTTACATGGTAAAAAAGTAGTTGAAAATAGAAGTTTGACTTAACTCTTTCTTCATCTCAACTTCCGTCCCACGAATCTCCCGTAAATGCAGATTTTTTAGAGTCGTGCCTTGTTTATTCTGCTGGGTTTAAATGCTTTGTCTTACAGTTTCAATTCCAAGTAATTTGGGATTTTATCTCACTAACCCCTCATTTTTGACCCTCAACTCATTCATTTTTAGTATTCTGCCCTTTTATTAAGATATTGAGTCATTGTGAACACAGCACACAGTGCACCACATCAAAGTGACCCATCCGTGAAGGAGCAATGGGCAGCTTTTTGGCAGTGGCCAGGAAACCCTACTTTTCTCTTGAGTACCTCAGTGGTACCTTTACTGGTCCGGGACTTGAACCTTTGACCTTCTGATTTAAGGGCCGACCGATTATCGAGCGGAAATTAGGCATTTTGCTGATTACTGGTATCGTTGTAAAATTTTGATCCTCACCGATATTACGTAATTACAAGGTGACCGCCAACGACGGTCTCTGATTGGCCTTGTTGTCACACACGCACGAGCGCAGTGTGAAGGGGAGAGGAGGGTTTCTGCTGAACTTGGTGTTTGTAAAATTCCAAATTTTGACCGATTTTCTTTTTTTTTTTTGCATATTAGTTCATAATATCGGTTATCGACCCCGTTAACTAGCAATAATCAGTATCGGTATCAGCCCTGAAAAACCAATATCGGTCCACCACAGAAGCAACAGTTTCTGGGTTGAAGAGTCTCATTTACAAAAATACCAGGTAAATCACGGTACACATTCCTCCGATTCGCAAAGTGAAACCAGCGTTAGTCGTGTGTGTCATTTCATAGCTTTTGAAAACTGAAGCAGATAACTCTGCTATCAGTTGTAGCTCTAAAAGTCCAGCATGTTGCAACCTGCGGTAAGATACAGAACACGTTCTTACTGTAACGCAAAGTACCAGGTGTGCTAGAACATTCTCGCTCATACATTTTTTTGCTGCCTCGTTACAGGCTAGACTAACTCACCGGTGCTGGTTTGAAAACACTGTTCTGCCTCTTTTACTGCAATAAACTTAAAAACAATAACACGCAACAAAAACTTTGCCAATCCAACCTGGAACTTGGCCAAATTTAGCACTTCTGCTGCAACTCAAAACCGGCCGTAAAATCATGCAGCGAGAACACAGCTTTTAATCTTTAACGGCTCTTTAACTTTTCCAATCTGTTTCCAGTTTCTTGTCGAGTTGTTGCTCTATTTGCTCCTCGTGTTTGTTTTCAAAAAGAATGTCCACCTGATGCAAAAAGAGAAACAGCAGGTTCACTTTGGATGAGTGTCAGAAGAGCGTGTTGTCAGCCTTCCGGAAAAAGGCTATAACAAACGTCCGCAAGTCTTTTTCACTCAGCTGGGGAATGCGTAATTAAGTCGGTCGGAGCCTCGTTAAAACCACCCGGTTCGCCGTTATGTCCTCGTTTGGCTGCACTCGTCCCTTTTATATCTGTGTGCAAAGCCTCTGAAAATGCTGCCATTTTGGCTCTGCAGCGCGACGGAGTTCGGATTCTCTTCTTGTCTCCGAGGCTCGACGTGACCTCTTTCGCTTCATTGAAACCGTTTGCAGGTGGCAAAGACAAAATTTTCCCATTCTGTGCTCAATACGGCATGGGGTTGCCACTCATCCGTCCTCTAATGCTCACATGAAATGGGTCTGAAATTCACAAAAGGCAAAATGAACACACAATACGATGGGCTGGGCGATATGACCTCGAATCAATATCATGATTAATTGAATAATTCTCCATGTGAAACAAGCCGCTATCTTTGTACTTTTACAACATTTAGCAGATGCTCTTATCCAGAGCCACTTCCATTTCCTCCGTTTTGGAGTTAGAGAATGTGTTGATTTTCCGCTTGTGTACGTTACTCTCAATTTTTGTCTTCCAAAGTCATACATGTTAAAAATTACGAACAAAGATGCTTCCATATCGGCAACGGTGGACTCCATCCTTCGACTTCACCTTACAGCCGTCAAGAGCTCATGTGATGCGATAACCAAGTGCGGTAGCCAATCAGTTGCCACTTCAGTTAATTTTAACACTTAACAGTTGTAAATAGGTTACGTTAGTTACATAATTACCGTAGTTATGTATTTACATTCGTTAGCTAGTTGCCTTAGTTACGTAGTTATGTTAATTACCATAGTTACATAGTTATGGTAGTTATCTTAGTTACATAGTTACGTAGTTACCTTAGTTACGTTAGATACTTAGTTACCCTAGTTATGTACTGTAGTTACCCTAGTTATGTTAGTCACTAAGTTACCTAAGTTACGTAGTTACATTAGATATGTAGTTACCTTAGTTACGTAGTTCCTTTAGTTACGTTAGTTTAATAGTTACCTTAGTTACGTAGTTCCTTTAGTTACGTTAGTTTAATAGTTACCTTAGTTACGTAATCATGTTAGTTATGTTGTTACATCAGTTATGTGGTTACCTTAGTTGAGTAGTTAAATTAGTTATGTAGTTGCCTTAGTTACGTAGTTATCTTAGTAGCATCTCTATTAGCATCTCTACTTCCCAACACTGACAACCAAAAATTCATTTTCACTTCAGTGAAGGTTTTTAAGGAATCAAACCTGGTTCATATGAGGCGTCATTCCAATAAAACCCCTTTCGATTGCATCTACCAATCAGTATCTACCAAACAGTACTGTTACGTTTACATTAGGGGCCCGCTGCGATAAACTCTTATCACCAACGTGATCACGGTAATGTTAAAGTCTTTAAAACACCCAGAAGATGGAAATCTGAACTGGCCGTCCCACCTGACCACTCGCCGGACCTTTAACGCCTAACTGCCCCGGGAGTGCTGCATAAATGTGACCCTGAGCTCTGACCTCAACCTCCACTCATCCGTCTTTCTTACTCTCTCTGTCTGTCTTCGCATTGTTACTGAAATATGTGATGGGAAAATTTCACAATCGTATTTCTCTGTAACAAAGTATTTCAGTCCTGCGTCCTGTTACGTTATGACTCTTACACCACTTCACAACCGAGGATTCAAACAACGAGCAACTCAAGCACAGATGGCTCAATAGTATGCAGAATCTGGATATAATTCAAATTTGAAAACCACAACACAAATGCAAAAGCTACAAGAGAAATGCAAAAGTCACAACATGAACACTAAAGCCACAACAGAGATGACAACATAAGAGTCGAGTCACAACATAAATGACATAGCTACAACACAAATGCAAAAGACGGAATGGAAATGAAAAAGTTACAAAACAAATTTAAATGCTACAACTTAAAGGCAAAAACAACACCACCAATGCAACATCAAAAGCCACAACTCAAATGTAAAAATCAGAATGGAAATGTTAATGCTACAACTCAAATGCAAAAGCCACAAGTTGGACAGCTGTCTGTCCACACTATCATTTGCGTTGCAGCGTTGACATTCCCTTTGTGATTTTTGAATCTGTGTTGTAGGTTTTACGTTTGAGTAAAAATCCTCCAGAAACCCGGCCCCATAATGAAGACGTACTACTGTCTACTGTGGCTTTTGCATTTGTGTTGTTATTTGAGGATTGTGACATTGATTTTTGTGTTGTAACTTTTCCATTTTCCTCGTGTCTTTTGTCTTCTGACGGTCCGTCTTTGCCTGAGCGCTTTGCCGAGACTCTGTCTGTCACCTGTGAGCTGCTTAACAGGCTGATGGATTTGTCCATGTGAACTTAGGTGTGTTTTCGCGTGCATGCAGGGAGCAGGAGGGGGAAAAAGGCATTTAGTTCTAGCTACCTCAGCAAGCCAAGGCAAAGCACAGCCAGCATGTCTGCTGGAATAATCTCCTTCCAGAGAAAACAATGTGCATTCCAATTTTCAACACTCCTTTTTAATGAGCCCCAGGGTCGCATTGCTGCCTGGGATCTGAGGCCGCAGACAGCCCTTGCTAATTCAAATTATGCTATTTTCCACACGGTACCACTGGCGAGGAAATACTAAGAAACTATTTTGAATATGTATTTTATTTTTTCAGTACATATCACATAAATGCAACTAATTATTTACCAGCGTGTCCACATTGTACTGAGATAATTACTTCTAGCTTTCAATCTTAGCAAGCTGGAGTTTGGGAGGAAATATGCTTTCATGAAAACACTATAGATCCTATGAATCTTCTTTAGGATGAATGAATATTTAGTCCAATTTAGATCCTTGTTTTTGAGGGATTTTAGTCGCAATGAAGCCGAATTTGCTGGGGAAAATGATGGGGAATGAATGGGGAACTGACCTGACTTTCACATTCCTACTTAAAGAATAGAATGCTCATAACTCTAACCCCTGCATTATAAACAAGCATTTGCACCTTTAGGGCGGAGAAGAGGTTCTTCAGACACTGTGGCACCAACCAAAAATGAAGTTCCAACCTCATGAAGCTTTTCTTTCTGGACTCCAGCCTGGTTCTGGTGGGGTATCTCTCCTGCACCTTTAGTTCTCGACTCCGTGCTGCATCTGTCACGTGCAAGTGCAGACCTGCGCCGTGCTGTGATCGATGGCTGTAATTTCAGAAAACTGGTAAGATTTATTTGAGATGTCTGCAAATATTAATGTATCATTCATGGTGATGGTATCGCGCGCCGATGAAATGAAATGCAGCTACAGAACGCGGTTGGAATTCCAGATTTTTTGGGGGAGGGAGGGAGGGGGGATGCACTTGCCTGGTGAGCTGTTAATATTATGCAAAGCGACATTTTTGGGATGCACGGCATTTTTCTACTTAATCAACTTATTGCACGCCATTTTCCTCCCCACGTCCTCGTTTATGAAGTAAACACGGAGCAGCTGCTTCACTCCGTTGATAATTGGCCAAGCTGCAGCCTCCACCTCGCTCTCAGTCACATCAAGAAGAGCATCTTTGACAATTCATACTTGTCCCTTAACGTTAATGACACTTCCATTAGCCATGTGCATGTGTTATACTTCATTTTGGAGCCCGGGATTTGTGCACAGGGAAAGGTTTGTGCACACTGAAAACAATATTCGGGCCCGTTTTACAAATTTCTATGCATCTCATTTTTATGTTAAAATTTCTATCGAACTGAAATATGTAATGACAAAGCAACCTGCGTGTTAAGATGTATACTATTAAATAAAATTGTTAAATTAATTCATATCTTTCATATCATAAATCTGGACCATGAACGATCTGGCTTCATAAATTTAAATAAATGATTTATTTAAATATTTATTGTGGTTTTTTTGCATACATTTTTACAATACATTTAATATTTAATAAATGTAATATACTTCTTTTAATACAGTGCTTTTATATTATCTTAATATTTGTTGTTTAAATATTTTTATTTTCTTACATTTTTATTTTAGAATTTAAATTATATTTTCTAATATTTTATGTTACTTATATTCAAATGATTCAAAGTTGGTTATATTTTCTGCTTTCATGTATTTGTAAATTTTACATATTTTTACACACGATTTATAAGAATTAGGGGTATTTATAGATTTTTTGAACATAATAATGGACTTGTTTTAAACTTCAGATGGTGACTAATCGTATTTGTTGAGCGCAGCTGCTGGCTTTTTGTGCAGATCATCTTTCAGAGCAGCGTTAATAGCGACCTCTGTGGATCAAGTGTGTGTTAAGCGTGTAATCGTAAATAACAGAACACACGGAGAGCTGTCACTTTGCATAAAATGCCCAACTAATGATTTAGCTTTTTACCCTCCCTCGTGCATCGAGCATATTTCGGCTTCTTGGAGTAACATCTGAAAAAAATCCAAATGTGCAGCTCTTTAACCGAAAATGTAAAAATGTTAAAAAAAAAAAAAAAAAAAGATGAAAAAAGGAAGAGAAAGTGTCCAGTTGTGTCCTGTTACAAATGAAGAGGTCAAAATGAGGGCTGTACCACGGAACAACTATTTGGGGTTATTTAGTTTTAATATGATTTAAATATTCTACACCATCTGAAGGTTATTGATGGTGGATTATTATATTTGTTTATGCGGTGCAAATGAAAGGGTTTGGGTTCAGTGCCATTCAAAGATTCTACACCAATTAAAGGAGGATTATGAAGTTTGGCAGGTTTTAATGACTTTATGAGGACGTTTTCTTTATGATCTAATGACTTGATGCAAAGCAGCTGTTATTAGAGAAACGGCGGCGGTTAATGAGGTGAAGGTTAAATCATGTTGTGAGTGATTTTATTTAATTATAGCAATGTGTGTGGCGCTCGCAAAGATGACGAACAAGTATTTGCGTGTGTGTGAAAGAGAGAGGTATAAAGAGATGGAGAGAGGGGGGTGGAGGTAGAGAGAGAGAGAGAGAGAGAGAAGGGGGGATGAGGAGGAGGAGTGAGAGGGGGAGATGAAGGTGGAGAGAGAGAGAGATGGAGGTGAGATAGAGAGAGAGAGAGGATGGAAGTAGAGAGATGGAGTGAGATAGAGATGAAGGTGGGGGAGAGAGAGATGGGTGGGGAGAGAGTGAGGGTGAGAGAGAGAGAGATGGAGGTAGAGAGAGATGGAGGTGGGGAGAGAGTGGAGGGTAGAGAGAGAGAGAGATGGAGGTAGAGAGTGGGGTAGAGAGAGAGAGAGAGATGTGGAGGTGGGGAGAGATGGAGGTGAGAGAGAGGGAGAGAGAGAGGATGAGGTGAGAGAGAGAGAGGAGGATGGAGGTGGGGAGAGAGATGGAGGTGGGGGAGAGAGGGAGAGGAATGGAGAGAGAGATGGAGAGGAGAGGGAGAGATGGAGGTGGAGAGAGAGAGATGGGTGGAGAGAGGAGAGAGGTGAGGGGGAGAGAGAGAGAGAGAGATGATGAAGGTGGAGAGAGATGGGTGGGGAGGAGAGAGAGGATGAAGGTGGAGAGAGGAGGAGGGAGGAGATGGGGGAGATGAGAGGTAGAGAGGTGAGGTGGGGAGAGATGAGAGGTAGAGATGGAGGTGAGATGAGAGAGATGGAGGTGGGCGGGATGGAGGTGGGGGGGGGGGGGATGGAGAGAGATGGAGAGAGGTGGAGATGAGATAGAGATGGAGTGGGGCGAGAGAGAGAGAGAGAGAGAGGGAGAGAGAGAGAGAGAGATGGAGGGAGAGAGAGATTTAAAGGGATTGTTTCTCGGTGTAAGTGCGGAATGTTGCCGAGCGCGTGCTACACCGTGCCGTCCCGCTGTCCAATCAGAGGGCGCGGTGGGCGTGGCCTCGCTCAGCTGCTGTAAACAGAGCGAGCTGCGAGCGTCGCGCGCCTATAAATACCGGCGTGGCGCGTGGCGGGGTGTGTGCGCGTGTGTGTGTCGGCGCTCGTGTGTGTGTTTGCGTGTGTGTCCCGTCGGCGGCGGACGGAGCGAGTCTGCTGGAGGCTCTACAGGTCGGCGTGGGTTTGGACTCCTCATTCACCGGAACGGATTATTTGGGGAAGCAACGCTGCGCGGTTTAACGTGGCGGCGTTACCTGGAACCTTGCTTGCCGAGATGAGCTCAGCCTGGAGTTCAGGTAAATCACTCAGTTACAGTGATTATCTTGGGGAGATTCATTCGATTCTTTGACGAAATGTCTTTGGCCGTGGGAGGATGGAAGGACCTCGCGAAGATAGTAGACTAACACTTAGGCGCGCGTAGAGAGAGAGAGAGACGAACAGGGTATTGAGAGAAGAGAGAGAGTGACAGGTGAGAGGTATAGATAGATGAAGAAAGGAGACAGATGGAAAAAGGGATAGATAAACTGACAAATAGATAAACACAGAGAGAGAAAGAGAAAGACAGATACAGAGAAAGCTATACAGAAAGAGATAGATAGATAGAAGTAGAGAGGGTATATAGAAAGAGGAAATAGAGAAAGACAGGTAGAGAGGCGTTAAAGAAAGAGGTATAGAGAAAGGGAGTGTATAGAAAAGAAAGATGAAGAGAAAGAAAGAGACAAGGTATAGAGAATGGTGAGAGAGAGAGAGAGACAAGGGTATTGAGAGAAGAGAGTGACAGGTAGAGAGGTATAGATAGATGAGAGAAGAGACAGATGGAAAAAAGGATAGATAAACTGACAAATAGATAAACACAGAGAGAGAAAGAGAAAGACAGATACAGAAAAAGCTATACAGAAGAGATAGATAGATAGATAGATAGATAGATAGAGAGAGAGAGAGAGAGATAGAGAGAGAGGTATATGGAGAAAGAGAGGAAATATAGAAAGACAGGTGAGAGGGGTGTTAAGAAAGAGGTATAGAGAGAAGGGGATGTATAGAAAGATAAAGATAGAGAAACAAAAAGAGACAGGTATAGAGAATGGTGAGAGAGCATGTGAGAGATGAAGATGGGAAGTATATAGAGAAAGAAAGGTATAGAGAACAGATAGATGGATAGAGAGATGCTGGATAGAAAGATGATAGAAAAAGAGAGAAGCGGATATAGAGAAAGAGATAAAGAAATAAGATGGAGATATAGAGGTATAGAGTAAGGTTTAGAGAAGGAAGAGGTAAAGAGATGGAGAAGGAGTGAGAGAAAGGTGTAGACAGAAAGAGGAAGGTATGGAGAAGAGAGAGAGAGAATGTGCAGGTGTGACATTACCTGGTGGCACATGAGCATCTCTAAAACCAGCCGTTATTAAGCCGCTCTTCGTGATGCGTTATTTCTTTTTCCTCTTCATATTTGGGTCACATTTTTTTAAAAGAATGTCCTTGTATAGGGTTCAACTGGGAACTATTAATTGGTGTAGAGACACTGGTATAAAAATTCTTTGGGGGTCAGTAGAGGTTCTTTATGGTGCCACAATGGTACTCCTCCCAGAAATAGGTCCTGTATGGATCATGTTAATGGCATCATGAGCAAAGTCCAGAACAAAGGAGTGATAAAAAACCTTCAGAAATAATGATTTTATTAATGGTTAATAAAAGCCATGGTGATTTAGGTTTATTCAATTTAAAATTCGTTGTTAAAAAATCATCTAAAGTGGGAAAATTTTTAATTTTACTTTAACTTTATTACAAAAAACACCTAAAAACACTAAAACTTTTCATCATTTTTTTTTTTTTGGCTTCATCTAAAATGTGGGCATTTTAGACCTCGACAATCTCAAAAAAATATCACCGAAATCCTGTACTGATTAATTTGTAGTGGCATGAAGATAGGGGTCTTTATGGTTAAAATAAGGTTCCTTGAGCTCAAAATTGGTTCGACACAAATCCAAAAATGGCTCTTTGGCATCACACTAAAGAACTTAGCACTTCATTAATCTTGATTTTTTTAAGCTTGCAAGGATTTCTAAATGCTCCTTTAACAAAATCTGCGAATCCTTTAATTGGTGTAGAATATTTAAATCATATGCGAGGGTGTAATTGAGGTTCTTCCGCCCATCCTCTAATAAGTTATTTAAGAAACCCAACCCGTTCTGTGACCGACTCTAATCCTCCTCTCTGGCACCTTTATTGTTAGTGTGGCAATGGCGTGGCAGGTTACTAGCCACACACGCCACACACACCTCCCGCTCCTGTGGTTAATGCATTTGGTGCGGGATCATTACAGTGAGTCAAGATGGAACCAGGTTGTTTGTCTGATTCAATTCATGGGAAAAGCGGAGAACTTTTATGGTGTCACAGCTGTAACCAGAAAACCTTGAGAGCATCTACTTCATCAGAGGTAAGTCCAACGTTTCCTCTCTTTGCTTTGTTAAGTGTGTGAAATAGAACCATGCTGCCTCATATGGGATTTACATTTAGAAGAGCATTGGGCCATTCTTTTTCACCATCAGCGACCCATAAATTTGTGACAATGACAGGTAAGTAGTACTTGTTTAATTTACTAGGGCTGGCCGATATGATCTCAAATCAATATCATCCAGGTGAATTTTACTTGTGACAATTAATGAACAATTGTTGTCATAAGATGAACGCTGTTCCTTTTAAGGCCCTCGTTCACGGACGTCTGAACCAGGCGTTTTTCTGGGCGTTCGTGGCGTCAGGCGAGCATGAGCCGTTTTCCTCACTCATTGGAACGAGTAAAAGCGTCCGCATAGGCGTTCAGCACTTTGGCGTGACGACTGCTTGGCGTTGAATTGGCGTCAAATAAGCAGCTGCATGCAACGCTTTTCATGGCGTCAAAATCCTGACGAGCGCAAAGAACTTCAGCGCTATTACCAGCGCCAGTGAAACTCAATCGAAGCGCTGGCTACAAAGCAATGCTGGCATTCAGAGGGCGTTCTTTTAAAACATCCGTGTGGACAAAGGCCTAAGGCGAAATATGCAGGTTGATTATAGCGATGCGGCAGTCAAAAGATACAACTTTTTAACAGAAAATTCTAGATTTTTCCTGATATTCTCCTGTCTGATATAAGTTTTCATTTTGGGTCGATGCTATGGGCTCACTGGCGTTGATAGTTTGACATAAATAAATACTTATACTTGAACTTGACTAATAATTTTGTAAACAAAACAAAAATTTCAAGTTGCAAATGAGATGCCTGAATATAAACGTTCCTAAACTTTCGGATATCGGCCGATGCGATAATTAAAAATCTGCGAAATACTCGGTGACTCTTATCAGTCGACCTCTAGTTGTAATGTTATGGCTGATTGTTGCATTTTGAATATGCAAATTGTTTAATAGTGTAACGAAATTTCTCGATTTCTCCTATACGGTGCGTGTGTGTTTTCTGTTTGGATCAATACTATTACTCGTTGATCATTTGATGATATGTCGTTACACCTACTCAGGGCGTTATTGCTGGCCCATTATTACATATTTTCTCCGCGCCGCTTGCCGCCAGCATCCGGTTTTGTTTCGGGTTCCTCCCAGTGACATCGCGACTCCTAGAAGCCGGCAGCATTTTTTTTGTATTCGCATCCATCAAGCACTAAATAGCGTGTGAAATTGTCGAGAGCCACTAGGTATTCTTCTCCCGGGCCTCGCTCTCTCTCTCTCTCTCTCTCTCTTCCTGCTTCCTGGTGTTAAATTCTGTGGTAGGAGGCTAGCCAGGCATCAGACATAGTCTCTGTTGGGAGTGCTTGGCGTGTAGAATACAGCAGATTTACAGGCTGCTGACTGCGCCAGTACAACATGAGACTGGAAGCTTCTCTTTCAATGGCTTGCTAGTGAAGCTACCAGAATAAGGTAGCATTAAAAGTAACTGTTTCCAGATAGCTATGTAGTATTGCAAAACGCAATGTTGTTACAAAAAATCAGATAATTTTCCTTTGATAAAAAAAAAACAACAGCTATTTTCAATTAGCTACAAGCTACTTTTCGATTAAAAGTAGCTAAGCTACAGTCAAACTACAGTTTTAATATAGTAGTTAATACTACAAGCTACAAAAAAACAGTAGCTAACTACATTCAAGCTGTTTTATCCAGTAATACTTCATTTTTGTACTGTATGATACTCTTAAAGCTAATTTGTTAAAAATGTGAAACATGACGTTGAAAGCAGTATGAATATTCATATTTTTAACGATGTATCAATCTGTCAGTTTCAGTATGAGGTTATGGAGGTAAGAAAGTGTCAGGATTTTGCGTAAGTTACACTCAAATGTAAGTTAAGCCATTTATTTTACATTTTGAAAAAGTAACACAACTGGTGTTTCTGATTGGTGTAAATTATTTAACATCTGATTGTATACCGTTCCCTCATTGCATCACAATGAAGCTTCTGGTGGAGTTGGAGGACACGTTTACCTTGGCAAAGTTGGAAGCAAGGATTCGTCAATTTCTTAAAATGTAAAAGCGAAACGGACAGAACTGACACATTTGAGCGTAACTTGCGCAAAAATCGAAACACTCTTTACCTCCATAACCCTCACTGAAACCTGATTGTGATTTGACGTTACACTGTTAAAAATATAAATTTTCATACTGCTTTTAACGTCACGTTTTACATTTTTAACAAATTAGCTTTAAAAGTGTCTTACGGCACCAATTAAGTATTACTGAACGAAATAGCTTGGATGTAGTTGGCTACTGTTTCTTTGTGTCTTGTAGTGATGTTAACTACTGTATTCAAACTGTAGCGACTGTAGCTACATTTAATCATAAGTAGCTCGTAGCTCGGAAAGCGTTTTAAAGTGGCCTCTCGTCAGCTCTTACAGCTGCATTGTGGATTTTTTATTTTGGGGATATAATTGGCCCTCGGGCTCCGGTGATTGCAGGGTGGAAGGAGGCTGAAGTGCGGCCGTAATCCCACGAAGGTTATTTTTAGCTACACGTTAAAGCACTCAAAATAAAAAAATATACTTGGTCAGAAGCTTGGACTGACCTAGTTCCAGACAGGTGGAGGCTGACAGATGTCCCGTTGCCGTGGTTTTTTGCCCTCACTGTCCCTCTCATTCCTCACTGTCGTTTGATTTTGCCTTCCTCCTCCTCCTCCTGTTCCTCCTGTTCCTCTGCCCTCTCTCTCTCTCTTTCCCTCTCTGGAGTCATTTGTGCTGTTGTATGGTTTTGTCGAACAACAAATAGCTCGAATCGTGACCCAGTTCGGTGAAAGACGTTGCTGTGTCTTGTCTTTCTTGTCTACTTCAGGTTACTCAAATTTTGGGATGCGTGATTTTGTTAAGAAATGGCATTGCACTACAGTTTTCTGATATATAAGTTGTTATTTTTTCTTCTTTGTGAAAAGTGGGTTAGAACATCCACTCTCTTACTTTATATAAAAAAAGTACATGATGTAGCAGGGCAGACTTCTGTAAGTTACCATAAAAAATGGAAACTGGAAATGGCACCATTTTGAATTATGCTGCCAAAAAGCCAAGATTTGCCACCCTACACACAGGTATTCTCTAAGAATAGAGATATTTTAAAATATTTTTATAAGAATTTATCCTAGAATATTTCATCAAGCAGTGAAAAAATCACAATGACGATACTGTAGCGATACATTGTGCCACCATACCTCAATTTTCCACATTCTCCTTGATAATTTGAGTTCCCACTGAATAAGAATTTGGACTGAACTTATCAAAAAAATTTATTAAGGAAACGATAATGAACCTAGAGCAAAACAAATCAACGGATTCTAATTAACAATCAACAATCCTAACTAAAGCTAGAGATGCATTTCTGCAAGAAAACACCAGTGTGATTGCTCAAATTTTGTAGCTGTGACATGAGAAGAAAGACTTTGATTAAAACGCATTGAAGTGAAGAACGAGGGATGATAAAGAAAAAAACGAGTGCAGGCGGAAACAGATTGTGAGGTGGTCTGAGGTGGCATACGAACATCATGGCTTAGGTGAAGGAAAACAAGATTACAGTCTGGCACATTCTTCAGCGGAAAGCGAATAGGGAGAAAATAAACGACCACGAAAAAAACAAAGGAACAGATGCGTATTGTGACTCAGCCCGTAGACCCTCGAATCCGTCAAATTTTGTGTCTTTTGTGAAGAACTGTAACAAATTGCAGTAAAAATTAGAGGTGAGCTCCAGCCTATGGAAAAAAATGGGTAAAACTGAAGCAGAACATCAAAAAGCGATGTGTATCGCCTTCACGGTAAGAATACAGGTTTTAGAGGTAGAAAGACGTTTCTAACGTAAACTGTAGCAGTAGTAGCGGTCAGAAAAAGTGTGGAATAAAAATCGGATCACGATGCTCTACATTCTAGAGAGGAAATAAATCCGCTGCTACTCCTCCTCAATACTCACTTTCTTCCCTCCGAGTTCGGCTCTGGACTCCCAACGTTCGCCCCAAACCGTGCCACGACCGCCCTCATCTCATTTCCATGTAAATGAACGCGGGAGCGGGTGGGCGAAATATGAACATGAATTTACTAATCCAGAGAAGCGAGAAAAAAATGATTAATATCCGCAGGGGGAGCATGTCCGTTTGTCGTCCGGTTAGAGTGGACTTCCAGTGTTAAATGATTTCTTTTTTCCCCTTCCCTTGTGTTAAAAATGTCATTATTAAAATTCTCATGTGAAAATGAAATATAAAAGGTTGAAATGGGATGGTAATATCACGCTACCTTTCGTTGCTTCTAAACACACTGATGATTACAGAGGTGTCGCCAGCCACGAATATCGTCGCACCGTTGATTTAGCAGACGTAAATCTGTAAAAAATAAGAAAGCAGACAAGAGATGGTCAGTGGAGCAGCTACGTCAGGCTGATTTTAATGAAGTAAAAATTATTTATTTGCAAGGAATATTAGGTGATTTTAGTAAAATTTCTTTCTTTATATATATTTTTTTACTAATAATTTACTAATATTTGTAGTAAATATTAAGTGACTGCAAACATGCAAATGTAGAAAAGATCTTTGGAGTAAAAAAATTGCAGTATCGGTGATTTCCTAATATCGTGCAGCCCCAAGTTAGTCATTGCAAATCAAACTGGTATTAAACTTTTTGAACTCATTGTTACAAAACTACAAACTCCTGTAAGGAACAAAAGGCATACAAATCTTCAATAGCACAAGCTGGCATCGTCTGGCCCCCGTTGGCATCTGACCTGGCGTCTGCTCAGACATCGTCACGTCCAATTACAGCTTTCGCGTAGTGCAGCTGCCCGACCCCCTCCTTAATTACCGGTTATTAAATAAAGGACCTTTGCGTCGAGGAGAAATGCCCGCTGTTTGTTTAGATGTTATACCAGCGTCTTGCGTTGCTCACCGTGACGAGCCTCGTTATCAGACTTTATAAAATGACCCTTCACTTTTTGAGGTTGTATATTTGGTTCCAGAATACTAGTTATTAATTGTCTGTGTTCGTATGTCGATCTGCCTCATTATTAGTGTTATTTGTTAACATAAAAAATGTTATGGCGACATACAGTATGTTGGTTATTGGTATCGACGATTAGTCAACAGTCAGCCTGCCTCATTATCGGCGTTACTCATTTACATGTATAAAATAAAATATCATGAAAAACTTGAGAACGAAAGAAACTTGTTACTTTTTCACCTCAAACCGGTCCCTTTAGGGGTCGAACGATATTTAGTATTGCTAATCTTTGACTGAAATGCAGATAAAATCAGCAAAAATGTTTAATGTAATGTGTGTAATTAAATTCTTCATTATTGCATCACAATGATGATCCTAAAACAATATATTGACCAGCTCTACATGTTGACATTGCAAGTGTAGTGTTAGAGCTGCCTCAGGTCATATTCTGTTAATATTTGTCGTATTGATTAGGAATCGATTGATTAACATTCCGGGCAAGCATCATTTAGAATGTTTATGGTTATTAGTATTGTGCATTTTTTAGAACTGATATGACAATAAAATAAATGAATTTCTAACGCAGATTCTACTTGCAGTTTTACAGGATTTGCTCTGAGTGGCTTATTTTTGTGTGCAAACAACATATTTTTTGCATGTGCATGAGATATTTTTCATGTGCACACAAGATATTTTTAATGGTTAACAATATATTTTCCCATGCTCTCAGATTGTCATGTGCAGATGAAATTATGTCTAGTTCATGTATCATGTATCCATTGGGATTGCAAAAATATGACAGCATACGTAATACTTTTGACGTGGCATAGGAAAATGTTTTTTAAATACCTTGTTATATTTTTAGTGCAAAAAATTTTGTCATATGTAAGCAAAAATGCGTTTATGTTTTTTACTCACCCTGTCAGATCTGGAGTGCAGCGCGTTAACAGAGGCCCTGAGGTTGTGATTTTGCAACCAAAATTTATCGAGCAGCCCCATCTCTCTCCTGTGACGATTTAATCCGTCTTGGCGAACATCGAAAGCTCAAGCCAGACCCGGCGTCATTCAGCGATAATTCATTTGCCTGTCGATGCGTTATTGAGATGATTGCTCATAAAGACTGTCACCAGCGAAAACCGAAAGTGCGGAGGATGCTGGAAATTCTCTGATGTGAATTATGTCGAAGAATTCAGCTCTCTCAGAGCAGCTCCCAGGTTGTGTTAATGGTCTGGAAGGCTCTTAGACTAGCGATGGAGAAACTCGTTTAAGCTCTTAAGTTTTCAGTGACCAATACTTCGATTAAAGTATTCCGTTGATCAGTTGATATACAGTAGCTACACTTTTAATTAGTAATTAATTGCTAATTAATTATAGTAATTAGCTACAGAGTAAAAGCTACTTGGCGGCTTCAGATTCTTGCTTTCATCTTGGCGAGTGGATCTCATCATCAACTATCACCGCGGTTGCGAGATGGCAATGTTATGCAACTGACTTGCACCACACAACCTGACAGCCAATAGGGCTGGAGTATGGGTGCTGATTTCTAGATAAATTCGATTCGATTCACAAGGTCATGATCGATTCAATTCTCGATTCGATGCTCCGATTCATTTAGAATTTCTTTCGTCAATACTAGTTTTGCTTGGTCATAAAACCAACTTATTTTAAAACCGAAGTGTTGCCAAACATGACCTTTAGGCCAGGCCAGTGAATTAATGTAGACAACTAATATGAAATATTTGGTTTGGGTTTAGCGGTCTCACGTTTTTATATAAACTCTCATACTGGCAGTCGCAGTAATTATAGCATAGGAAAAGGTCGATCCATAAATTTTTGAATCGATGCTCGTATTTTGAGCGAAATTTGATATTATTGTTGGTGAATCGACTTTTAGACAGCTAGCAGCCAATCAGATGCCTTTCCTGCCAACTAAATAGCCGTCTTTGTAAAGAGAGAAAAATATTTTTATATTTTGTAACAATGTAGCGTTTTGACACATTACATCACTATTTTTGGTGAAAATAGCTACTTTTAAAGCTACAGCTTTTAAAAGCAGATTGGCTACTATTTTACTACTGAAAGAAGTATTTGGAGTTAGTAGCATCTCTAAACAACTGAAGCCATATCTTTGTAAAAAATATAGCCATAAAAAAAAAAGCGTAATTGGTTACTTTTTAAAGTTACAGCGTCTTTAAAGCAACTTTGTAAGCTCATGAAAAAAGTAGTTGAAAAAAGACCAGAGTCATTAAGAGCAACCTGTAATTTAGTCGGAGCCCGGGAGGCGGGATCATAACCTGGTGGCGTGCAGCGTGGGGGATGATTGATGGGCAAGGAGTAGGCGTGTCCCATTCCAGCACACACCTGCTTCAGCCCTGAGGGGAGGCGGGAGATAAAGCTGAAATAAGCCTCGGATTTGTAGGGAATGGTTTGTGTGCACTATGTCAGGCTGTTAGTAGCCTGGTATTGCATTTCGCCTTTGGACCAAGAGGTTGTGGGTTCAAATCCGACCTCAGTGGGTCCCTGGGAAGTGGCTCTGGATGACAGGGTCTGCTAAATGCTGTAAATGTCACAATGCTGCACTGATAGAAGGTCAAGGGTAAAGCAAGGGCTCGACTGATACATGTTTCAGGGTCGATGTTGATACCGATTATTATATGCGTACAGCAAAACCAGTAAAGCAGCCGCAAATTTTCAAGAATTGAGTTATATTGTCATGAAAGGGCATAAATCAAGCAGAAACGATACCTATATATGGAATGAATGGGGCGACATATGACTGAGATATCAACATTCAAAGAATCCGGGTTTCTCCTGTCACGCCAAGTGAAAGCGAATCTGCCTTTTGAAGTATTGATTGACTATATTGCACTCTGAGCACTTAGTGTGATCATGACTACGTTTATATTCGCTGCGTTACATACGGATAGCCTACCTCGTTAGGTTAACTGAACTCGGGGAGGCGGAGATGGATTCGGAGAAATATCTTCACGCTAGTCAACCAGTGGATTTACCGTAAATATTGAAGTAAATGGGTCAAAACACAAACTTTACAACATTCTGCTGGAATTGAATTCTACTCACCTCTCAAAGTCACGTTTTTAGGATGGAAAGGGAGTAAGTTTTAGCCAAATTTATTCCTAACAGTACAGTATAGACCTTCCTGTTTTAAAACACTAAAAACAAAACATCAAGGAGAAATTTTACCCCACATAACATAAACACTTTGTTTTCCTGGGAAACCTCCCGTTCACATGCTTGACTAGTTTTGCTGTGGAAGTCACATATAACCTAGGAGACGATATATATAGATACATATAAGCCTCTCTCTCCTTTCTCTCTCACTGTTTTTCTCCATTCTTTCTCTCTCTCTTTTCCTCTGTCTTTTTTTCTCTTTCTTTTTCTTTCTGTTTTCTCCCTCTCTCTCTCTCTCTCTCTCTCTCTCTCTCGCTCTCATTCTTTCTCCCCCTTTCTCTCTCCCTCCCCATTTCTCCCTCTGTCTTTCTTGCTCCCGCTTACTCTCTTCCTCCCTTACTTCCTTTTTCTCTTGTTCTTTTCACCCTTTCTCTCTCCCTCCCTTACTCCATTTCTGCCTCTCTCTCTTTCTTTCTCCCTCTTTCTTTTCTTCATTCTCTTATCCCTCTATATTCCTCTATCTATCTCATCCCCCCTTTTTCTTTCTTTCCCACTCTGTCAGTCTCTCTCTCTCTCTCTCTCTCTCTCTCTCTCTCGTGCTTCACAGTCATCTCTCTGGTTTTTGTTGGAAGTGGTAATTGATCTGTCGTTACACCACTAATAGTTCAATATAAAGTGATGTTATAATGTGTATGACGTCTGGTCGATGTTTTCACTCGGGGTTGATGCACTGATGTATCGTTACACCCCTAGTGCGTGTGTGTGTGTGTGTGTGTGTGTGTGTGTGTGTAGTGGAGCTGGGTATAAGTATTGAGGTGTTTCTCAGACATATGGCTTCATTTCTATCTGTCAGCAGGAGGCCGAGCTCCAGTCTGCTCCAACAGATGAGGAGAGATAAGCACTCACTCTCTCTCTCTTTCTCTCTTCATTTGTGTGGAAAGATACTGTCAGCAGACCAGGTTTTAGGGAAACAGAGAACGGATGGAGATGAGAGACGAATGGGTTAAAAAATACACTGGGCTGCATTTTTCTCTCTTTCTTTTCCTCCCTCACACTCTCTTTCGCCCTCCTCTGAGATGGACCAGCACTGTAACGATACATCGATTCACGACACGCGTAACAACAATACATTGATAGAAAAAGTCCATGATGTTGATACAAAATGGCAGCCTGATCAAACATACACACTGTAATAACGCAGGCTACTGAGGGCCATAGCTCAAGAATAAAACGTCGTACCAGATTTGTGACCTCCATGGCCCGAGGCTCTAAGACACTTATGCTGCGCCAGGTTCCGAGAAGCGAAGCGTTTATGTTACGTGCTGGGGTAAAATGTTAGATTTTGTTTTTAATGTTTTGAAACAGTGGAAGAGTCTTATCTGTACTTTATTTATTGAATAAATTTGGCTGAAAAACTTACCCTTTCCATCCTAAGCGTGACTTTCTTGGGTGAGGAATTCGAAGATTCCAGCAGAATGTTAAAAGTTTGTGTTTGACACAACCTACTTCAATATTCTGATGATTAAATCACTGGTTGACTAGTGTGAAGATATTTCTCGGAATCATCTTTGTCTCGAGTTCAGTTAACCTTCGCAGGTAGGCTATCCCGTGTGGCTGAATGCAGCGTGAGCTACCGTAAATATAGCATTAAACGCGACCGCACAGCGTCTGTGGAAGTGCTACGGCGATGATCAACTTCAAAAGGCAGATTTCTCCGTTTCTCACTTGGCGTGACAGGAGAAACCGACTCCTTCGAATGTTGATATCTCAGTCATACGTCGTCTGATTCATTTGATATAGATATTGTTTTGAAGCTTGATTTATGCCCTTTCAGGAATACATAACTCAATTTTGAAGATTTGCGACAAGCGACTGGTTTTGCCGTGGAGGGTCACATATGTAATATTGGCTGACGACAAATCATTGAATCGATGTCATATCGTGATGTAAAATGTGTCATTTCCACCCCTAACGCAGACAAGTTTTTGTTTTATCACCTAATGTGTGCATGGTTAGCTTTGTGTGTTTAGTCTGAGCTTTGCTGTTGCAACTGTGCTCTTTACATTATTAATGAGAGCAAGCGAGCGACAGAACAGCTTCGCTCTGGAGATTTAGAGGCGGAGAAACCGACATTACTCTGCACCCGTCTCATATGCCAGTCGG
The DNA here is from genome assembly GCA_032718565.1 of Distichodus sexfasciatus. Lineage (NCBI taxonomy): Eukaryota > Metazoa > Chordata > Actinopteri > Characiformes > Distichodontidae > Distichodus > Distichodus sexfasciatus. Next base: position 33,417 of record JAVGVS010000319.1, on the reverse strand, counting down.
CTCGTTTTGAGCTCGTCTGCTCGCATCGATCCCGTCGAGAGGTTTTTTTTGTGCTGGAAGACGTCTGGTCCGCAATCTTCAGTTTGGGTTTTGATAAACAAAAGCGTCAACTGAGGCTTGAACTGATCGCCATAGCGGCGGTCGTATGAGAATAACATCGAACGAAAAATGTTTAATGTTTTCTAACTCTTGTGGTGCGTCGTTTTGGGCGGCTACTTTTCAACACACAAGGTGCTTATGATTAAAAGGAGCCAAGCTAGAGACAAGCTAGACTACAAGCCACAGAGAAATGTTCTAGTATGTCCAAATATGTAAGACACTCCTGGTGGCCATCTTCCAACTCCATCTACTTGGCTGCCAAGAGCTAATGCCACTTCTAGCAATTCAACAATAATAGGAAACACCTGCTAGTTGAAAATAGCCGTCTTTGTAAAGTGTAATATTGTAATATTTGGGAAAATGTTAAGCTACGGCAAAAATGGTCGCGAACTTTAATTAGTGGAATTTTATACTACATTTTGTTTTTACCTTCAAAAGTAATTAAAAGTAATTATAGTAATTAAATGTAACTAAGACAGTCTAGCTACCTGGGCAAATATTCAAAGAAAGTAAAACAATTATATCTTTTGTAACAATGTAGCGTGTTATCACAGTACATTGCTTTCTCTGTCTTTACACTACTTACCTGATAAGCTACTGCAAAATGAAGGTACAGTGAGTAGTACTAATTTTAGTTAGCTGCTCCCCAGCTCTGGTTTTGGGCGATGTCTGGGTGCGACGAGGCCACTAATGTCACATTTTTTTGCTGGCAAATCAAAGTTGAGCCTCTGGAAAAAATAATCTTTAGAGATATATTTTGAAGCCCATACAATACTTCAAAAAATGTTGGGGATCGCCCAGAGGAGCTGCCACACCTTGTTTTTGGTGAGGCCTGCGGTTTGTTTTCCCTCAGAAAGGTACATTCCGCGCGCACACACACACACACACACACCTCTGTCTTACTATCTGTCTTATGGGGACCGGTCCTCACAAACCATAAATGGTCAAACCTCAGTTTTCCTGTCTTTTAGAGAACGGTCAGATCCTCAACAAATACACACACATTCCTCCTGTCGAGCGCAGCACCTGACTTCGCTCTTCAGTGGGATGCACCAGTGTGATTCATATTTTGGCTGCCGACCTTCTCACTCCGAGGGTCGTGTTTGAGGGACGGCTGTGGTTAACGTCTGGCAGCCTGCAGGCTAAAAGCGGAAATGCACCACATTGTTGAGACTCATTTTTTACTTTGTACATTTGTCAATTTTTACGTTTTTCTCTATATTTCATCTGTATTGTGATGCAACTATGATTATAGATTGTAAACCTCAGTGAGTTAACTTTAGGTTGGTGTAAAAATAAATTAGAACACACTAAATACTGATTGGAGCTTAGCCTTTATTTATTGCAAATTATCTATCTATCTATCTATCTATCTATCTATCTATCTATCTATCTATCTATCTATCTATCTATCTATCTATCTATCTATCTATCTATGGATATAGATAACTAGGTATTAGTATATTAATATAGATAGATAAGGGCTTAACAATACTGATTTTTACTAATCAAATAGATCGATATCTGATAACTGATAGGTTAGCTTTGAAAATATAAATTGTAAATATCAAATGTTATCATATGTATAATCCTGAGAACTTTTCACCATGTTCTTAAGATGAAGTGACTAAAAGCGCAGGAGCTTGCAGCTTCTGTGTCAGAGTGCTGAACTTTCAGTACTTTCAGCCTTCAGCAAAACTTGATAAGCAAAAGTGATGATGTCTGACAAGTCAGAGTGGTGACCTCAGACAGAATTCACTTCAAACTAAAAAATGCTATATTTGGCGATAATTATTAAAAAAATTAATTATTAAAGGTAAATACGCATTTTATTTATGTTTAAAAAATGACTGATATCCTGAATGACAATGCAGAGTCACCCCCATATATATATATATATATATATATATATCCCCAATAACTCATTTGAAATATTGCTATTTTGTTGGTTTAATAAACATGGAAAAATACTTTTTATACAAATTTAATTATTATATATTTATGTGTATTTTATGTATATATGTACACACGCACACACATATATATATATATATATATATATATATATATATTACATATAAATATATAATAATTAAATTCGTATAAAAAGTATTTTTCCATGTTTTTCCCCTATTTACCATTTTACCATCTTTATGGATATCAGTCATGTTTAAACAGATATGCTCATAAAATAAATGATACTTTACATATATATAGTCACCTTAAAATAATGGCCTTGACAAAAATGATTTCATTGCCTAAATCAGCTCATGAGGCTGGCCACCTCTGGTAAAATCAGCTACACCCTACAACAACTGAGTTGATCCTACCCCTGTAATATAACGCAGTATAATACCTGATGTCAAGAGGCTGAATTAGACCATTATTTTAAGAGGGTGGCGATATATAAATAACGTTTATATTATATTATGTATGCATATTGTGCTATATTAAGTTTTGGTAAGTCATGATAGAAGCTCATTTGCTAGTGCAGAATGTTACTGTCTAATCTGGTGATTATCAGACTCTTCGGTTGCTCACACTACAGCGTTCACTGAACATTGCAGGACCAACTTGTGACATTTCAACTCAATATTGGGAATATTTTAATATTTATAATGTTGTTGAGCATTTGTTGTGTTATTCTACTACTCATATTTAAAAGTGTCTAAGCTACAGCCAAGCAGCTGTTTAAGTATAGTTGTTATCTACATTACTGTTACTGAGAAAAAGTAGCTAAATATACTCAAGCTGTTTTATCCAGAATTGTAATTGAAAGTAATTATAGTAATTAAAAGTAACTAAACCACTGTTTTAATATCCACTTGCTTCGTAGCCTCGTACTGAGATCCTTGTGTCAGGACTCTGGTTTTCTGTCCTCCTCTTTATCAACCCAATCGTACAAAAACCAAAGTTCACTAGAAACTGCTCTCGAGTAACTTTTCTGACCAATAAATGCTGACCTGCTCATTTCAGATCTCCAGCACGCCCTAAACAACCCTGATAAATCCATTTCCCTTTTCCTGCACGTTGCGTAACCGGACTCGTTGCCCGCGGTCGATTGTCCCAACGTCTTCCGCCTGCTGCTTCTTCAGATAACACGCCAACTTCGCCGAGCGCTTGAAGAATATTGGTTCGTTTCCTGGCGGCGCATTTTTCGGCGCGCATTTATGTTGATGCAATGGCCCACCTGTGGATTTGTAATTACAAGCTAATGACGGCGTTTCGTCTCTCGTTCCCTTTTTTGCGGCGTGCTTTGTTTTGGGGTTGTGGGACTCTCCCTGGGATTGTTTTCCGTTAGCGGTAAAATCTCGGGGACGGCAGCTTTTCCAAGCGAATTGAGGGTTTGCTTCTTTATCCGGTTATTGTGATGGTGTCTTTTCGCCACATCACTTCTTCCACGATTTTTGTCTGAGAGACACAGTTGATGTCTTAAAACTTTCAAGTGTGATTACTTTATTTGTGGAAATCCCAGCGCCATCCCATTTTTCCCCCTCTTCTTTTCGTCATTTTTTCCTCATTGAACTTTTCTTTCACCTCATTTTTGTCATCTCGCTGAATCACTTTATTCCTCATTTTCTTAAACTTTATTTCACTTTATTGCCTCCTTCTTGAACGAGGAAATGTTCAACTGCTGCTACGTTGTCTTTTTGGAGGAAACATTTCAAACTGTTGACTTTACTCCCCGTACAAACCCGCTCAGATTTGAGTATCTGCTTGAGCAGCGATGAGAAACCTCTCTCACTTCTTCCTCTTCAAACCCCAAAAGGGAATTTTCTCGTGCTACTGTCTGAGGTCAACCTCCCCGCCAACCCTTTCCAGACACAGTTTCTCAACAGCGTTCCTCTTCAGCGTCTTCCCCCTCCGACAGAGTGAGGCGATATTCCCTCCGGAGGCTGTTGCACGCCCGGAATCTGCTTTATGTCTTGGATCTCTGGAAGGAACAGATTTCCTCTCGGCAGATGGACGCTAAGAACAGTGAAGATGAGGGAAAGGTGATGTCATTGTGAGGGAGCGTGAGGGAGATTCACGCTTCACTTTCTCATAAATGTTGTCCCCCTCACCCCTACCCCCCAAAAATAAATAAAATAAACAATAAATAATTATTTCATATAATAAATTATGGCAAAATGTATAAATACAAATCTGTTGGCTTTATTGCCCGTTTAAATACTGAATCAAAAATAGACCGCTGTGCCGTTAACTTTGGCAAACGATTTTTCGAAATTCTTGTAACAAAGTTATTATTGAATGTGTAGCTAAAATACCATGCACTCCCAAACGCCCAAAAAGAGTTAAATAATAGGGCTAGGTTCAAAAAATCGATTCACCGATCAATATCGATTCTCGTTCGAAAAATACGATATCGATTCAAAAATGTGTGGATCGATCTTTTCCTGCGGCTATGCACTACTTCTCGCCACCGCGCAAGGAGAGCTATAAAAACGTGAGACCGGCGAAACCCAAACCAAACCGAGCCATGGCTGAAGCTGCTCAAATCACCGTCTGGCCTAAAGGCCGATGTTTGGCAACGCTTCGGTTTTTAAAACAAGTTATTTTATAACCAAGCAAAACTAGTACTGACGCAAAGAAATCTCTAAATAAATCGATATCGAATCGAGAATTGAATCGAGAATTGAATCGGATCATGACCTTGTGAATCGGAATCGAATCGATTCAGGAAATCAGCAACGATACCCAGCCCTATTAAATAATGCCAACTTTGTATTCATATCTGGTTGAAAGGAGGGGATTTTGTACGGACGACCATTGTACGGTGGCTGAGAGAGCCCAAATGCAATTTACACTATAAAGCATACTGCAAATACCAGACCCTCCAGGATTTTGCGATGCTGCGATTACAGCTAGTAACGCAAATCAGCCAGTCCCTGTGAATTCATTGCTACTGTGCAATTTTGACCAATTACTGCAACTTTTACACAATTTTTGACCAATCAGTGTTGTTTCCCGCAAAGCATTGAGCCATTACTTCACATTGCACACAGATCGGGTAGCCATAGTTGCTACCGGAATGTTCTTTTAAACTAGATTTTTATGCTATAGCCAGAAAATCACCGAACAACGTCATTATGATATAATTTCAATTGCTTCTATCAACTGCAATGCCACCGCGGACCACTATGGAGTAGCAGACCGCCGATTGAAAACCCTCAATGTAATCTGTTATGGTCTCCCACTGCATCAATACAGAATCGTCCACGTCTGCATCGCGTGATTTCAACACCCCTATTGGAAACGCGCTGCAAACATGGAAACATGCAACTTCGCTTCATTTCACACTGTGCTGTAGCTACGCGTTTAAATTGGGGTGGGAAATGCCATAATCACTTTGTTACAGATTTTATTCCCAAATGCAGCAGTGAAAGAATTTCAAAAACGTTTGCAAAAGTTATAGACAAATAACTCCTTTTTTTGACTCATGAGAGTGTATTTAGAGCTAATAAGGCAACCGAGTGTATTAGAAATCTCAATGTTCTTTGTCTATAAACGTGGGAATGTAGGCAGCTGACACATTAAGGGCTTGATTGGGGATTAAAGGTTTATTTATTTTTTTGTCTCATACAGCGTTATAAAGGCACATCGCCGAGTGAAATGTGAATCCGTTCTGCTGTGAAATTGTGCTGATTAGAGAGGGAGAGAGAGTAAATAAATCAAGGATAAAAAAGCTATGAGCAAAGTAGTGAAAAAGTTAAGCTGGAGGACACTGACAAACTGCAGCAAGCTTTTATATATTTCCTGTAATAAGACCTAAGTAATAGACATTTTGCGGAGTGGCGTTAAAGTGGTCACGGTGTTCTATTATAACCATGTGACTCATACAGAACACAATTTGTGCTTAATAGCAGCTGCAGAAGTGGAATATAGAGATACAGTTTTGCGGATTTACAAGGTCAACCTTTTAAAAAGATGTGCTGCAATATTCTGGATTATGGTCATGGTATGACATGAGCCGTGCTGTACAGAATGTAAATGGATGTACTGTATATTGCTGGTCAAAAGTAAACTGCAGATTATTTAATTCTTGTTGAAGTGAATTTAAGTGAGTCGATGTGCTCAGAATTAAGGCACAAATATAACACCATAGTATTCTCTGTGTCTACACCCACGTGTCACCATGGCGACTACTGCAAACCCTCATCCAAACTATCGACAAATATTGGCGTAAACTGTGTATTTTGCGACACCAGGAAATAAATGATATAATATGTGACCCTCCACGGCAAAACCGGTCGCTTGTCGCAAATTTTCAAAATTGAGTTATTATGTTTTCATGAAAGGGCATAAATCAAGCTTCAAAACGATACCTATATGGAACGAATGGGACGACATATGACTGAGATATCAACATTCAAAAGAGTCGGGTTTCTCCTGTCACGCCAAGTGAGAACCAGAGAAATCTGCCGTCGAAGTTGACTATCGCCGTAGCACTCACAGACGCTTGGTGCGGTCGCGGCTACGTTTGCATTTACGGTAGCCTACGCTGCATTCACAGCCACACGGATAGCCTACCAGGTTAACGCTAGTTGGAGGCGGAGATGGATTCGGAGAAATATCTTCACAGCTAGTCAACCAGTGGATTTACGTAAATCAGCCAGGGAAATGAAGCGGTCAAAAGCACAAACTTTTAACATTCTGCTGGAATTGAATTCCTCACCTCAAGAAAGTCACGTTTTTAGGATGGAAAGAGTAAGTTTTTCAACCAAATTTCACAACAGTACAGTATAGACCTTCCACTGTTTCAAAACACTAAAAACTAAAAATCCACAATTTTACCCCACGCAACATAAATGCTAGTTTTTCTCGGAAACCTCTGTTGCGACAAGCGACTGGTTTTGCCGTGGAGGGTCACATATGAAGCAATAGATGTTTTTATTTCGGATATATTTCAACATATCGTACCGCGGTGTCGTTAGAAAAGTTTGCTCTTCGTCGTCCGAAAAGCTTATGCGGATTTGCCATTAGAGTAATGGACACGCTGTAATTGAAGGTGTTGAAAGAGCATCAAATTAAACACAACTTCAATGCGGTGCTGATTAAAAGGTGGGAGGAGAGAAGCTTCTGGAGCAAAAGGGTCACGGACGGCCCTCGGGGGAGAATGCGCCTGTTAACTAATCGTTGGCGTCCTTTAATCGCATTTTTACTTTCCCTTTGTTGTACTTCATGTGTTGCTCCTGCTATTTACACGATCCCTCGTTCCTCGCATTTCTTAATAAGATTTGACTTGACGTGACGGATTCTACGCCCCGGTTACCTGAAGAGCAGGACGCAACTTTGCTGTTGTAATAACATGAGATAAGAAATCGGAAACTTATTACAGATGCCGGGATGTAATTAACGCAGTGTAATTAGAGGTGAGCGATGTCCGGTCTCGTTTAGAGGGAGACGGGAGACGCTTCTCTCCTTCTTTTTCAACGTCCCAGCTGACCCAAGACGATTGAGGTTTGCTTTCTTATTACTCCACAAAAAGCAGGAAGATGCTGCGATGATCAAAGTGATTTTCATTTGGAATTAATTGGATTTTAGGGTCGTTGCCTCACAGCAAGTGGGTTCCTGGAGGTTTTGGGTGGCATTGTCCCCGCCTCGCACCCGAAGTCCCCGCAATTCCGAGAAGGACTAAGCGGTTCAGATAATGAACGGGGCAGTTTGGTAGCATAACGTTTAGGGAGTCGACCCTGTGATCGGAAGCTCGTCGGTTCAAATCCCGGACCGGTAAAGGGTACCACTGAGGTACTCATGAGTAAGGTACCGTCCCCATGCACTGCTACCCAAAAGCTGCCCACTGCTCCTTCATGGATGGATCACATTTGGATGTGGTGCACTGTGAGCTGTGCTGTGTTGACAGTGACAAACACTCACTCACTTGAACGAATGAAAGGGAATTTCAGGTTGTTGGCTTTTTGGGGGGAAGTGAGAACGTTGGCTTCTGCTTGACCTCGGAGTAAGACGTTTTGTGGTGAATAAGGACGAAAGTGAAAGTTCTTTTGTGTGTCTTGTGGTTTTACGCTGGGCCGAAACCTTCCGGAGCTGCACAGATTTAACGCTGAGGTTTACTGACTACTGACTTGACTTGTGTGTGTGTGTGTGTGTGTGTGGCTCTTGTCTATCTTTAGTTCCTATTGTCAGAGAACTGGAGACGTTGTGTCCTGACATTTTGGTGTGTGTGTGTGTGTGTGCAAGGTACCGTCCCCCAGCACTGCTCCCAGGATTCCCATGCCAGCTGCCCACTGCTCCTTCATGGGTTGGTCACATTTGGTGGTGCTGCTGTGCTGTGTTCATAACGACAAACAAGTGTCTTTGTGTTAACGTTGAGTTTTGGCGCATTTGCGAGGGACGATGATGGTACCGGGGCGCTCGAACGCCTCCACGCCGCACCTGTAACCCGCCAGCTCTCGTGTGTTTGCGGTAATTATTGCTCCTGATCCTCACCGGTGGCGGTAGAGGCTCGTTTCCCGCCGTTCAGCCGCGTAATTAGCCAACTGCAGGTGCAGTAAAAGCAGCAGCAGCAGCAGCAGTGGACTGCAGGAGAAATGATGGACACTAATGAATTTGGCACCAGGTGTGTGTGTATAGATGTGTGTGTGTGTGTAGATGAGTGTGTGTGTGTGTGTGTGTAGATGTGTGTGTTCAGTGTCTTATTTCCCACAGCTTTCCTTTCTTTGTTCTTTTATTTTCTTTTATTTGTTCTTTTTATTAATAAATTATTTGTCTCGTGCTCTCAATTCCTGTTCCTTTCCGTTGCCACTCGTTCACTTCTTCCTCCTCTTCTCTCCTCTCCTTTCTCCTCTTCTTCACTTCTCTCCTGTCTTTTCTTCTCATCTTTTTCCTCTCCTCTCCTCTCTTCTCCTCTCCTCTCCAGTCGTCTTCTCTTTTTCTCCACTTTGCTCTCTTCACCTCTCCTCTCGTTCTTTCTTTCTCTTCTGTCCTCCATCCTGCTTTTCTTCCCTTATTCGTCTCTCCTCTTTTCTCTCGCTCTTCTGTTCTCCTCCTCCCTTCTTTTTCCTCTCCTCTCTGCCCCGCTTGGCATGCCAGTCTTCGTCTGCTGTCTGGACATTGTGGCATTGCGTAAGAGGAAAATACTTTACATGACAAAAAAAGTGCCAGAATGTCAAAGTGTGTGTGTGTGTGTGTGTCCACATCTCCACACAGTGATATTCATGTCTCAGAAAGAGCGTGTGTGAGGTCAGGTTTGCTTCCTGCAGGACGGCATTCTAAAGATGATAATGTGTAAATAGTAAATCACAGTCTCATCACGATACGATATTTTATGGATTCTGACGATAACAATTTGACATCTGCTGAAATATGAAATACTGAAATACAGGGTTGCCAACTCTCACGCATTCGGCCTCAATCTCACGCTCTCACGCTCAAGAGAGAAATCGCACACCAAATCTGTCATTCTTCTGTGTTGTAATTTTTTTCACTCATGTGCACCCAAAAAGTAGCTTCGACATCCAGTCTCTTGATTCTTGCTTGGCCAATGTGGACTCCGTCCTCCGACTCCGTCTCGCAGCTGCCAAGAGTGCACTATTACGCAATTAGACGCCACTTCTGCCTATTCAACACCAATCAGAAACAACTGCTAGCTGTCGTTTATTACTTTTAAAGCTACAGTGTTTTAAAAGTAGCTTCTTCTTCACTGATATTTGAACAGCAAACCAGGCTGAATTAGAGCCGTGACTTTATAAAGCGACATGCTGAATCAGTTTTTACTTCAAAAAAGCAGGCAAACGTATAATTTATTCTATTTGCCGGCATTTCCATCTGATTACACTCTGCAGGACGCGTCGGTATAAACTTTGACAGGACTGGGGTTTGGAGGAGAGCGTGTTGAAGGACTTTCATCTCATCTTCTCACACACTCGAGAGGAGAGATTATAATTAGCGTAATCGCTGCTGCTGCTGCTGTCTTCGCCTGCACAGTTCCACTCCATTGTCTTCCCTCGCGATGGGGTTTTATGTCGACGGTTTCTAAAGAGTGTGGGCGGCGGCGGTCTAAGGGTTAGGTTAGGAGAATCCCTGGAAGGTTGTGGGTTCGAATTCTAGCTCTGGCACTGCCACCACTGAGTCCCTAAGCAAGACCCTTAACCGTCAATTGAAAAAATATTTTGGAAAATGTATTTCTAGACCTGATTTAAGTTTCAGATTAAAAAACAGAAATGAAAAATGTATTTCAAGGCTTTCCGTTTCAAAAAAACAAATTTGGAAAAAAATTTCAAGATCTGCTTTGGGTTTCATTCCAAATTTCATTCCAAATTTTAAGGCATTCCCACTTGATATATTGGGGAAAAAATTGTGAGGATTTTTTTTTTAGAATCATGACTTAATTTTCTATTTTTCAGATTTCCATTTTTAATAAAGCAAAATAAAATTGAAAAACGGTTGCCAGGACCTGGTTTGGGTTTCCGATTGCCCCCAAAATAAGGAAAATGGATTTCAAGTGCCAGTTGAGGGCTCTAATTTTAAATTTTAAAAATGTGAATTAGATTTCAAAAATTGATTTAGAATTCTGATTCCAAACAAAAGTTCAAGATCTGATTTTCAAAACTGTTTCATTTTGGACTGATTTGGGCTTATGATTTTTATAAAAATGGAAAGCAGATCCTACACTAACTCCCACCCCCCCCGAAATAAATAAATAAATAAATAAATAAAATGGAAAACCTAATGTAAATATATATAATGGGAAAAAATTGTGAGGAATGATTTTTAAAAAAATTATTTTTATCTTTTATCTTATTATTTTGAACATACCTTTTTCCTTCGATGAGCTGTATTAAATAGTAAATAAATGTGAAATCCCTTTTTGACGGTGACGTTCTTTTTTTCATTAGTTTTATTAATAAGGGATGTTAGAATGCTGGATTTATTGTCTGGTTATAGAAGCGTTTCTCCTGAGCTTTGAGGTTTGGAGGCGAGACAATATGGGCCCCAAAGCGTGGGGCGAGGTGGCAGTGCCAGGGCTGCGTTGCGTGTGGCTTGTTTTTGTGTTTGTGGTATCGTGGGAGTCGTGTATTGTTCGGTGAGGTTTCTGGTGGGAGCCTTTGTGCAGAGGAAACTCATTGCTGCTCATCCCGACTCTGAAAGAAAAAGAGGAAAACAGATTTTTCAGCACCGTGTTTTGGGCTTCCACTTTTAAAAAAGGAGAACAGATTCTAGGTTCTGATTTGGGGTTCTGGCCCACCCAAAAGAGGAAAATGGATGTCGAAACATGATTTGACTTTCTGATAAGGTTTTCGATTTCAATTCTTAAAAAATGTAAAATACAATGTAAAATTGATAAACGGTTGCCAGGACCTGATTTAGGTTTCCGTCTGGAACTTGTGGCTTGATTTTCCATCTTTATTATCATTTCCAACTTTTCAATTGTATTTCAGAAATAAAACAAATTTTAAGCGAACAGGCAAGAAAAAAGTTTCTAGAAAATACGCTGATTTTTACATTTCAGATGAATGAATTTCAGTTTGGTTAAACAAAAAAAATTGTTTTTCAGTTTCCAGGAGTTTGGAATCTGATGAATGCATGGCACAAGGACACTGGTGGCTAAGCGAGTGTTTGTTTTAGTGTTAAGTGTGTGTGTGTGTGTGTTTTTGGTGAGATAAATGGGCGTGAGGAAGCCGGGTTGAGGGAGGTTGGCGTTCTCGGGAGAGGCGTGGTGCAGCGAGGGTGCTACTGCCAGAGATAAAGCCCGAGAGAGTGACGGAGTGTGAGAAAGCAGCGGAGGGTGGAGGAGTGAGACGAGCCAGAGGAAGGGTGGGAGGAGGAGAGGAGCGAGGGATGACAGGACGGAAGGAGGACAGAGTTTACACAGGCCTCTTTGTTTCGTGTTCAAACTACAAAAAATCCAAAATCCAAATTTTACTAGCTAGTTTGGATTTTTTCAATTCTATGCTGGATGGAGTAGCAAAAGTGCGGAATTATGTCATTTATTATATTTACACAGTAAATAAATGCAGTATGCAATGTGGGATGAAAACGTTTCTGTCTCTCGTCGTCTGTCGTAGGTTTCCCTGATTAAAAAAAAAATCACACAAACAGAAGCTTCCTTCTACTTGCTGTCTGGGCAGTTGGTAGTGTAACGGTTAAAGGAGTTGGGCCCGTAATCAGAGGGTCTCCGTTTCCAGTCCCAGACTGGTAAAGGTACCACTGGGGTACTCATGAGCAAGGTACCATCCCCAATCACTGCGCTGCCAAAAAAGCTGCCCACTGCTGCTTCACATATGGGTCATGTGGCAGATGTCATTGTCCGGGGCAGTTGATAGACTCCATTTAGGGAGTTGGCCAAGGTGGACTCCATTGGCTCAGCACATGTTCATTGCATCACAACACGATTTTGGCAGCTGCGAGATGGGTTGGAGTTTGTGCCAAGGAGGAGTGCCAAGATGGAAGCTAGGATCTGATAACTGAAAGGCGAAACAGACAAAATGTACATATTTGTGTGTAACTTACGCAAAACACTCTTGTCTGAAAGGTTGTTGACAAACATTTTTCGTCTTACTTTTTGTTAACAAAATTAATGCTGTGCTACACTCATATCGGAACGCTGAATTCTCGTGCCAATATCCCAAAACAAATATGAGGAGTTTTATGACAGATCTCTGACTGAGTGGAAACCCGAGAGTTTATAGAGAAGATGCAAACAATCCGGAACGGGTCAATCGATTGCCATGAAAGTCTAATTTTGGCCATGATAAAACTCTCCGGATCGATACTTCTTCCCTTCCCAGAAAATAGCAGTTTGTTGGACTTGGCGCTTAAAACATGACGATAAAGACAGAAGCCTCCTCTAGAGATCTTGCTATGATTTATATATTATGTATGCAGCAGGGCAACATGAAATTGATTCTGCTTTTTTCAGCTACGTCTGCATGTGGAAATCAATTTTCAGGGCGTTTAAGTCAGCGCTTTTTCGTCCCGACGACAACCAAGGTCTTAACCAGCTGCTAATCACCGAACACTAAAGGCCACTCCACAAACAAGCTATAACATAAATAAATGTGTGTTATTTTTCCTCACATAACTTACATAACCTGCACATTACTTGTATACTATACAATGTACGCAATATACATTGCTTTTATATTGTATATTTTGTATATACGGAGGTAGGGTGTATATAGGATGCTGGGTGTATGATCGGAGGGTCACCAGTTCAAGTTCCGAAACAGTAAAGGTACCACTGAGGTACTCGTAAGGTACTCTGTTCACAATGACAATCACTCAATAGAATTTGCTAAATTAATTCTAAGAATTAAAAAAAAAAAAATCAACATTTTGCTGGAGTTACAGGCTGGATGATCAGGATTCATAAAGTTATTTTCTTGTAAACATTGTCAGAATTTGAGTCCAAAAGGTATTGTTGCCAAGAATGCCCAAATTGACCAGTTGGTTGGGCCTTAATGTCCATTCAGCTTAATCCCATTTAATAGCTGCACTGTCGTTCTTTTCTGCTGACATTATCTTAAATGTAGATAAAGTAAAACGAGATTTCCTTGTTTGCTAGAGGCCAGTGTCCCTCCTCTCTCTCTTTGACTCCTTTTCTCTCACTTACTCTATAGGTTGCTGCTGTCAGGCCTGAAAAGCCGAGTTGTATTTTATGCTTTTTAGCTGCGTAAAGCAGAATTGATCATAAAAGCTGAGCATGTCTCACTGTGCTCATCCCACGTGTGATTACATAAAATATAATAGTTCACTAGCCGAGATTTCACCCCGTGATCTGGAAATATCTCACACCGCCTTTCAGGAATTCATCACATGAACACTGCTACCTTAATCCCTACAGCACAAACATTAAGTATTAATGGGTGAAATATGTAGTTTGTATGTAGTTAGACTGTTTCTCTCTGTAGTTCGTAGTGTAGCTAACTACTTTATTAAAACAGTAGCTTGGCTGTGGCATAGCTAGACGTAACCTACCTACTTTAAATCATAAGAAGCTCATAACATGAAAAGTTACCATTTAAAAGTAGATAAAGACTATTTTAAAACCGTACGTTGGCTATAGTTTAGCTACTTTTAATCGTAAGTAGATAAAGACTATATTAAAACAGTAGTTTTATATAGCTTAGTTTCTTTTAAACGTAAGTAGCTTATAGCATGTAAGCTACCATTTACAAATAGCTAAATGCTATATTGACTTTAGTTTTGACTACTTTCAATCGTAGGTAGCTTGTAGCATGTAAGCTACCATTTAAAAGTAAATAAATAAAAGTGGCTAACTGCTATATTAAAACAGTAGGTTGTCTATAGCCTAACAATTTTTATAGTAAGTAGCTCGCAGTTTGAAAAGCTACCATTTTAAAGTAGCTTCCCCAACACTGCGAATGCGGTTTAGGCAGGAAAAATGGTAACAATGCGAAGTGAAGTTTTAAAGAAATAAGCGTATATGTTTGCCTATTTAAAAATATACTAATATATTTTTAACCCGTATTTTTTGGTTTGAATCTTCCTTTATATACATGGAGACTTTAAGTGGATGTTTCTTAAAGTTTTGTGTTGTTAATTGGCATCTGTGAGACCTTTACTCACTTTTTCTTCGACTCCACCACATCCCTCTCTTCCTGTCCGTTGTGTATGAAGTCTTTCTTAATTAGTTCACGGAGGTTGAGTCCTAATTGGCCCTGAAGCGGCGAGGCTCTGTGTTGAAAAGTGTAATAGTTCGTACCACCTGCTTGGAGTCGGCACCTCTCATGGAGCTAATTACACACCTACACATACACACTTCTGATACACACACTCTTCACACACACACACACACACACACTTGTATTACTTTCTTTGTCAGCTACTTCCATAACGACTACATGTAAATAATAGAGTTCACGAGAGGAGACGATACACAAGACGGGGTTGATGAGAACGAGATGAGACGAGATTTTAACACTATTTTAAGGAAAACTTAAAGACATAACATTTTGCAGATTTTCACCTTGACAACAAATATCATCACGGTTTAATATCACGAAATCTTGTACCTCTTTCAGGTTTTCAACTACAACATGGGAATTTTTTATGCGTACTATAACGCTGGTTCAAGTCCCAGTCCGATAAAGGTACCACTGAGATACTCATAAGCAAAGGTACCGTCCCCAAGCACTGCTCCCACTTAAAATCCATTTCTCCTTATGGGGATCGGTCTTCACATACCACAAACCTTTTAAACCATAAAACATAATTTTTCAACGTAGACAGCCAGGTCCTGACAATCCCCTAAATACATGAACACGCAGTCACACACAGACACAAGTGGAATACGCAGGTCGGTGTAGCGCTTTACAATGCACTTTGGAAGAGACGTCTTTAAGAGATCCGGATGGGAAGTGAGGTGGAAGCAAGTCCCAGTAGAATATCTGTGTATTTGTGTGTGTGTAAGTGGGTTTGTGGTTTTGAGAGTGTGTGAATATGAAGGTGTGTGTGATAGAGAACGAATGTGTTTGTGTTTGAGAGAGCGAGAAAGGAGGAGTGTGTGTCTTCTGGTGTATATGTGTGTATGTTTGTTTATACATGTTTGTGTGTGTGTGTGTGTGTGTGGGTAAATTAATCATTCTTGTTTTGACTGGGCCATAATGACCATACTATTAGTACGACTGTGTGTGTGTGTGTGTGTGTGTGTGCAGCAGGATGGCATGTATAAATCAGAGTGAGGTATAGAGCTCTTAAAAGCGAATAAAGAGAGAGAAACGCTACACTGCAGTTTCCTCACTGCTGCTGTAATGTGGGTCAGAGCCCATCCTCCTCCTCCTCTTCCTCCTCCGTCCTCATTCATCCTGCTCTTCTTCTCTTATTCTTTTACTCGAAAACAGTAATCCTGCAAATTCAAAACCAACACTTTGTGTCTTATTTACATATTATTCATTAAGAATTATAATGGATTTTGTCACTGAAGTGTTGACGTTGACGTACCTGTAAAAACTTTTGAGATTTGTGAAATTCACGTCTCCAATCACAAGATACATCACCAAATATACGTGTCCCGTGATCAGAAGTAGGGCTGCAACAAATGATTATTTTCGTAATCGAATAATCTATCGATTATTTTATCGATTAATCGAGGAATCGGATACATTTTTTTTAAACAAAAAAGACAATACATTTGTTATTCGGCTTATTGGAGTGTGAGTAGAAGTTAGTCATATACGCTTTATGTTGTTGTATTCAATTGAAAATGAAGAAACATGAAGTTCAAGGGTCATTTTGAATCAGTTTGGCCAATAAAATGAGTTGCTTTTGGCCTTTCTGGAAGAGAACTGCATTTCCCACAATCCCCCCGCACGCCACAGAGCCACGTCACAATAAAGGGTTCAGCGCGTTCCGGAACGAACGATAAAAAAAATCGATGGGAAAATCTCAATAAATGTCTGTATTGTGAGTGGAACGCTGGTTGTTGTGGTTATTTATCAGATAAAATATGCGTTTTGTCCGTAATAAAGGGGACGTTTTGACGGAAACGGAGCGTTTTAGTGAGTAATGGCGCTTACGCGGGCGCTGAAGCGTTCACACAAACAGCACGTGTGTTTACATCCAAAAAATGACATTTATGCGTTTACGCATTTACTTCTGTTTTTGTGCACGCAATATCTCACAAATACGTTCACACACAGAGGGATCTATTCTCGTTTTGATCGCGCCACTGAAAATATTGTGCGTCATTAATAAGCGTCTGTGTGAAAAACAAGCGGCGCATGCTGTAGAGAATAAAGTGACTTAAACGAAGCTTCGATTCTAGAAAATTTGCCTCGACCCTTTTTTGTAATCGAATTATTCGAGTTATTCGAATAATCGTTTCAGCTCTAATCAGAAGGCCGACAGTTTAAGTCCTTGACCGGTAAAGGTACCACTCAGGTACTTATGAGCAAGGATTGCCAACTTTAGATTGTTATGGGGCAGTTGGTAATATAACCAGAAGGTCCGTGTTCGCAAGGTCACCAGTTCGACTCTCCTAAACCCCAAAATGCTCCAGCGAGACTGTCCCTGTAACTAAGAAAATGGAAGTCGATGTGGATAGGAAAAATATTTCAGTATATGAAGGTTGTTTCAGAACTAAAAGCAGGAGAGGCCAAGTAAACAGATCGCTCCCTTGAGACAGACTTGAGGCCCAGAAACGTGTAAAATCCTAGACCAGTCAGGTCAATCATCCGATCAAAATCCAATTGAGCAATCTTTTCACACGCTGAAGCCCAGCCGAGTTCTAACACATTCCTCTAACAGTCAGTACAGACCTGGCATCACAACATCACCAGGGAAGATACCAACACAAGTTGCCATTGGCTAGGAGATAAACAACAACTAGACTGGATTTAGGCGACCGCACCTTCAGTTCTTTTTATACTCCACCATAGCATAGCTTTGTTCTTCGACCAGTTTTAGGATAAGACTAGGTTTTGGACAAAGAACAGATTTAGACTGTGCGTAGTTTCAGCTTTACTCTGAGAATAGGTTTTGATCTGAGACCATAGTATTGTTCTGAGATTCGTTTTAGGCTGAGACTAGGTTTTGTTCTGTGTCCAGTTTTAGGATAAGACTAATTTTGGACTTAGGACAGTTTCAGGATCAGACTAGGTTTTGGACAAAGAACAGATTTAGACTGAGACTAGTTTTGGTCTGAGGACAGTTTTAGGATCAGACTAGGTTTTAGACAAAGCACAGATTTAGACTGAGACTAGTTTTGGTCTAAGACCACCTTTATTCTGAGACTAGTTTTTGATCTGATACCAGTTTTAAGACTGAGACTGGATTTGCTCTGAGGCTCGTTTTAGGCTCTGACTAGGTTTCCGTTTGAGATCAGTTTTAGGTTTACACTAGTTTTGGACAAAGAACAATTTAGGATAAGACCAGTTTTGGTCAGAGTCCTGTTTTAGTCTGAGACTAGTTTTGGTCTGAGATCAGCTTTAGTCGGAAGCCATTTTAGCGTGCCAGTTTAATGTCCGTTTAAGAGATTTGACCAGCAAACCTGCAACAAACAGAAAATCACAGTTATAAAAAGACTTGCAGTGCTGTTTACCTCCAGAGCTTGAGTGATAATTCTGATATCAGCCGATATGAGCTAATATTATAATAAATGATCATTTAAAAAGCAGCAAAAAGACCGTCCTTTTTCATGTTTTTATACACGTATGTCATATTTTTTGTTATAAAATAAATGAAACTAAAATATGCTTAATGTCATATTATCTTGGTGAAGGCTTTCTCTCTGCAATATCAAAGCCTTTCTACAGGTAACTGACCAAATCCACAGATATCAGAAATGAAATATTAAATGAACATCTAACCCTTTCCTGAATAGTGTCCACTTTAATGGTCAGCAGTTTAAATTGTATTCGGATCAGCTCAGAGGCTCGAGTTCCAGTTTTCTTCGATTCCACAAATAAAAAATTGTGCATTAAAATTTTAAAGAAAACTATCGCAACACACATCTTACAGAATATTATATTTTATAGTCTGGATGCATTCAGTACAGCACCCTGAACCAATTTGAAAGCCAGTTATCTCAGATAAGTACAGTTTTATTGTACATCAGGAAAGATCTGTACGTGAGAAAAAAATGGCACCGTCCAAATACTTTTGGACCTCGCAGTATGTGGTGGTCAGCACTTGAGCATATGGAAGCTGTCACTTCAAAGTTAATTATTGTGCGTTCAGGGAGGAAGGTGTCCTTTATGTCAAGGTGTTCGCTGCTGCAGGAATATTAAAATTCAGCTCTAGACAGATGATCTTTAGGTGCTGACAGGCAGCAGGTTCGTCTCGCGCCGATGTGAGTTATTCATATGATCCGCGGTAACACAATCTGATATGACTGTACGTCAAAAAATAATGCTTTACTATCAGTATACACCAGACAGCTATAACATTATGATATGGAGTAGGTCAGCAGCTACTGTGTTTAGACTGAGACTTATTTTGGTCTAAAACCAGTTTTAAGCTGAGACTTGTTTGGTCTGAGACCAGCCTTACACTGAGATTAGTTTGGGTATAAGACTAGTTTTAGGATAGCTAGTTATGGACAAACAGCAACTTTGAGATAAGAAAGTAATGGTCTAAGGCCAGCTTTAGGCTGGGACTAAGTTTTTATTTAAATGTTTTATTTTAATATCAGGGTGTTTTAGGTGCTTTTTGGGATTTGATATGAATGGAAGTGATTGTGTTAAATCAGCATATGATATTGTCTCATATCGTTCACTGGCTCCTGATTTAAATAGCCTCGCGGCAGATTTTGTAATATTGGCATGTGTCAAAAATCATCACCCATCGAATCGATATAACATTGTATTGTGATGAAACCAGGTAATCCAACCTGCAATATGTATGTATATACAGTGTGGTTGGAACATGAAACGACGTTGTATAAAATATCATAATATGTACACTCCCTGAATAATTAGCAGCAGGTGCTTGGCAGAAAAAGAGAAATAGTCAATCGCAGGGGCTCGTGTTATGATCTCCACAGACCAGAGGTGTTTTATTCAAAACAGTGGATCCACCTGGCCGAGTTTCCATCACACGGCTTGTATAAAAATGCAGCTCCCCAGGAGTGTTAAAATAATTCACCTCGGACAGAAGGCGCTGCGCACAGATTTTGCGCTTGTTTTGCTGCATATTCAAGGGTTTGGGCGGTGGTGAGGAATGGCAGGTCTTCTGTCTCACGCTGAGACTCACACAGTGCTGACAGAAATGAAAAGAACGTCGACTGGGGCTCTATTACTCATGTGTCCTAAATATCCAGAGAGAGGCTAAGGGCAGTTTTAGACTTGACAAGTTTTATGCTGTGACTGGTTTTAGGCTGAGACTAGTTTTGGTCTGAGACCATTTTAAGTCTGAGACCTGAGACTAGGATCATTTATATGCTAAGACTAGTTTGAGTGAGAGAGAGAGAGAGAGAGAGAGAGAGAGAGAGAGAGACCAATAAACCCTAATATAGATAGATAGATAGATAGATAGATAGATAGATAGATAGATAGATAGAAAGGACTACAGAAATAAAGATAAACAGAAGAAGTTAGAGATTAGACAGACAGATGGATGGATAGATTGATAAATAGATAGATAGATGGTGAGAGAAACAGAAAGACGGTTAGAGGGATGGACAGATGGTGTGAGAGAGAGACAGAACAACCCTCAAAAGCCACTAATTGTCCTTTTCCACCTTTTTCTTTGCTCTGTTATTCCACTTAAATCAAGAGTGTGCTGTGTGTTAGCGGCAGTAATAGCAGGTCCGGCGTCTGCACAAATAACTAATTAAGCGTTTTGTGTTGTCGCCGGCGCTTCAATGTGAAAGGGACGCGAGACGCGACTGGTGGATGAGAAGTTGGCACCGGGAGAATGAATATTCTATGCAAATGGAAAGCGCCAGCGCAGAGCGGCCCGTCGTTTACCACCGTCGTCTCTTTATGAGACGAACATTAACAATAGCGTGGCAAATGTGCCAACATTTTATAATTGTGATGAGCTGCTGTGTGCATGTCTAAACAGCCTTCAACAACAATAAATCCTCCACAAGCGACAATTAGATTTCTCTCTTACACTTCTCTGCGGTAGAACGTTACAGCGCAGTAAATAACACTCAGTGACAGCAAGGCCAGAGACGCAACCAGACTGAGGACGAGACGAATGAGGCATTGGTACAAGGTTGGTCTGAGACCAGTTTGTACATGAGAACAGTTATAGTCTCAGACTAGTTTTGGTCTGAGACCAGTGTTAGGATGAGACCCAAGGCCAGTTTTAGACTAAGAATAGTTTTAGGCTGAGACCTGAGAACTGAGACTATTATTTAGTCTTTATGCTGGGCCTAGCTGTGATCTGAAATCATTTTTGGGCTATGACCAGTTGTGAACTCTAGTTTTAGCGTCAGACCAGTTTTAAGCTCTGACTAGGATTTAGGTAATTTTAGTTTTAGGCAGATACTAATTTTGATCTGAGACGGCTGAGGGTAGTTTTAGGCTGAGACTAGTTTTGGTCTGAGAATAAATGTAGGCTAAGACCATTTTTAGTCTAAGACCATTACTCAGACTGGGACTATTTTTGGTCTCAGAACAGTTTTCGGTTGAGACTAGACTAGGTTTGGTCCAAGCTTAGATTTAGGCTGAAGACTAGTTTGGGTTTGAAACCAGTATTAGGCTAAGACCAATTTTAGGCTGATTCTAGTTTTGATCTGAGACCACTTTTAAGCTGTTGCATTTTATATCCATTATAATAAAGTTATAATAAAATCCCATCAATTTCCACCACGTTTGTAGCACATTACCACATTAATTTACACCACATTTGTTCTCACTCACTAAGTAATGCATGGATTAAGGTGAGTGTAAATATACTTTAAAAGTTTTGGAGTTTAAAGTTAAGTTGGAGTCAGGACTAAAGACAGATGCTGGTGATCAAATGGGTTTATTAACTGAACAGCGTTTATGAGTTATGAAATATGCACCATATGGATGAGGGTGTGAGGAGGAACAGCTCCACACCTCCACACCTCTTCCGTTATTCCCGATGACTTGGGAACATGACGTGTGTGCGTGTTTTGTGCGATGTGTGTTAGGTGTATGCGCACATATAACGAGCATTGGGATGTGGCACATTGCGATAAAAATAGGCCGAGAGAGAACGAGTGAGAGAGCGACAGCTGCAGTCAGAGAGTGGATCAAACAAAGACACACAAAGGATTTGTGTTGTGTTTTTTCCCTCCTCTGCGCTTAGCAGAATTGACCGTCACTTGAGCAATTAGTGCCCAGCGGTAAAGCTCTCGAGAGCAGTCAATAATGGAGCAACTGAATAACTGAGGGTTTTAACACCAACACAAAGCAGCCCATAATCAATTAGACAAAACAAATCCCTTTTAATCAATTACACACTCCAGTCTAGCCAATACTTCAACACTCTGCTCCCCGGATGCTCCTCGAGAATGGACCAAAAGGTAAAAGCATTTACTCGCACCTTAAAAACCACCAGGGTTTGAAATTTATCTGGACGAAAACCGATTTCACCCTCCATTTTTTTAAAATCTAAATTTGCTCGGGATAGTTTAAACACGAGCGGCAAAACATTACTCTTTAATTAGGTCTTCAATCCTTATCCTACACGAGCAGCAGCTTCTAATCCAGCCTGCATCAGACGTTACTATTATTATTATTTATTTTGTTTTCAACACTCCCCGCAGGTTTTTATTTTAGTTATCCGCTTTCCCTCCGCCGCGCTTCAAGACCGCAGATCTCCGAACGGATAAGGAAGGAGGTTAAACGAAAAACGTCTCGATTTCACAGCGCATAAATCCATCGCCTCGGCCTCTCGGCGACATCCGACATCCCAGAAAGTCCCTCCAGTGGGCGACCAATGAAGGTTCCGTTTGAGAAATGCCACATTCTTGGCGAAATTAAAGGTGGAGGAAAGGGTGGAAACACATTACGTCCCCCCAAATTGAATCCTTGGGCCGGCTCGCTCAGTCGGCTAGCCAGGCCCTCTTTTCATAAAAGAATCCTTTCAGGCTATAGGCGGAAATAAAACGCTGATATAATTCCCACAGGCTGCCATGATAAATACAGATTCCACCACGAGCAACTGCACTGCCCCTGTGTTTTTTCTGCTTAATCACATTTTCACAGCCAGAACACTGTCCTTGAACTGCGCAGAAAAAGAATCCCAGTTCTCTGTCTACATGAATCTGATATTACATTGAGTTGAACAGAGGAAGCCAGCCGTAAATGGAGGTCCATTTAGCGGCTTTTGTGCCAACGCCAAGGACAATTAAGGCACCTTAATGTTGAACTGATTGAGACCTGAAAGGAGCCTGATTGGCCGCTGAAAAGCTCACACTGATTATTCGGCTCGTCCCCTTTTTTTCTCACTCTTTTCATTGTCTGTGAATAGGGCAGCTTGCCCAGCGAGAGTTTGGGCCGAAGCTGCAGTCCTTTTCGTTTCTTTATTTTTCCCCCATTCCCAAACTGAGCCGGACAGAGATTCACGTGGACCGTTGGAGTCGTACAGGATGCCTCGCGGTCTCTGGCATTTTCCACGCCAAACCAAGCAACAAAGAACATTCTTCCAGAAAGTGATCTCTTTGCATGATCTGACCTTTCATTTTTGGCATAGTTTGTCCTTTTCTGTTTCTTTTCACGACTGAAGGTGAAACTGGGTGCTCCAGTGAGAAGTGTGGAGATAAAATCTGTCTGCTTTCGAGCGCCCCGGCATGCTGCATTTCCCAGAGTCATTACCGTCACCTTCATCTGTGAGGACGGAAGTGTTAAGTTAACATGAATAGCTATTAGGATCTTGGCATTTCCAGCCCCAACTGTAACAGGCCTTGGAGAAGCAATTACAAAACTATCAAAGATTAGCATCCCTGTCTTCCTGCTGTCAAACAACAAAACAAAATGCTTTGGTTGGGAGGCGTTCCCTACTGTTAACCTGCCTTGCCTCGCCTTGCCTCACCCTGCCTTGGGTATTTGACAGTTTGTTGCAAGAAAATGAGTTAAGGGAATAAACAGGAGTGCATAGCACATCCTAGTTACAGGGAACAACTTGGGGTTAAGTGGCTTGTGACAGTTCTCGTTGTAGGATTTAGCCAGATTTAAACCTACAACTTCTCTGATCTCTGCGTTTGACCCATCCATGAAGGAGCAGTGGGCAGCTGACATTGGCAGCACCTGGGGATGGTACCTTGTTTATGAGTACCTCAGTGGTACCTTTAACAGTCCAGGATTTGAACCAATAATTGGGCGAACACCCTAACCGTTACACTACTAACTGTTCATGGGACTAATTTGTGAGACTGTCTCCCTGGGAGCAATTTGGTGGTTAAGGGATTCCTCTGGAACCCAGTGATGATAGTGTCGGGGGTAGGATTCAAACCCACAACCTCTTGGTCTAGAGGTCCCCGACCACTGCCACCCCAGGATTTGCTTAATTGATTAAGAAGAATGGGTGCACTAACCAAAGTCGGGTAAGAAAGTGTCCAGGTAATGAGGGAAAATGTGAAGGTTTATGATCTTGACGTGCCATCCTGACCTCCACTAATCGATCCTCTACACTTGCTGCTCCATCGCTGCTCTAAGTTACTGCTCTAACATTCTACAGTGACACAGGGAAGGCTGGAAATTATATAGACTTTCTGCAGATGCTGAAAACTAGAAACTTTAGAATGGCTTTGAAATACAGAGGTATCTGGTTTTCGAGGGTATTAGCCGCCGTTTGTTTTTTTTTGTTGGACTCTACGCTGTCTATTCTCTCCCGGCATCCTCCTTGTTTTTCTCTTTTCCTCGCTTCTTGAGCATTGCCTGGGGGTAATTCTTATTTTATCACCTAACTTTGAGCATCTGTTTCTTTGAGGCGGCAGCCGGCTGCTGCTTTGATTCTCTTCGTGGCGTGGAAGTGGCTGGTGGAAAGGCACGCTTTGAAAGGGAATTCTTCAAATAAATAATGTCAGTCTTTTCTCTTAGCGCATGGTTTGTCCTCCTCCGAGCTGCCAACCCTCCCACTCGTTCCGACGAGGCCCCACTCCACATCAGTGGGCAAGTCGGAGCATTCAAAGGAATGACAAATGAGGCCTTAATTTTTTTTGTGCACTCAAGAGACAAGATGTTGATTCAAACAAATGCTGGGGAAATGTGTGTTTTTCAAGGCAGTGTTTTCTTCCTGCAAAGCCTGATGTCTTCATTACATCACATGGCCACACATAGAAAGAGCGCCCAGACTATATCCTGAATGCATGCAACTGCTGGAAATATCCTGCATCAAAAGTATATAGGCATCACAGTGGCGTGGCTAAACCATTCTGCGATGGCACAGAAGTTGTAGTACGCTTGAGTTTTCAATTGTAGAAATAAGGCTTAACATTATTGCCGATGCGTTTGCAGCATGACGGAGATGTTAAACCAGAACCGCTTTTGTTATCGTCCTTTTATTTTTTATACTCTTGTTTGGATTTTTACATTTCTTTGTTGGCATTGTTAGCCATGCAACGAATATCCAACAATGTCCTGGTACACCTTTGCATTTGTCACAGCGTTGGGTATCTCCCACTGAATCTTTTTCTCTTCCCAGACAGACAGACAGTCTGTCTTTCGAAAATAAAACGACTCGTACCCTATCACCTGTATCATGAACAGACTCATACCCTACCTGTATCACGAACAGATACAGTATTTCATGTGTTGAGGATGGATAATGGTGCAGCAAGTACAGTCGAATCACATCAGGGTCACAGTTTTTTGCCATACAGTGGGCGGTGACCCCAGCCTGAAAATGGAGAGAAACGGCAAGATTAAACCAGGGAACAGGAATAGCGCATTTCATGAAGAGCTCTTCAAGACAATGGGAAAGGAAATGGGTACGCCGAACTGGTGCTCTCAGAAAACCTGCAAGAGAAGCATCGTAGACAAGAGGTGACATTCTGGAGTCTGGCCGGGAGGAAATATCACGCTTCTGCACTACAGCTTTTATATTCGCCTTAAGTTTTTCTTTTCCTCCATACCTCAGCAAACTCCATCAATTCTAGACTGTCTTTTTCCCTTTTATGTTCACATGGGGGACAAGCAGCTCAATTTGTTTCTGGCAGCTACTCGTGCACCAACCTGAGGTCTTTATAAGAATGCATAGATCAAGATCGGGGGCCAATCACCATTTTTGGGGGATTTCATTCCTCAGCACCCGGTTTCTTGTCGTTCAGCAACTCGTGGGCCGAATCTGTAATGTGCTCAGTTTTAAGAGAATAATAATTTGTCATTTGGATTTGGGCAGTGCCTGGAGGGTCATGCATGGAGATGTTCCTCTGCGGTACTTTTACCTGTCTGGGATTTGAACCGGCGACCTTTCAATCGTGGGGGCAACTCCCTAACTCTTACATTATCACTGCCCAATTCCATCAGCGTCTCCGTCATGCCAAGCTTTCTTTGTGATGTTAACATTTTTAGACAAAGTATCTCCAGGCTCACTGTCGTGCCTAGCCTGTTCGTCATGATGTTAACATTTTGAGATGATTTCGCAGGGTACTTCAGGGTTGGCAAAGTGGTACAACAACTTGAGGGTACTTGTGGTCAAAGAAGAATTCTGATGCTCATATACCAGATTATGCATTTGACTCACAAATGACAATATCCATCATCTTGAACACCACTTGCTTTCATCTTGTCGGCTACCAAAAACGCAGTTGGCAATTTGAGCGCCTGTATTCATGAATTTGGCACTGCCAGCTTTTACATTTTACATAAGCCAGCCCTAAAGCTTTCACATTTTATTAGGCACTGTCCTGCTGGCTCCGGAGACGACAGCCTGCCAAACCCTTGTCGGTTTCGAGGATCGTCAGAAAGGCCTTTCAGGACGGAGCGGAATTCTTTTAACATTGAACTTTCAAAAGCTGTTAAATATCACTCGCTCCTCCTTCTCCTCCTCTTCCTCCTCCTCCTCCTTCGCACCCGTCCTCCTTCCTTGTTGTCACCATTTCACCCCACACTTCCCTGATGATGAATCCAGTCGTTCATCCAACATGACTCAACCTCAGACTCGTCCTTGTAGATGCCTTCCGTCGTTCCTCATTGTTCTGCACCATCCGTAATGCGCCCCAGCCCGCAATGGATAATGCATCATTTTTCGCGCCGTACTCGTTAGTGCCTCGCCCCGTTTTGACCTGTCAGTGTCGACAGTTTGGAATTAGATTAATGGGAATGGCATGGAATTTCCATTTTACACTTGTGTCAGGGATGACCAGCTTAACCAACCGTTTAATACTTTGCATCAGGCTCGCAGATTTGACGAGAGGTTTCCACATAACGTCTGTCTCATGCAGAGATGATATGAGCTTCTAGGGATGGGGGAGGGAGAAGAAATGTCCGAAACTCCTCATGTAAGTTTTACCAATCTAATTGAAACCAGGTGGAGTCTGAGTTCGGTATTTCTTACAAAATGAAGGGAAGGATTTGGGGCAACTGTCATCTAAAGGTAATCTCCAAAAGTCCTTTAAACGTAATTGCGTAGGGTTCTTATTGTGTTTTGGAGATATTACAGCAGGACGTTTGGAAAAAGTGCTGTAGACATTATTATTGCTACTACTATTATTACTACTGCTATGTAATTGGGTTCTGGAACCCAATTGGAAGCCTTTTGCCGGTTCTTTGCTTTGTTGGAAAAGTGGATTCCAAATATCCCAATGCTGGACGTTCTGAGGTCCAAATGTTAATGTCATTTGGAGGACCAGTGCAGGGCGTTCCCAGTACGTTATTGAAAGACCAAATGAGAATGTTACTCACTGAAGAGTGAAATTTTTCTGCAGGACGTTTTCAGGACATTATTGAAGGTCCAAATCCAAACATTGTCGCAATTTTCAGAGTGTTACTGAAGTTCCAAATGTGAACGTTATCCAGAGGACCAAATAGAGACGTTCTCAGGACAGTACTGAAAGACCAAATGCAAATATTATTGACATTCTCAGGACGTTATTGAAGCACTGAATACAAATGTTATCCAAGGAACCAACGCAGAATGTTCCCAGGATGTTATTGATGGTCCAAATGTGAATTTTATCCAAATGAATTAATTCAGAATGTCTGGTGTTTAACATCGTCATTTGGAGCATCGCATATGGCGAGAACGTTGTGATGAGCATGTCTAGCGAACATCGTCCCATAAACATCCGTTGGAACGTTCCCTGCTTGCCGCTCTTTTTCACACAGAATTTTGAATGCTTTTCAGCTCTTTGATTAGCCGTAACCAGATTGGACTGCAATATCGGAGCATCGGATAATGGCGCTCGGGTCCTCGCATGCTAAGTTCCCTGTGCTCGCTTGGAAGTCTAGTCGAATAAAAGACGGCGTTTTAGTGATTGCTCTTTTGGTGGAGGTTGGGGAATGTGGGCCAGCCTTTAATTTGATTGCAGGCTGTCAGGGAGGCAGTGGCGCTGTCTGATTGCGACAGACTTGATTCTTTTATGTGTGTGCGAGTGTGTGTTGATGCATGTGGGAGAATGTAAATGCTGTCACTTACATTCAGGATGCACGCTTCCACACTTTGCTTCCCTATATGTAGCAGAGAGAGAGATGAGGCACAGGATAGAGCTTTTGTCATTCATGTTCACCTCCATCGCGCCTTCAGATGACAAGTGAGAGTGGATCTAAATGCTATTTCCTTACTGAAAAATACTTTTCGGCTCAGAAAACTGCTTTAATCTGGTTCGTAAAGATTTAATCTTTGAATTAGTGCTGTGCGATAAAACGATCTTGATATTTTATCGAGAAAAATGTGATGACGATAACGATGATAAACTGAGCTATAAAATTCGATCATACTTGTTTGTCCACTATGCGACAGCGCGTTGGGATAGACAGTATCTTTGGCCAGTCACGTAGCTTGGCATAACGCCAGCACAACAGCCAATCGCGCCAATGATGCAAATTTGCCCATAACACATGAAAAAGCCGCGTGGTAAACATTAGTGGTCGCGTGCCGAGATATACTTAATGTTCAGAGCGCTTATGCACGCGCGTCATGGCTGACACGCGTTCTCAGCGTTCTCTTGACGCATCCGCTGAGCATTTATGAGAGTTGCAGTACCAGCAAAAATTGGGGCGGCTGTATGTTAAAGTTTTGCCACGTGACGTCAGCATTGTTGTTTACTATCAACAAACACCATTGTAACATCCAAATGCAAATAATTTTTTATCTTCCTCATTTCACAGCGAAATGTTTTCTCTCACTGCCGCTTTCTTCTTCTTCTGTCACTTAACGGCAGACTGGACGCTTTTATGGTGTACACTGCCACCTGCTGGAGTGCTCAAGATTAAGCGCCAGCGCACCCGTCACATAGCGTTAGAAAAGATGTCGCGGTGAGTGAAAAAAGGCGATGAAAAATGCAGCGCTTTATAGTTACGGCCCAGCTCTACTTTGAATGTTGTACCTTTTTAGCTGGTAGAACTATTTTCTACAAATAGCAAAGTAACATGGTTAAACATAGCGTAGCACTTAGGGAGTTCGCCCTGTGATCGGAGGGATGCCAGTTCAAGTCCCAGGCCGGTAAGGGTACCACTGAGGTACTCATGAGCAAGGTACCGGCCCCAAGCACTGCTCCCCGTATTCCTCAGCACAAATATTAAATATTACTGGATAAAGTAGCGTGGATGTCGTTAGCTACTTTTTCTTTTTGTCTTTCTTTTTTTTCTTTTTCTCAGTCCACTTTTTGTCTTTCTTTCTTTAATATTTTCTTTCTTTCTGTGTCTTACTTATTGCTCACTCTTTCACCAATTCCTCGTTCTTTTCGTCTCTGTCTCAGCTTCTTTCTTGGTCTGCTTGTTGCTCTCTGTCTCACTCCACTTTATTCTCTCATTTCTCCTTTTCTTTCTTATTTTCTTTCTTTTTTCCGTCCTTTCCACTGCACAAATATTAAGTATTACTTGATAAAATAGCGTGGATGTAGTTAGCCACTTTTTCTCACTAGCAACAGTAGCAGGTGCAGTTGGTAGTGTAACGGTTAGGGACTAGAACCCGCAAAAGACTTACACCTCTCTTTCACTGCCCTGGTTTCAGCGCCGTTCCGGTACCGGTACCGGTACCCAGGCTTTCTCCCTCTCTATCTGTCCCTCCTCTCTGTATATAAATCTCTCTCTTTCCATATTTCTCTCTCACTGCCATCTATCTGTCCCTTACTCCTTGCTCACTCTGTCTCTATCCAGTCTTTATCTTTTCTCTGTCTTTTTCATCCATTTTTCTCCCTCTCCGTCTCTCTCTCTCTCTTTCTTTTTCGCTCTCTCTTTCTCTTTCTCTCTCTATCCATCAATCAGTCTCTCTCTCCATCCTTCCATCCATCAATCTTCTCTCTCTCTCTCTCTCTCTCTCTCTCTCTCTCTCTCTCTCTCTCTAATAATCAGGCTATTTTCCCGGCACCCAAACACACGTTTCTCGTGAGAATCGTTCCGACTTCTCCGCCCCGCTCATCCCTTCTGCACCGGGAGGAAAGTTGAAGCAATTAAACCCGACGGTAATTAACGTTTCGTCTCGCTCCTTTAAAGCCGATTGAGAAACAAAAAACCTACAAGTGCCACGACACTCGTAACGTCAGAAAACGCGTGACGTCTGTCGTCCAGGACTCGTCTTCGTATTACGACTTTCTAGCGGAATTTGCCTCAATTACCTGCAACCGCCACCGCCTCCTTTAGCGATACGTTAGCCGTTATTAGCCGTGCTCTTGTTATGGAAATTCTGCAATCTCATCTTGTCGCACATTTGCTTTCCCCCCCAAAAAAACTCGACCCGGCACGGTTTCATCATCATCGTCATCTTCCTCCTCCTCCTCCTCCTCCTCCTCCCCCTCCTGCTCCTTCTGGATTTCATCATTCTTTAATTTCCCTCCTTTTCTTCCTCGGCTTTTCACACTCAACTTTTATCGCTGTAGGGATTCTAACTGGTTTTTTTGTGCTCGTCCCAAAACTGGGTTCTGCATTTTATAATGAGAGTGTTTTTCTGTGTTTTCTCACGGCGTTTTCCCGCGCTGTCGGTGGGTTTCATCAGTGGGGGAGAGATTAAAGTGGAGAGGAAGAGGTCGTAAAGGTGGACTCCTTCTTCTCGCTGATCAACTTGCTCTTTATTCTGATCCATGTGATGGTTGTGGATCGATGATGATGATGATGGACTCGATCATTCAGGCGATGTATCGCTACGTCCCTTGATTGATACATTCTAAAATGATATACTATATACTCATATATATCTCATTCTCTACTCTCTCATTCTTTCTCACCATTACTTTCCTCTCCTTTACACATTTCTTTCCTTCTTTCTGGGCTTTGTTTCAGTACTTCTCTCATCTGTCTTTCTCACACGGACATTCTTTGCTTTCTTTCTTTCTTTCTTTCTTTTTGTGGTGGAAAAAGCTTTACCACATGTTACAAATACAAAATATTCGGTCAGCAGTCAAAAGACACCAAGGAACTGAGTATTGCACAGAGAAAGCGCTTTATTTCTCTTCAAGAGAGGGAGTCGACCTCTAACCGCTCACACAGAACGTTCAGAGGACAAGTCCGCCAAACAATCATTACATACTGTACATGTTATAAACTCTTTTGCTCAGGTCTTACAATGACATAAGTTCCACCTTTCCTTATCTTATCTTACAGACGTCATGATGCAGTTCTTCTAGAATCCTCTTTCTGCAAGAACGTCTCTGTGTAGCTACATATATCTTGTTCACCATCTAACCTTCTGTCTCGGCGTTTTCACCTCTTCACCTCAGGTCACATTAACATAGAGTACAGACATCTGCTTAACAGAATACATTGTTTAAATGAAATAAAACGCAGCATAAATCAAATTTTCCCATCATACTTTTCTTTCCTTCTGGGTCTTACTTCTTTCTCTTTGTCTCACTCTTTCTCACTATTACTTTTCTTGCACTGGCTCCCAGTGCGTTTTAGAATTGATTTTAAGATTTTATTGTTTGTTTTGAGTGGACTGGCCCCTCAGTACATCACAGACCTCATCCAAATCTATACACTGGCGCGCACTCTGAGGTCTGAAGGCCAGTTCCAGCTCGTGGTCCCTAAGACGAGACTTAAATCCAGGGGAGACAGGGCCTTCTCTGTGGTCGGCCCCCGACTCTGGAACTCTTTGCCCCCCCACGTTTGAACAACCCCCACTGTGGAGTGTTTTAAGTCTCGTCTTAAGACACACTGTTATGCTCTGGCTTTTCACACGGCGTGAGTTGTGTGATCCTCTGTGTTTTTATTTATTTTAGTTATTTTACCTCATTACCTTAGTTCTTAGTCTTATGGTAATGTTTTTATTAGTTTCTACTAGTTTTATTTTTTAATGCCCTTATTTATTCTTTTTTTTTTTTTCTTTTTCTTAACGACGATTAGTGAAGCTAATTAAGCTTGTTGCATCTTCTTCCTGCTGTTATAGTTTGTCTTGTTGTGCAGCACTTTGGAAACTGCTTTAGTTGTTCAAATGTGCTATATAAATAAAGCTGGATTGGATTGAATTGGATTACTTTCTGTCTTTCATCACTTCCTTCTTTCCGTGTCTCGTTTCTTGCTCCCTCTTTGATATTTTCTTTCTTTCTTTCTGTGTCTTGCTTATTGCTCACTCTTTCACCAATTTCGCGTTCTTTTCGTCTCTGTCTCAGCTTCTTTCTTTCTTCCTAGGTCTGCTTTTTACTCTGTCTCACTCCACTTTTTTCTCTCATTTCTCCTTTTCTTTCTTTCTCTGTCCTTTTTTTCTGGATTTAGTTTTTGCAGTCTGTCTCACTCTTTGTCTCATCTCTCTTTCTCATTTAGACATTCCTTTTGCCTCTTTCTTTCTTTCTTTCTTTCTTTCTTTCTTTCTTTCTTTCTTTCTTTCTTTCTGTGTCTCTTTCTCATGCTTTC
The DNA here is from genome assembly GCA_032718565.1 of Distichodus sexfasciatus. Classification (NCBI taxonomy): domain Eukaryota; kingdom Metazoa; phylum Chordata; class Actinopteri; order Characiformes; family Distichodontidae; genus Distichodus; species Distichodus sexfasciatus. The sequence continues at coordinate 967 of JAVGVS010000319.1, read as the reverse complement.
ACTGCTCTCTCTTTCTTTTTGTCTCCATGTCTCTGCTTCTTCCTTCCTTCCTTCCTTCCTTTCTGTCTGGGAGTTTTCTCTCTATCTCACTCTTTCTCTCATATCTCCTTCATATAGAGATTCTTTTTGTTTCTTCTCACTGCGGTTTTCCGGCGCTGTCGGTGGGTTTCATCAGTGGCGGAGAGATTAAAGCGGAGGGAAAGAGGTTGAAAAGGTGGATTCCTTCCTCTCACTGATAAACTGATAGCTCTTTATTCGCCGTCTTATCTACAAAGCGAGGGAGGAGGGTTGCAGTCTGCTCTCGACACTGAGGAATAAAGGAGTCTGCCTTCAGCTCGAGATGACAGGTGCGAATCCCCGCGCTGCTGGAAAGAATATTTCCTTTACACTCCAACACTCGCACTCGTCTGTCGCTGTTAGCGAGTCGGTTAACGCTTCTGCACCGCACTGCTGTTGGAGAAGCTGCTTTTAAAGCGTAGCTAACGAGCTACAAACAAGAGAGAAACGAGTTACAAACGTAGCATGATTACAGTATAACTTTGTGCTGTAACGCAGTAACATAAAACACCACATCGCCCTCCACTGGATGTTTAATGAACTGCAGTAAACTACATTTAACATTTTACGAGTCCTACTTCCACGTGTGGTTACTCAAACGTAATGCAGGAGTTGTGAACACAAGTAGTTCTTTCTTTCTCTCTTTTTCTCTTCCTTTTCTTCTTTCTTTCCTTCTTTCTTTCTGAGTGTTGCTTCTTGCGCTGTCTTACTCTTTCACTCATCTCTCAAGATGTGAAAACACACTGTGTGTGTCCAGCAGAGAGAAAGTGAGTAACAGTAGGCGTCTGCACCTTTATGCTCGTGTGTGTTGATGATGAGGTGAGCCAGCATGTCAGTCAGCGCTTATATGCTTCGTTTGCCTCCAGGCTGTGTGTGAGTGTGTGTGTGTGTGTGAGTGTGTGTGTGTGTG